>SJYX01000312.1:104524-163646 GCA_006410675.1 Oreotragus oreotragus
AAGAGTTGACTCACTGGAAAAGACTCTGATGCTGGGAGGATTAGGGGCAGGAGGAGAAGTGGACGATAGAGGATGAGATGGCTGGATGGCATCACCAACTCGATGGACGTAAGTCTGAATGAATTCCGGGAGTTGGTGATGGACAGGGAGGCCTGGCGTGCTGCAATTCATGGGGTCGCAAAGAGCTGGACACGACTGAGCGACTGAACTGACCTGATATATATATACACACATATATATAAAATAGATAACAAGGACCTACTGTATAGCACAGGGAACTATATACTCATTATTTTGTAATAATCTAAGTAGTAAAAGAATCAGGAAAAGAATGGATGTATGTATATGCATAACTGAATCACCCTGCTGTATACCTGAAAGTGACACAATACTGTTAATCAACTCTACTCCAACATAAAATAAAAATTAACTTAAAATAAATACACAATAAAACAATGAATAAATATTTTTAAACACTAAAAAAGTTAAATTCCTAGCCTAGATAGTTTCACTGGAAAAGTCTACCAAATGTTTAAAGAATTAACTAACATCAATTCTAAACAATCTCTTCTAGAAAATAGAAGGAAACTTCTGCATTCATTTTATGAAGGCAGTTTACCCTGACACCAATATACAAAATGAAAACTAAAAACCAGTATTCTTTATGAATATGGATGCAAAAATCCTGAAACAGATTATTAGAAAATTAAAATCCAGTCACATGTTTAAAGACATGTGGGATGACCAAGTGGGATTTATTCTAGTGATGCAGGCGGTTTAGTAACTCCCGAAGGTAATCAATGCAATCAACCGAGCTTACAAAGAAACAGCATTTGACAAAATTCAACACCTCTTTATGATAAAAATATTCAGAAAACTAGAAATTGAAGAGAATGGCCTCAACTATAAAAAGAGCATCTACAAAAAACTACAGTTAACATAATGCTTCTCCCCTGAGAGATAACAAAGAAAGATGACATCTACTCTCTTCACTCATTCAATATAGTGCCAGCCAGTGCTAAAAATTTTAGCCAGTACAATAAGGCAAAAAAGTAAATAAAAAGTGTACCTAGATGGGACCTCCCTGATGGTCCAGTGGCTAAGACTCTGCGTGCCCACTGCATGAGGCCTGTGGTTTGATCCCTGGTCACAGAACTAGATCCCACACGCCACAAGTAAAGACCCCATGTACCACAACTCTAGCTAAATAAATAAATATTTTTAAAAAGCGTATAGATAAGAAACCAAGAAATGAAACCGTTCCTATTTGCAGAAGACATGACTATGTATGGAAAAACAAGGAAACCAACTCCTACAAACTCCTACAGCTACTAAATGAATTCAGCAAGGTCATGAGATACAAGATAAATACATATTTTTTAAAGTCAATGCACTAGCAATGAGTAGGTGGACAATGAAATTAAAACTTAAATTCCATTTACAACCACTCAAAAAACTGAAATACTTCGATGTAAATCTAAAAACATGTACAGGATTTGTATGCTGAAGAATATAAAACACTGATGAAAAAATTCAAAGATGATTTAAACAGAATTGACTTGAATGATACAGGGGTTAAATCACATAAATTTAGTCAGCTCTCTGTATCCACAGTTCTGTATTTGTGGATATCTATATATCCACAGATATCTATCTATATGTATGGAAGCAACCAACCATAGACTGTGTAAACAGTAGGTTTTACTACTGAAAAATATCCAAATATAGGTGGACTCACACATTCAAACCTGTGTTGTTCAAGGGAAAATTGTAAATGAAGAGTCATACCATGTTCATGGACTATAAGACTCAATATAGTGACCATGTCAATTTTCCCCAAATTGATATTCAGATATAATTTAATTCCTACCAAATTCCCCAGACTATTTGTAGATAGAGTTAAGATTATTCTAAACTTTATATGGAAAGGCAAAGGAATTAAAATAACTAAAACAATCTTGAAGACTTTATATAGCTACAGTAATTAAAACTGTGTGGTACTCCTGAAGGGATACACATAAATCAACAGACAAAACAGAGATCCCAGGAATACACACACAAATGTGCTCAGCTTTGTTTAAAATGTGTTTTAAACAAAGTAGCAAAAGCAACTGGGTGTAAGAGAAAAAACTTTTCAACAAATAGTTGCAACTAGACCAGCTGGACACAGAAAAGCAAAACAAAAACTGACCCAAGTCTCATAACCTATAAACAAAAATGAACTGAAGAGGAAATCTTTTAAGGAAAAAAAAAAAAAAGAAATTCTTCAGATTCTAGGCAAAGACATCCTAGAACTGGTACTAAAGTTATGGTCCATAAAAACAGAAATTGCTAAGTTAGACTTCACAGAAATTGAAAACATTTGCTTTGGAAAAGACCCCATTAAGAGGAAAAAAAGACAACCTATAGACTAGGAAAAAATATTTGTAAACCACACACCTGACAAAGAACTAGAATACATAAAGAACTCTCAAAATCCTATAATAAATTAACAAAAAACACCCAATTAGAAAATTGACAAATCGTCATAACTTGAGGTCAAATTGTTCAATGCCATATCCCATGGTTTTATGACTATGGTAAAGCATCTGCCTACAATGCGGGAGACCCGGGTTCGATCCCTGGGTCGGGAAGTTCCCCTGGAGAAGGAAATGGCACCCTACTCCAGTATTCTTACCGGGAACATCCCATGGAGGGAGGAGCCCGGTAGGCTACAGTCCACGGGGTCGCAGAGAGTCGGACACACTTCACTCCTTCTTTTTATACATAAATGAGGAGTATTGAAATATTCAAACATAATTATAGATTTATCTTTCTCCTCTCAGTTTTTTCAGTTTTGCTATATGTATTAAAGTTTTATCTAGGTTCACACACTTTTAGGGTATTACATCCTCTAGATGAATTTAGCCTATTATCATCATGATTTCTACCCTAACATGTTCTCAATTGGTGTCTGTCTCTATATCTTTCTCCATCCTTTTGCTTTTAAACCATATGTGTCTTCATATTTAAATTATGTTTCTTGTAGACAACATAGTTGCATCATGCTTTTTGATGCAGTTTTTTTTATGTTGTCTGGGTCTAGCTTTTTTATCCAGCCTGAAAATCTCTCTTTTAAATGTAGCACTTATACCACTTACATGTAATGTAACTATCCATACGGTTGGGTTTATATCTATTATCTTTCTACTGCTTCATCTCAAAATAATACTCTTCTCTGTGTTAACCTGGAGAAGGAAATGGTGACCCTAGTATTCTTGCCTGGAGAATTCCATGGACAGAGGAGCTTGCTGGGCTGCAGGCAATGGGGTCGCAAAGAGTCAACATGACTGAGCAACTAAAGCTTCTGCTTTCACTATGTTAATCATTCCTTCAATTTCCAAAACTTACTTCTAGTTTCTTCTTATATATTTCAGCTTGTTCTTCCTGGTATAATTCCTGTCTCACTTGTTCTAAATCTTCACGTTGCCGCAGCATTTCTTCCAACCTCTGAGTCAGCTATTAAAAAAAAACAACACATAAGAACATGTATAGGAATCAAATTCTATGACAAATATTCAAGAATTTCTCCAGTGTTAAAACAATTATTTTAGTACCATATTTTGAAGCTGTAGTCTTTTTTCTTCACTTTCCTGAACTTTTGCCATTCGATCTTCTTCTCTTTGTTGCTGCAACTTGGCAAACTCTATAATTTTTCTATTTTCTTCTTCCATCTCCTCCCGCTTCTTTTTTCTCCAGAGAGCCTGCTCTTTCTGAAACTCTTCTATATACCTTCGAGTTGTATTCATTTTCTCTAACCTTTGCTGTCTTTCTCTAAAAAGTAATAGTGAGTGCAGTTCTATAGTAACAGAAATAATAATAAAAAAATAAAAAAACATGAGTGTCATTTTCTTTAGCTGTCTACCAAGGAAACTGAACAGAAAATAAGTTCTCCTGATATGCATTAAGGAAAAAAAGGTTTAGTTACTTAATAAGTATCTCTTAATTATCAATTAATTGTTATACTAACAAAGATAAGACCTGGTCCCAATTTAGGTCCTAACATTTACTGAGGACTTACTGTGTATCAGGCACTTCTTAGGTGGCTTATTCTTCATGACAAGCCTGAGATACATCTAACAAATATTTAAGCAGGTTTAAGCATGTAAGACAGTTGGGGCAAACTTACAGTTGATCTTCTTCATAGATTTTCCTAACAATTTCATCAATCATGAGCTTCTCTTTCAGCAGCTGCTCGTAAGCTTCCTGCTTTTGCTTCTCTTGTTCTTCCAGCTGTTTCTCTAAGTCATGACTGTACCGTGCTTTTCCTTGGCTTCGCTTGTCCTCTGCAGCACTCTCTTCCTTTATTAGCCTCTGGTGCTCTTCCATCATAGTTCTGGCTATTTCAGCATCACGTTTCTGTTATTAAAACAAAACTCATCTTTCCATCATCAAATCTGAGCAAAATATGACAGAATACTTTTATCACATGAAACTGAATATTACAGAAGGCCTATTTCATAAAATATTTTCATCTGTGTAGATAAAAAGCAAAGGTAAGTCACTGTCACCTGAGGGGCTTGAATGAAAAGCAAATGAATGAAAAGAAGGGTTTGAATGAAAAGCAAACCCTAAAGAGGCTTTCCTATTTCTTCAAGTAGCTCTCTCAGGGCAGTAAGGAGAATAACTCCACACTTGAAAAACAATAAGTAAAATTAGAAGTCCTTCATTAATAATTTTGTTAATTTCCAACAACAGTCATCTTCCTCATCTATTTAAAAACTGATGTAGGAAATTTTCACAAATTTTAGCTCCACTGGGTACTTACTGGCTGCTATTTAGTGTAAGGATAGTGCTATCTTTTTTATACCTGTCTGCTATTAAATAGCTCTGAGCAACTCAAGTTCTCTCAGCCTAAATTTTCTTTGCTGCCAGTGGCCTTTGAAATCGCCGCTTTCTCATTTATTAAAGGCCCTTTGAAATAACTTTAACTTAAAAAAAGGATCACATACATCACTGTGTCTGTTTTCTGAGGTTTCAATTCACTCTTCAAGACCATTCCTTCTGAATGAGACACAATCCTGCATCTTAAATGGGTTACCTTGATTTTTTTTGAGCATTTTGAAATCATTTAACAAAATGTTTTAATGTATATACACTGGGGCAGTTTAAAAAGTTTATCCTTTACCATTATGATCACATCCCAAATACTAGAATGGTTAGCAGCATCAAACACAAAATAAGAAACAGATATTCCATGTTCATGGATTGGAAGAATCAATATAGTGAAAATGAATATATTACCCAAGGCAATCTACAGATTCAATGCAATCCCTATCAAGCTACCAGTGGTATTTTTCACAGAACTAGAACAAATAATTTCAAGATTTGTATGGAAACACAAAAAACCTCGAATAGCCAAAGCAATTTTGAGAAAGAAGAATGGAACTGGAGGAATCAACTTACCTGACTTCAGGCTCTACNAAAAATATGAAGGTGAACAGTGGCTATCATCAAAAGATCCACAAACAATAAATGCTAGAGAGGGTGTAGAGAGAAGGGAACTTTCCTCACTGTTGGTGGGTATGTAAAGTGGTGCTGCCACTATGGAGAATAGTATGGAGATTCCTTAAAAAACTGAAAAAGAGCTACCATATGACCTTGGAATCCCACTCCTGGGCACATTTCAGGACAAAAACATGATCCAAAAGGATACATGCACCCAATGTTCAGTGAAGCACTACTTACAATTGCCAAGACATGGAAGCAACCTAAATGTCCACCAACAGAGGAATGGATAAAGACGTGGGACATATATACAATAATATTACTCAGCCATTAAAAAGAATGAAATAATGCTATTTGCTGCAACATGGACGGACCTAGACAGTGTCACACTGTGTGAAGTAAGTTGAACAGAGGAGGAAAAATATCATATGACATTCCTTATACACAGAATCTAAAAAGAAATGTTACAAATGAACTTACTAAACAGAAAAAGACTCACAGACTGAGAGAATGAGCTTATGGTTGCAGCAGGGGAAAGGATAGTTAAGGAGTTTGGGGTAGGCATGCTCACACTACCATATTTAAAATGGATAACCAACAAGGACCTACTGTATAGCACAAGGAACTCTGCTCAATGTTATGTGGCAGCCTGTATGGGAGGGGAGTCTGGGAGAGAATGGATACATGTGTATGTATGGCTGGGTACCTTCAATTTTCACTTGAAACTATCACATTTGCTAATTGGCTAAACACCATAAAAAATACAGGTTTAAAAAATAAAATATAAAGGCTAATGTTAATGCTAATTAAAAGACACTTAGTTCCAAAGAATAGCAAGAAGAGATAAAAAAAGCCTTCCTCAGCAATCAGTGCAAAAAAATAGAGGAAAACAACAGAATGGGAAATACTAGAGATCTCTTCAAGAAAATTAGAGATACCAAGGGAACATTTCATGCAAAGATGGGTTCAATAAAGGACAGAAATGGTAGGGCCCTAACAAAGCAGGAGATATTAAGAAGAGGTGGCAAGAATACACAGAAGAACTGTACAGAAAAGATCTTCACGACCCAGATAATCACCATGGTGTGATCACTTACCTAGAGCCAGACATCCTGCAATGTGAAGTCAAATGGGCCTTAGGAAGCATCACTATGAACAAGCTAATGGAGGTGATGGAATTCCAGTTTATCTATTTCAAATCCTGAAAGATGATGCTATGAAAGTGCTCCACTCAATATGCCAGCAAATTTGGAAAACTCAGCAGTGGCCACAGGACTGGAAAAGGTCCGTTTTCATTGCAATCCCAAAGAAAGGCAAGCCAAAGAATGCTCAAACTACTGTACAACTGCACTCATCTCACATGCTAGTAAAGTAATGTTAAAATTCTCCAAGCCAGGCTTCAGCACTACGTGAACCGTGAACTTCCTGATGTTCAAGCTGCTTTTAGAAAAAGCAGAGGAACCAGAGATCAAATTGCCAACATCTGCTGGATCATGGAAAAAGCAAAAGAGTTCCAGAAAAACATCTATTTCTGCTTTATTGACTACGCCAAAGCCTTTGACTGTGTGGATCACAATAAACTGTGAAAAATTCTGAAAGAGATGGAATACCAGACCACCTGACCTGCCTCGAGAAACCTATATGCAGGTCAGGAAGCAACAGGTAGACTAGACATGGAACACAGACTGGTTCCAAATAGGAAAAGGAGTGTGTCAAGGCTGTATATTGTCACCCTGCTTATTTAACTTCTATGCAGAGTAAACAATGAGAAACGCTGGGCTGCAAGAAGCACAAGCTGGAATCAAGATTGCTGGGAGAAACATCAATAACCTCAGATATGCAGATGACATCACCCTTACGGCAGAAAGTGAAGAGGAACTAAAGAGCCGCTTGATGAAAGTGAAAGAGGAGAGTGAAAAAGTTGGCTTAAAGCTCAACATTCAGAAAACGAAGATCATGGCTTCTTGTCCCATCACTTCATGGGAAATAGATGGGGAAACAGTGGAAACAGTGTCAGACTTTATTTTGGGGGGCTCCAAAATCACTGCAGATGGTGACTGCAACCATGAAAGTAAAAAACGTTTACTCCTTGGAAGGAAAGTTATGACCAACCTAGATAGTATATTAAAAAGCAGAGACATTACTTTGCCAACAAAGGTCTGTCTAGTCAAGGCTATGGTTTTTCCAGTGGTTATGTATGGATGTGAGAGTTGGACTATAAAGAAAGCTGAGCACTGAAGAATTGATGCTTTTGAACTGTGGTGTTGGAGAAGATTCTTTAGAGTTCCCTGGACTGCAAGGAGATCCAACCAGTCCATCCTAAAGGAGACCAGTCCTGGGTGTTCACTGGAAGGACTGATGTTGAAGCTGAAACTCCAATACTTTGGCCACCTGATGCAAAGATCTGACTCATTTTCGAAGACCTTGATGCTGGGAAAGATTGAGGGCAGGAGGAGAAGGGGACAACAGAGGATGAGATGGTTGGATGGCATCGCCAACTCGATGGACATGGGTTCAGTGGACTCCAGGAATTGGTGATGGACAGGGAGGCCTGGTGTGCTGCACTTCATGGGGTCGCAAAGAGTCGGATACGACTGACTGACTGAACTGAACTCCTTGGAAGGAAAGTTATGACCAACCTAGACAGCATGTTAAAAAGCAGAGACATTACTTTGCCAACAAAGGTCCATCTAGTCAAGGCTACGGTTTTTCCAGTAGTCATGTACGGATGTGAGAGTTGGGACTATAAAGAAAGCTGAGTGCTGAAGAATTGATGCTTTTGAACTGTGGTGTTGGAGAAGATTCTTGAGAGTCTCTTGGACTTCAAGGAAATCCAATCAGTCCATCCTAAGGGAAATCAGCCCTGATATTCATTGGAAGGACTGATGATGAAGCCTAAGCTCCAATACTTTGGCCACCTGATGCGAAGAACTAACTCATTTGAAAAACCCTGATGCTGGGAAAGATTGAAGGCAGGAGGAGAAGGGAACGACAGAGGATGAGATGGTTGGATGGCATCACTGACTCAGTGGACATGAGTTTGAGTGAGCTCTGGGAGCTGGTGATGGACAGGAAGGGCTGTTGTGCTGTGGTTCATGGGGTCGCAAAGCCTCGAATAAGATTGAGCAACTGAACTGAACTAAATGCCATTCCTGATCTAATTGATGCCTTTAACATACAAACTGTAAATGTTACTTGACTCAAATTCTTTCTTTCCTCTGCTTTCTTAGCACATATTGTACTAGGCTCTACAGAAAAAATATGACATGACAAAAACATGTTTGTACAAATTACTACACACTTAGAGAAATACAATAATCTTATTTCACAGATAAGAAAACTAAGGCTAAGAGATACAGCCAAAACTAGCACCTAAGTATGCTGACACCTAGTCAGGTCTAAGAGTATTTGATTTAACTTTTGTGGCCCAACTTTATTTAGAAAATGATAACAAGTCTTTCAATAGCCAGAGTAAATATCTACAACTGCCTGGAATAACTTCAATTATCAAAATAATTAAAACTGCAATCTACTGTTCAAACTGTACATTATGTTCTACTTTATTTTTGAAAGGGTAGAATACGGCGTTTGGAGTGACATTTCCTTACCCTCTCTTACCATCTGCCACACCAAAGGCTATCATTGTTAACAGCATGCTGTACAACCCTATAGATTTTTTCTGTACTAACATACTGCACACATGTGTCACAACAGCCAGCAACTGTTCTTATCTGAGGCTTATATAACACTGCACTGGTTAAGTGTTTTGATATCACCCCTCTAATTGTATGTGTTTGTTGATATACATGACACATACGTATGTGTGTGTACAGATATACACAGATGTTGTAGACACATACCTATTTGCACAGGTTTTCAAAGATCAAAATGGTCTATAAAATGGTCAATAAAATGTATTATTTTCCAACGTGTTTTTTCACAACTTGCTTTTTTTCTTTTTAACATAGAATATATTCTAGCCAATTTTAAAAGCCAGAGTATTTGCCTTAACCTCTTTCTCTGTATGTGTTTGTGCTCAGATATGTCTGATTTCTTTGTGATCCCATGGACTGTAGTCCGCTGGGCTCCTCTGTCCATGGGAGTATCCAGGCAAGAACACTGGAGTGGGTTGCTATTTCCTAGTCCAGGGGATCTTCCCAATCCAGGGATTGAACCTGTGCCAACTGCATTAGCAGACACATTCTTTACCTGCTGAGCCACCAGGGAAGCCCTTCTCTTTAATAGCTGTAAAACATTTCTGAAAGGGATCTAGGAGAGAGGGAACTCTGCTATTAAAATGCTCTTCAAAATAATAGAGAAATGAGGGTGAGGGAACTTAAAAGACTATGTAATACTGCCATCAGACCTTTTCATCTATGTCTAGCCTTTCTGAGTGACAACAAGAATTCAAGTGATGATGTACATCCAGCTTGTAAGGGTTAATAAACCCTATTTTAAATTAAACCGTGTAACACTACTGCTGAGTGTGTCTGAAACTCTTTTGCCCAAGAGTAACTACTACCAATAATAATGGGTAGTAGGTCAGGAGTAAGAAAAGAGGATAAAATTAAAGGAAATCATGAAAAAAAAGATTTCTGTTTACAAAACAGAAGAGTTTCCCAACCTAAATTTATAGTTGATTTTTTACACATTTAAAAAATAAAAAATTTAACAAACACACTGATCATACTAACAACCTGTATTGGTTTGTCAAAGAATAATCAGTTAGACACCATTAGGAATGCTGGGAGTTACCAAATACAGATGTTCATTTTAACCAGCAACCTAATTCTCTATGTCTCTGAAAGGTTCTAATATTAAATTACAAAGCTCAATATCCATAATTTGCTACACCATAACAATCTGAAAACTATAAAATTATTTGAGAAATCAGTGTAAATTCTTTATAGAATGTAATAATTTTCTAAAAATTGGTATATTTTTGCTTTCCTAAATGAAGTTAAAAATATGGAAAACATTATGACCAGAAACATGATTACCATTTGCTCATATTTAATGGCATCCTTTTCAGCAATTTGAGCTGCTCTTTCTTTATTCATGTAAGCTGCTTTTAGTTTCTTCTCCAATTCTCTGAGCTCAGCACTGTTTAAAAAAGACAGAAATTTAAATTTGAGGACCATACATCTCTACTATTTTAAAAATAATATCTATAATTTAAAAGAATTTTTTTCTAAATGTGTAAAATATATTTACATTATTTTTTAGATATTTTGGAAAAATACTCCTTTCTCCAGTCATCCCAAGAAAATCAGAATGCATGTGAAATGAGACATTATAATTAATTTTTCTAGACAAAACAACCTTTTTATTGTCAATAATCATCACTAAAAATCTTTTCACTAGTGCCTGGCTCAGAAAAGGTGCTGTATCAATATAGGTTAAAATTTTTGTGCAGTTACCAGTACTATTAGGCTAAAAGATAATTATAGCAGAGAGGTTTAAACCTATACACGTTACTTCTTACATTTTGTACCTCGGTTTTGCCATCTATAAAAGGGGTAGTAGCTTTGGCAATTAAATGAGTTAATGTGTATAACAGTAAATGCTCTACATATGGCAACTATTTTTTGATGATGAACAGGGAGTAACATGGGCAAGTTTACTTCACTTCTCTGAGCTTGCTTATTTATCTGTTAAAAAATGGCAACTGACTTCAGATACTCTCTGAAATACTTTTGAATCTATCACCTTCCTAAACATAATGAAAACAATATGCCATATAAAAATTTTTATTTTAATATGCCAGTCATAATTCTGAATATGACAGAATCTGAGAATTCTTAGTTGGAAGGACTGTAAGATGTCACCAAGATGTACAGGTTAATTCTTACTGGAACAAAGAGGCACTCATCTACCTATAAACTCAACTTACAGGTACTCGGTACCCACAAAAAACAGTCATAAAGGCTAAGGGAAGAGGGATACCCCTGGTATTATGGCGTGGATCCTTCTTGCCCTTATTACTGTAGATGCAAATGTATTTGACACAAGATTATCATTTTTCATAAAAACAGTGTTATAAACGAGGGATAAGTTTCCAGGTTAGCCTTACATATTCTGTTCCACACTAAGGGGTTGAGATACATCTAAAGAAATTTTTGTTAGAGTTGGACACTAATGATTATGCACCAATATACACACAAACCCATCAATTTATAATACTGTCTCCCCAAAAAAAAAAAAAAAAAAGTGCATTAAATTGCAAACAACCAAGGAGGCAAAAATCCTGTGTTCAGAAAACTATAAAATACTGATAAAAGAAACTAAAGATGACACAAACAGATGGAGAAATATACCATGTTCTTGGACTGGAAGAATCACTATTGTGAAAATGACTATAATACCCAAAGCAATCTAAGATTCAATGCAACTCCTATCAAATTACCAATGGCATTTTTCACAGATTTAGAACAAAAATTTTACAATTTGTATGGAAACAAAAAGACCCCGAAGAGCCAAAGTAATCCTGAGAGATAAAAACAGAGCTGGAGGAATCAGGTTCCCTGATTTCAGAATCAGGCTCCTTGACTTCAGACTATACTACAAAGCTACAGTAATCAAGACAGTATGGTACTGGCACAAAAACAGAAATACAAATCCATGGAACACGATAGAAAGCCCAGAGATAAACCCTCATATCTATGGGCAACTAATCTATGACAAAGGAGGCAAGGATACACAATACAGAAAAAACAGTCTCTTCAGTAAGTGGTGGTGGGCAAACAAAACAGCTACATGTAAAAGAATGAAATTAGAACACTCTCTAATACCATACACAAAAATAAATTCAAAATGGATCACCCCACCCCAGTACTCTTGCCTGGAAAATCCAATGGACAGAGTAGCCTGGTGGGCTGCAGTCCATGGGGTCGCTAACAGTCGGACAGACTGAGCGACTTCACTTTCACTTTTCTCTTTCATGCATTGGAGAAGGAAATGGCAACCCACTCCAGTATTCTTGCCTGGAGAATCCCAGGGATGGGGGAGCCTGGTGGGCTGCCGTCTATGGGGTCACACAGAGTCGGACACGACTGAAGTGACTTAGCAGCAGCAGCAGCAAAGCTCTAGATGTAAGGCCAGGCACTATAAAACTCTTAGAGGAAAACATAAGCAGAACACTCTTTGACATAAATCACAGCAAGATTTTTTTTTGACCCACTTCCTAGAGCAGTGAAAATAAAAACAAAAATAAATGGGACCTAATTAAAGGGCTTCCCAGCTGGTGTTAATGGTAAAGAACCTGCCTAAAGATGCAGGAGGCTGCATCATTCTTCTTGGGTCAGGAAGATCCCCTGGGGTAGGAAACAGTAACTCACCCCAGTATTTTTGCCTGGAAAATTCCATGGAAAGAGGAGTCTGGCAGGCTAAAGTCAATGGGGTCACAAAGAGTTGGACACAACTGAGCACTGCAATTAAACTTAAAAGCTTTTCCACAGCAAAGGAAGCCATAAATAAGACAAAAAGACAACCCTCAGAATGGGAGAAAATATTTGCAAATGAAGCAACTGACAAGGAATTAATCTCCAAAATATACAAACAACTCATGCAGCTGAATATCAAAAAAGCAACCCAATCAAAAAATAGGCCAAAGACCTAAATAGATGTTTTTCCAAAGATGACATACAGATGGCCAACAAGCAAATGAAAAGATGCTCAACATCACTAATTACTAAAGAAAAGGAAGTCAAAACTACAATGAGGTATCACCTCACACCAGTCAGAATGGCCATCATCAAAAAATCTACAAACAAATGCTGGAGATAGTGTGAAGAAAATGGAGCCCCTTTACACTGTTGGTAGGAATGTAAATTGATATAGCCACTACAGAGAACAGGTTCTTTAAAAAACTTAGAACTATCATATGACCCAGCAGTCACACTCTGGGCATATATCTAAAGAAAACTGTAATTCAAAAAGATACATGCATCCCAATGTTCACTGCAACACTATTCACAAGTGCCAAGACATGGAACCAACATAAATGTCCATCGACAGAAAAATGGATCAAGCTGTGGTTTATACAATGGAAAATTACTCAGCCATAAAAAGGAATGAAATTGTGCCATTTGCAGAGACGTGTACAGACCTAGAGACTGTCATACAGAGTGAAGTCAGAAAGAGAAAAACAAATAGCATACAATATTGCCCGTATGTGGAATCTGGAAAAATGATACAGATGAACTTATCTGCAAAGCAGAAACAGAGAAAAAGATGCAGCAACAAGCATATGGACACTGAAGGAGGAAGGAGGGATGAGATGCACTGGGAGACTGGGACTGACATATATACATGGTTGCTGTGGTTGTTGTTTAGTCACTAAATTTTGTCCAACTCTTTAGTAACCCCATGGGCGCTAGCTCACCGGGCTCCTTTGTCCATGGAATTCTCCAGGCAACAATACTGGACTGGGTTGCCATTTTCTTCTCCAGGGGATCTTCTCAACCCAGGGATCAAACTTGCATCTTCTGCATTGCAGGCAGATTGTCTACCCACTCTATTCATGGGAAGCCTCGATATATACACTACTATGTATAAAACAGATAACTTAGAGAACTGTATAGCACAGAAAACTATTCAGTGTTCTGTGGTGACTTAAATGGGAAGGAAATCCAAAAAGGCAAGAATATGTGTATACTACAGCTGATCACTTTGCTGTACAGTAGAAACCAACACAACATTGTAAAGCAAATATACTGCAATAAAAATTAATAAAATAAAACAGAAATTGCAAACAACCAACATTCAAATAAATGACTATTTAAAAGACAAGGGAACACATGTTCATTGGATATATACCTAAAGTGAAATTTTAGTCAGAGGGTAAGACTGTTCAAATTTAGTATATAACACCATTTTTTCAAAGCTTTGTCAGCTTTATATTCTCATAAACACTGCCTAAGCACTCCCACCCTTCCAAATCCTTGGTAATGCTTTAGTCTTGTCATAGATTTTAACTGTTCTTGTGGTGATATAATTATCATTGGGGTTTTGTTTCTCTATTACTAATGGAACTGAGAACTTTTTATAAGTTTAACTCATTATATAACTTCTTGGATGTTCTTGCTCAGTATTTAAATTTTTTCTCATTTTTATACTGGTTTGTCTACTTCTTATTATAGCATAAAAGTTCTTTATATATTGCGGATAAAAGTTTCTTATCGGCTATACGCATTGTAAATATTTCCTTCCAGGTCTGTAGTTACTCTCAGAGTGGTTTCTTCAGATGGAGAGAAGTATTCTAATCCACTAATCTTTTCTTCATTGTCAATGACTTTTGTGTCATGTTTTAAGAAATGCTTCCCAACCCACAAAGATTTTTTTGTATTAGTTGCTCAAAGCTTTGCTATTTCACCACTAATTTTTAGACTATAATCCTTCAGGAACTGATTTTTACATGTTTTATGACGTAGAAATCAAGTTCACTTTCTTCTATATGGGAATCTAAGTAATTCAGTATCATTTTCTTAAATGTCTATTTCCGAATGCTCTGTAGTGATTCACATATATGGAAAGGCAAAGTAGGAATGGCTAAAACAATCTTTTGGGGGACTTCTTCAGGATGAATACTTTTTATAAAGTAATAATATTTGAGAAAGTGTGGTTTTAGCACAGGAATGAACAAACGGATCAATGGAATAGACCAGTTCTTCTCAACCAGAAGTGTTAAGTAAGCTCCAATGCCCTTCAGTTCAGTTCAGTTCAGTTCAGTTGCTCAGTCGTGTCCGACTCTTTGCGACCCCATGAATCGCAGCACGCCAGGCCTCCCTGTCCATCACTATCTCCAAGTTCACTCAGACTCACATCCATCGAGTCAGTGATGCCATCCAGCCATCTCATCCTCGGTCGTCCCCTTCTCCTCCTGCCCCCAATCCCTCCCAGCAGCAGAGTCTTTTCCAATGAGTCAACTCTTTGCATGAGGTGCCCAAAGTACTAGAGTTTCAGCTTTAGCATCATTCCTTCCAAAGAAATCCCAGGGCTGATCTCCTTCGGAATGGACTGGTTGGATCTCCTTGCAGTCCAAGGGACTCTCAAGAGTCTTCTCCAACACCACAGTTCAAAAGCATCAATTCGTCAGCACTCAGCTTTCTCCACAGTCCAACTCTCACATCCATACATGATCACTGGAAAAACCATAGCCTTGACTAGACAGACCTTTGTTGGCAAAGTCATGTATTAACTTAGCTCCTCTGGATCTGAAATAATATCAACTATATACTGTCTTTGAGAAAATTAAGAATACAATCACTCAACTTTCTGTGAAGCTTAATCCCGTTATGGAACTCCAGTTGAGGAAGGATAGGATAGAAAAATACAAAAACAGATCCATACACATAGGCACACTTACTTTTGACAAAACTGGCATTACAAAGCCAATTTCCAATTTTACTAAGCCAGTCAGCTTAGTAAATGTGCTACTTATTTACTTAAATTTTCAAATTCACATAAAATTGTTCACAATATCCTATGATCTACAGTGATCTCCCATTTGTACAATCTAAAGTTATCCATTATCCCATTATCCATTCCTAGAACTCGCTATTTGTGCATTCTCTTTTATACTTTATTATTCCTGCCAGAGACTGCCAGTTTTATTGGCTTTTTTAAAGGCACAATCTTTGGCTCTGTTGATTCTACTTTATGTTTACATTCTAAAATGATCATTTCTGTTCTTATCTGTATCTATTAGATTATTTTAAATCACTCCAGATGGGAATTTTCTCTTTGTTTTCAAATAATTCCAAATGGAGTGTTCTTTCCTAATAGTCCTTTTAGATTATATGCTAGCCTCAAGGAAATAGCTTTAGCTACGTATGGGGATAAATTGTTTTTTTAATCCTATAATTTTTTATTGTGGTAAAATATACATTTAAAATATTTGCCATTTTAATCAATTTAAGTGTACAATTCAGTGGTGTTATTACATTCATCATGTTCAGCAACTATCAACACTATTTCCAAAAATTTTCTCATCAAAAGAAGTGCTTTACCTATTTAAGCAATGACTCCCCATTCATCCCTTCCCCTCTAGTTTATTTTTTGTTTCTGTAAATCTGTTCCTGTATATTTCATGTTAAGTGGAATTACATAGTCTTTGTCCTTTTGTTTCTGGCTTACTTCACTTCAGTTCAGTCACTCAGTCATGTCAAGACTCTTTGCGACCCCATGGACTGCAGCACACCAGGCTTCCCTGTCCATCACCAACCCCCAGAGCTTGCTCAAACTCATGTCCATCGAGTCAACAATGCTATCCAACAATCTCATCCTCTGTCATCCCCTTCTCCTCCTGCCCCCAATCTTTCCCAGCATCAGGGTCTTTTCAATGAGTCGGTTCTTCACAGCAGGTGGCCACAGTATTGGAGCTTAGGCTTCAGCATCAGTCCTTCCAATGAATATTCAGGACTTATTTCCTTTAGGATGGACTGGTTGGATCTCCTTGCAGTCCAAGGGACTCTCAAGAGTCTTCTCCAACACCACAATTCAAAAGCATCAGTTTTTCGGTGCTCAGCTTTCTTTATTGGACCTTTATGGTCCAACTCTCACATCCATTCATGAATACTGGAAAAACCATAGCTTTGACTAGACGGATTGTCAGCAAAGTGATGTCACTGCTTTTTAATATGCTGTTTAGGTTTGTCACAGCTTTTCTTTCGAAGAGTAAGCTTATTTTAATTTCATGGCTGCAGTCACCATCTGCAGTCATTTTTGAGCCCAAAAAATAAAGTCTGTCACTGTTTCTATCGTTTCCCCATCTATTTGCCATGGAGTGATGGGACCAGATACTGTGATCTTTGTTTTTTGAATGTTGAGTTTTAAGCCAGATTTTTCACTCTCCTCTTTCACTTTCATCAAGAGGCTCTTCAGTTCCTCTTCACTTTCTGCCATAAGGTTGGTGTCATCTGCATATTTGAGGTTATTGATACTTCTCCTGGCAACCTTGATTCCAGCTTGTGCTTCATCCAGCCTGGCATTTCGCATGATGTATTCTGCACCTACTTCACTTAGGATAATGTTTTTCAGCGTTCAACCATACTGCAGCATGTATCAGAGCTTCATTCCGTTTTATAACTGAGCAATATTCTATTGTATGTATATACCACAATTCATTTATTTACTCATCGTTTGATAGACACTTAGCTGGCTTCTACCTTTTGGCTACTGTGAATAATGCTGCACAGAATATTGGCATACAAGTATCTGAGTCCCTGTTTTTCAGTTCTCTTGAATGTATACCTAAGTGTGGAATTGCTGAATCATATGGTAATTCTATGTTTAACTTTTTGAGAAATTGCCACTGTTTTCCACAATGCACCATTTAACTTTCTTACTAACAGTATCTGAAGGTTCCAATTTGGTCACATCTTCACCAACACTTACTTTCCATTAGTCTTACTACAGTTATTCAACAGGTGTTAAGATGGTATCCCTTTGTGGTTCTGATGTGCATTTGCCTAATAACTAATGTTGGGCTTCCCAGGTGGCGCTAATGGTAAAGAACCCGCCTGCCAATGCACGAGACACAAGAGATGTGGGTTTGATCCCTGGGTCGGTAAGATACCTGGATAAGGAAATGGCAACCTATTCCAGTACTCTTGCCTGGAGAATTCCAAGGACAGAGGAGCCTGGCGGGCTACAGTCCATAGAGTCACGAAGAGTCTGACATGACTGAGCACACAGACACAATAACTAATGTTGAGTACTTTTTCATGTGCTAATGCCCGCTGTATCTTCTCTGCTGCTAAGTCGCTTCAGTCGTGTCCAACTCTGTGCGACCCCCTAGACGGCAGCCCACCAGGCTCCCCCGTCCCTGGGATTCTCCAGGCAAGAACACTGGAGTGGGTTGCCATTTCCTTCTCCAATGCACGAAAGTGAAAAGTCAAAGTGAAGTTACTCAGTCGTATCCGACCCTCAGCGACCCCATGGACTGCAGCCTACCAGGCTTCTCCATCCACGGGATTTTCCAGGCAAGAACACTGGAGTGGGGTGCCATTGCCTTCTCCAATGCACGAAAGTGAAAAGTCAAAGTGAAGTTACTCAGTCCTCGGCGACGCCATGGACTGCAGCCTACCAGGCTTCTCCATCCACGGGATTTTCCAGGCAAGAACACTGGAGTAGGGTGCCATTGCCTTCTCCAATGCACGAAAGTGAAAAGTCAAAGTAAAGTTACTCAGTCCTCGGCGACCCCATGGACTGCAGCCTACCAGGCTTCTCCATCCACGGGATTTTCCAGGCAAGAGTACTGGAGTGGGGTGCCATTGCCTTCTCCCTGTATCTTCCCTGGAGAAATCTTAAAGTACTTGGCCCATTTTTAAATTGGGTTGTCTTCTGTTGCTGAATTATAGAAACCCTTTATATACTCTGGAACTTAAATCTTAACCAGAGATACAATTTACTTTTCTGGTCTGATTTCTGAATTAGGAGAAACATAGACTAGCACCTTCTGTCAGTCCTTCAGGTAGTTCCCAGGTAGGTTAGAATATACAGACACAATAATTTGTGATATCTGCTTTTCTTGTTCCAGAACCAGTACTCACAGTATGGGTTGCTGCCTTCAAGACTTCCTCAGAGCAGGGAGGGGATGGAGCAAGGGCAAGTAAAAACACTACAAACTTTTGCTACCATTGCTAAGTTACTTTTTTCTTGTTTCAGCATTCACTTGGTTACTATAAAACTTTGTTGTTCAGAGTTCTTACAAAGTTGCTTCTGACAGTTTCTGCTAGTTTGACTGAAAGGGCAGGAACTTGGAGCTGTTTATACGCTAGTTCCTAGATGTCACTCCAATCTTTCAACTGTTAATCTGTGGCAATGTCATGATCATTTAGTTAAAAACACTTTCAATTTCAATTTTGATTACTTCTTTGGTCTGGGGTTACCTAAAAGCATATTTCAAAATATCTAATCATACAGACTGTCTGGTTTCTTTTTTGGGGTGGTGGTGGTGGTGGTGGTTATTGTATATCTAGTTTAACTCCACTGTGGTCAGAGAACAATAGCTATGAATTAAATGTGTTGAAAATCTGTTGATCTGCTCTGACATAACACATGGTCTTTGTTCATAAAGGGTTCAAATATGTTTATTAAAACTACAAATATAGCCAGGTTTACATGTACAGTCTTAGTATGTTCTTTCTATTTGTCCTACATGTTTTGTGTTCTCTCTCGTCTCTAGGTTCGGAGTCCCCAAGACCACACTGCACCCCTGGGTTTGATCCCTCACTTGGAGGATTCACAGGACTCAGCATATAGTCATACTCATCGATATGATTTACAATTATTATTTGGATATAATTTATATTAAGTCTATGGATATGATTTATATTTATTATTTCACTGTGATAAATCATAGTGAAATACAGAACAGAATCAGAATGGAGGAAAAGCATGTGGGCAAAGTCGAGGAAACAAGCTGCAAGTTTCCAAAAGTCCTCTCCCTGGTGGAGTAACGCTGGACACACCTAATTTCCCGAGCAATGAGTTGTAACAATATGTGAAAACTGTCTCCAGGAAATCGCACTAGAGACTCAGGGGCCACAGTTTTTATTAGGGGCTGGTCATGCACGTATCCTCTGCCAACTAAACACCAAATTACTGACTATGGGAAGAAACAGAGTTCAGCATAAACTGTACTGTTTCTCCAAACAATTTAGGCACTCATCAAAGAGTGATAAAAATCCAAATTTCCAGATATTAGCCAAGGACCAAACTTGCAAAAGCAAGACTTCCTAAAGATATTAGTCTCAAGTGTGCTAAGTTAACTCTCGCCTGCACAGCTTCATCAATTGCTTTTTAACATTTTCCCTCCATGAATTTGTTAATTATGTATTCTTTTCCAATTTTTATTACAGAAATATGTTTAAAGTCTAATAAAATTTTTTCATTATTTTTTACTAAATAATAAAAGATTATTGACACTTTAACTCCATGTATGTACTTCTTATCTGACTTTTGTTATAGTTCATGTCACCCAGCTACGCTGAATGGCTGAAGAGCATGTCCCTGCTAGATAGGGCCTGACAAAATGCGGTCCACTGGAGAAGAAAATGGCAAATCACTTCAGTATTGTTGCCTTGAGAACCGCATTAACAGTATGAAAAGATAAAAAGACATGACACTGTCTTTTTATGAAAGATGAGCCCCTCCAGGTCAGTAGCTGTTCAATATACTACTGGAGAAGAGCAAAGGAACAGCTTCAGAAGGAATGAAGAGGCTGAGCCAAAGTGGAAATTATGCCCAGTTGTGGTTGTGTCTGGTAGTGAAAGTAAAATCCAATGCTGTAAAGAACAATACTGCATAGGAACCTAGAATGTTAGGTTCATGAATCAAGGTAAATTAGATGTCATCAAACAGGAAATGGCAAGAGCGAACATCAACATTTTAGGAATCGGTGAACGAAAATGGTCAGGACTGGGCGAATTTAATTCAGACGACCATTATTTTACTGCTGTGAGCAAGAATCCCTTAGAAGGAGTGGAGTAGCCCTCATCATTAACAAATGAGTCCAAAATGCAGTACTTGGGTACAATCTCAAAAATGACAGACTGATCTCTGTTCATTTTCATGGCAAACCATTCAACATCACAGTTTTGCTGAAGAAGATGGAGTTGAACGATTCTATGAAGACCTACATGACCTCCTAGAACTAACACCAAAAAAAAGATGGTTTTTTCATCATAGGGGACTGGAATGCAAAAGCAGAAAGTGAAGAGATATCTGGTATAACAGGCAAGTTTGGCCTTAGAGTACAAAATGAAGCAGGGGAAAGGCTAACAGAGCTTTGCCAAGATAATGCACTGGTCATAGCAAACACCCTCTTCCAACAACACAAGAGAAGACTCTACACATGGATATCATAGGTTGGTCAGTACTGAAATCAGATTGATTATATTCTTTGCAGCTGAAGATGCAGAAGCTCTATACAGTTAGCAAAAGCAAGACCTGGAACTGACTGTGGCTTACTGCCTACATTCACTGGATCATAGAAAAACCAGGAGAATTCCAGAAAAACACCTATTTCTGCTTCATTAACTACCTTAAAGCCTTTGTGTGGATCACAACAAACTGTGGAAAATTCTTATAAAGATGGGAATACCAAGCCACTTTACTGCCTTCTGCAAAACTTGTATGCAGGTCAAGAAGCAAAAGTTAGAACCAGACATAGAACAACAGACTGGCTCAAAATTGTGAAAGGAGTACATCAAGGTTGTATATTGTCACTCTGCTTATTTAACTGATATGCAGAGTACATCATGAAAAATGCCAGGCTAAAATCGGGCTTGCTGGGAGAAATATCAATGACTTCAGATATGTAGATGACACCACCCTTATAGCAGAAAGTGAAGAGGAATTAAAGAGCCTCTTGATGAAGGTGAAAGAGGACAGTGTAAAGGCTGGCTTAAAACTCAACATTCAAAAAACCAAGATCATGGCACCTGGTCCCATCACTTCATGGCAAAAATATGGGGAAACAANAGATGACACCACCCTTATAGCAGAAAGTGAAGAGGAATTAAAGAGCCTCTTGATGAAGGTGAAAGAGGACAGTGTAAAGGCTGGCTTAAAACTCAACATTCAAAAAACCAAGATCATGGCACCTGGTCCCATCACTTCATGGCAAAAATATGGGGAAACAATGGAAACAGTGACAGACTTTATTTTCTAGGGCTCCAAATTCATGGCAGATGGTGATTGCAGCTGTGAAATTAAGATGTTTGCTCCTTGGAAGAAAAGCTATGAAAAAGCTAGATAGCATATTAAAAGGCAGTGACATCACTTTGCCTACAAAGGTCCATCTAGTCAAAGGTATGGCTTTTCCAATAGTGTAAGATATGGTTTTTCCCATCCCATGTATGGATGGGAGAGTTGGATGATAAAGAAGGCTGAATGCCAAAGAATTGATGCTTGAACTGTGGTGTTGGAGAAGACTCTTGAGAGTCCCTTGGAATGCAAGGAGATCAAACCAGTCAATCCTAAAAGAAATCAACCCTGAACATTCATTGGAAGGACTGATGCTGAAGCTGAAGCTCTGATACTCTGGCCACCTGGTGTGAAGAGCTGACTCACTGGAAAAGACCTGAAGCTGGGAAAGACTGAAGGCAGGAGGAGAGGGGATGACAGGGGATGAGGTGGGTGGATGGCACCACTGACTGAATGGACATGAGTCTGAGCAAGCTCCAGGAAATGGTGAAGGTCAGAGAAGCTTGCCTTGCTGCAGTGCATGGGGTTGCAAAGAGGTGGACGTGACTGACTGACTAAACAATGAGTTCTTTGCAGTTGAAGTTGGAGAAGCTCTATACAGCCAGCAAAAACAAGACCTGGAGCTGACTGTGGCTTAGATCATCAGCTCCATTTTGCAAAATTCAGGCTCAAACTGAAGAAAGTAGGGAAAACCACTAGGTCATTCAGGTATGACCTAAATCAAATCCCTTAATATACAATGGCGGTGACAAATAGATTCAAAGGACTACATCACGTAGACAGCGTGCCTGAAGAACTATGGATGGAGGTTCTTAACACTGTACAGGAGGTAGTGACCAAAACCATCTCCAAGAAAAAGAAATTCAAGAAGGCAAAGTGATTGTCAGATGAGGCCTTACAAATAGCTAAGATAAGAAGAGAAGTGAAAAGCAAAGGATAAAGGGAAAGATATTCCCAAGTGAATGCAGCGTTCCAGAGAATAGCAAGGAGGAATAAGAAAGCCTTCTTAAGTGAACAATGCAAAGAAATAGAGAAAAACAACAGAATGGGAAAGACTAGAGATCTTTTTAAGAAAACTGGAACTACCAAGGGAACTTTTCATGCAAAGACAGGCACAATAAAGGACAAAACCATCAAGGACCTAGTAGAAGCAGAAGATAAAAGAACAGGTGGCAAGAATACACGGAATAACTGTACAAAAAAGCTCTTAATGATCAGGTAACCACCATGGGGTGATCATTCATCTAGAGCCTGACATCCTGGAGTGTGAAGTCAAGTGGGCCTTAGGAAGCATTACCACAAACAAAGCTAGTGGAGTTGATGGAATTCCAACTGAGCTATTTCAAATCCTAAAGGTGAGGCTGTTAAACTGTTGCACCCAATATGCCAGCAAATTTGGAAAACTCAGCAGTGGCCATAGGACTGGAAAAGGTCAGTTTTCATTCCAATCCCAAAGAAAGGCAAATCCAAGAATGTTCAAATTACTATACAATTGCACTCATTTCACATACCAGCAAGATAATACTCAAAATCCTTCAGGCTAGGCTTCAGCAGTATGTAAACCAAGAACTTCCACATGCACAAGCTGGATTTAGAAAAGGCAGAGGAACCAGAAACCAAATCACCAAAATATGCTGGATCATAGAAAAAAAAAAACAAGGGAATTCCAAAAAACATTTACTTCTGCTTCACTGACTACACTAAAGCCTTTCATTGTGTGGATCACAACAAACTGTGGGATACTCTTAAAGATTTTGGAATACCAGACCACATTACCTGCTTCCTGAGAAACCTGTATGCAGGACAAGAAGCAACAGATAGAACTGGACATGGAACAACAGACTGGTTCCAAATTGGGAAAGGAGTACGTCAAGGCTGTATACTGTCACCCTGCTTAACTTATATGCAGAGTGCATTGTAACTAAATGTTGGACTGGATGACTCACAAGCTGGAATCAAGATTGCCAGAAGAAATACCAACAACCTCAGGTATGTAGATGATACCACTTTAATGGCAGAAAGTAGAGAGTAACTAAAGAGCCTCTTGTTGAAGGTGAAAGAGGAGAGTGAAAAAGCTGGCTTACTCAACAATCAAAAAACTAAGATCATGGCATCTGATACCATCACTTCATGGCAAATAGAGGGGGGAAAATGTAACAGTGACAGACTGTATTTTGGGGGGCTCCAAAATCAATGTGGATGGAGACTGCAGACACGAAGAGTCTTGCTCTTGGGAGAAAATCTATGACAAACTTTGACAGTGTACTAAAAAGCACAGACATCACTTTGCCAACAAAGGTCCATATAGGCAAAGCTGTGGTTTTTCCAGTAGTCATGTACAGAGACTGGACCATAGAGCTGGACCATAAAGGTGTCTGAGCACCAAAGAATTGATGCTTTCAAACTCTGGTACTAGAGAAGACTCTTGAGAGTTCCTTGGACAGCAAGGATATTCACTGTGTGCTGCAGTTCAGAGTAGACACAACTTAGTGAATGACCAGCAACAATGATTTTAGCTCTTTATATATTTAAATCCCAAATCCAATCATTCCAATAAATGATTAACACATTCAAATTTCACCTAGCGTTACTACACGCTTGCCTCCTAGAGGTTCTGAAATTAATGTTGGGACTATTCTTCTACCTCCAGAACAACTACTAGTATTTCCCTAATGCAGGGTTATCAGTAATCAAGTCTCTGCTTTATTTGACTAAAAATGTTATTTTTAAAATCCATCTCATCTTTGTTTATATAATTAACATCTTGATTATCAGTCTGGACTATAATCATACTGGCATTGGCAAGGAATTGGCTGTTCATTTAACAAGGAAAGGCTGTCTCTGACTCTTCTTTGAGCTAGTTTTTGCTGAACTAATACAAGTTATAAACAAGGTACCTGTTTTTGTTTTCATGAAGCTATAGGTTAACTATATAATCTATGAAAGTGAAGTCACTCAGTCGTGTCCACCTCTTTGCGACCCCGTGGACTGTAGCCCACCAGGCTCCTCTGTCCATGGGATTCTCCAGGCAAGCATACTGAAGTGGGTTGCCATTTCCTTCTCCAGGGGATCTTTCCCACCCAGGGGTCGAACCTAGGTCTCCTGCATCGCAGGCAGATGCTTTACCCTCTGATCCACAGGGAAGCCCCATATAATCCATAGTTCAGTTCAGTCGCTCAGTTGTGTCCAACTCTTTGCGACCCCATGAATCGCAGCATACCAGGCCTCTCTGTCCATCACCAACTCCCGGAGTTCACTCAGACTCGCATCCATCGAGTCAGTGATGCCATCCAGCCATCTCATCCTCTGTCGTCCCCTTCTCCTCCTGCCCCCAATCCCTCCCAGCATCAGAGTCTTTCCCAATGAGTCAATTATTTAATAACTATAAATTGCAGTCATAATTATACAATTAATTCTAATAACTAAACAATTGTTACTAATTGTAATTATTGACTAACGGTGTAATTAAAAAGGGATTTCTAAAACTAGACAGTTTCTCAATTCTAGTTACAAGCTGTGAAAAAATTAAACTTTTAAATATCTTTTTGAATTAAACAAAATCATGTGTTCAAAATAAAAGTCTCACAACTTCTGAACTTGAACTTTTCAAAATAAATTTCAATGATTCTTAAAAATTTGCCCTGGGTTTTAAGAATTAAGTTAGAAGAGCCTAATCATGATTGAGATGATTTTCAATTATTTCAGATACATTTCAAGGACTAAAGCAAACACTTCCTTGGATTTAGAACTGCCAATCTGCAGATGAGTACAATGATCAGATAACGGTCCATTCTCCATGTCGGTCACTATTTTACCATGCTGAGAAGAAACATACTCTATTTGAAAGAATACTCAACAAATGACTTTTGTCTTACATTTGAAGAAAATTTCCACAATGTATAGAATTCTAAACGGGCTATTATTTTCTTTCGGCCCTTTAAACCCACTGTCTTCCATCTTCTAACATTGCTGCTCAAAGTTCAGTCAGACTTCTTACTATTGTTCTTTTGAAGGCAACAGTCTTTTTTGTGTGGCTACTCTTGTAAACTTTTATGATTTTTCTCCATTGTTAGATTTCGAAAGTTTGACTACAACAAGCATAAATATGTTTTTAATTATTTATTATGTCTTAACCTGTGACTTTATATCTTTTACTATTTTTGGAAATTCGCAGCCTGTATCTCTTTGAATATTGCATTTCTGCATCATCCGCATTCATTTCTACTATCAGAACCAAAATTATACATCTGGTAGAACTTGGCAGCACAGCCCTTATCCCTTTTAAGCTCTCTTTTGTATTCTTCTATCCTTTTGTTTCTCTATGCTTATTCTGGATATGTTCAACTGATCTGCTCACATGGTATCTCTTCATCTGTATCTATCCAGTAAAATCTAATTAGCTCCTGGATTATTAAAGTAAAACATACACTAAAGTAGAAAATTCTCTAGCATGTATCATGTAAAATGCTTACTTGTCAAGCTCACCTTCACTTAACTTTTAGTCATATTTGTGCCACCTGCAAAAACTTCCAGAAGAAATGCAGCTACAAATGCCAGGCTCACTATTCTGGTTTCCTTCCTCTCCCATGTCTTATTTTTATACCTTCTCCAGATAGTCTGTTCTGAGAGGGAGCATCTATCTGAATCAAGTAGTTTGCAACTACTACAAAGCTCCTGCATTTAATTCTTATTATCAATGAGTTAAAGCCATGAAGTAACAGAACATTTATTTCATCTTCAGATAACATAAAAGTATCATGATAACTAACAATGATTGGAGAATTAGGATCAAAAAAGACAGCCTGAGACTAGAACACTATGAAAACACTGGCAGTCATTTTAAATATATATATTTTTAAGAATAGTAATTCCTAGAGAATTTGATAGAAGTTGTGACACAGAAAAATATACATGGGTGTATTTGCCAAATATATTTACATGTAATTTAAAGAAGCTCAAAAACCTCTGAAGCTCATCCATGGGTCATATAATATTCTATAGAAGCCTTGTTCAGTCAAGATAAAATGTAACAACTATCAAAGTAAATTCCAAATATACTCAACTATGTAAGTACTCTTGCCTGGAAAATCCCATGGATGGAGGAGCCTGGTGGGCTGCAGTCCATGGGGTCGCGAAGAGTCAGACACGACTGAGCTACTTCACTTCACTTGTCACTGATGCATTGGAGAAGGAAATGGCAATCCACTCCAGTGTTCTTGCCTGGAGAATCCCAGGGACGGGGGAGCCTGGTGGGCTGCCATCTATGGGGTCGCACAGAGTCGGACACAACTGAAGTGACTTAGCAGCAGCAGAGTTTTAATCAACAGTGTGATAGGCTGCCACTGAAGAGTAATCTTAGGCAACATTAAGGAACGTATTCCAGAACAATGTGGTTAACAGTCTCACTGTTAGGGGTACCGAACAACACCCTAGAGTATTACACATAATTGTGGGAGCAGGATTTTGATTGTGTGTACTCAGTCATGTCTGACTCTGTGACCCTATGGACTGTAGCCCGGCAGGCTTCTCTGTCCATGGGATTTTCTAGGCAAGAATACTGGAATGGGTTGCCATTTTCTCCTTCAGTGGATCTTCCTGACCCAGGGATCAAACCCATCTCCTGCATTGGCAGGTGGATTCTTTACTGCTGAGCCATCAGGAAAGCCCCCAATATTTTGTTAAGGAACATTAAAAGTCTAAGTCACATCTACAGAAGATAATCAGCATGGGGAAGAAGCTTGAAGTCATGTTATCTCAGGAACAGATGAAAGAATGAAGGATATTTAACTTATCGAAGGAAATGTTTACTGAATTCATAAATATCTAAGTGAAAGTGAAGTGCAAGTTAAAGTCCCTCAGTCATGCCCGGCTCTCGGTGACGCCATGGACCATAAAGTTCAAGGAATCCTCCAGGCCAGAATATTAGAGTGGGTAGGTGGTCCCTTCTCCAGGGAATCTTTCCAACCCAAGAATCAAGCCCAGGTCTCCTGCTTGGCAGGCAGATTCTTTACCACTGAGCCACCTGGGAATAGGAAAGGATGTCCTAAAGAACTCTATTTCTTTTTCAGTCAGGTAACAGAACTAAGATAACTGCCTGGAAATTACAGGGAAATTAACTTTGAAACAACAGAGGAAAAAGGAGTATTCAAAGAGCTGAATGAAAAAGAAAGTTTCTATTATAGTCACTAGACATGCTAAACCACAGATGACCAGCCATCTTCCAGAAATACTGTAGGAACTTTATGTAGGGGCATAAAATTAAATTAGGCATCACCTCAGATTTCTCTTAAGAGTTAGATTCATGAGTCTTTTTTAAAGAGGTCATTAAAAAAATTATCTTTAGAAAAAAGAGAAGAGGGAATTGATATTAATTTTCACCTCAAATATTATCATTTTATTTCTATGAATATGACCTCTTTTCTCAAATGAATATATATATGTGTGTATACACACACACACATATATATAGGATGTAAAGCAGTAACTATTTCCAGTCAAAATATTAACTAAGTACAATGACATAAAGAAAGAAATTTCATTCTTAGGTGATAAGCATTACATAAAACTTTAAAGACAAAGACTAAATAAATAAAGGTTTTGGAAGTCAAGATACCTGTTTTCTCTTACTTGTTGCCTCAACTTTTCATCCTTTAGACTTTCACGTTTTAGTTTTGCCAGTTCCGTAGCCAATTTTTCTTCTTGTTCAAGCTGGAGCTGCCTCAATCTTTTGTTTTCTTCTGCCTAAGTAAAAAACCAAAACTTTAGTCATTTGTCCTCCAGAATCAGATATTTTTTCATAAAGGCTGAATTTGTTTTATAGTGGAAAACTACAAGTGCCTTCTGAGCAGTCAACTATTCACATTTTATTTTAAAATATAAAAGATTATTTCCATAAAT
This sequence comes from Oreotragus oreotragus, assembly GCA_006410675.1. Taxonomy (NCBI): domain Eukaryota; kingdom Metazoa; phylum Chordata; class Mammalia; order Artiodactyla; family Bovidae; genus Oreotragus; species Oreotragus oreotragus. Next base: position 133,622 of record SJYX01000312.1, read on the forward strand.
AATTTTTCTGAACATTTTGTCACGGAAAATTCCAAACATCAAACACGAAAAGAAGTCTACTGAAGCACGCCCTCAGGAAGCCATCACTCATCTTCAGCAATTACCAATGTCTTCCCAGTCTTGCTTCCCTACTCGTCTACTCCACTCCTACTTTTCTCTGCTTTTTTTTTTTTTTTTTGGCTAGAGTATTCAAAAACATTCTAGATATATCATTGCTTTGTAAATAGTTCAATATTAATCTCTGACAAGAATTTCTTATATAAACATACCATTAACAAACTGAAATAAATTAACAATAATTCTTTAGAAAGGCCTAATAACTTGTCCATACTCAGGTTTCCCCAGTTGTCTCAAAGATCCTTTTTCTGTTTATTTTTTTGGTTTGTTCAAATCAAACTCCAAGCCAACCCATACACTGTATCTAGTTATTATTTATCTTAAGTCTCTTTCATTTTTTAAGTCTCCTTACACAGTTCCTCCCCGCTCCACCCTACTCCCCCTAGCAAGGCACTGACTTGTTGTGGAAATTAGGACATATGACCCACAGAATGCCCACATTCTGAATTTGACCAATTGCTTCCCCAAGATATCACTTATCTTGTTTCTTTTTCCTATTTCCTATAAAATGGTTGAAAGATCTAGAAACTTGATTAAATGCTATATTTAGGAAAGAATAAACACATAAAAGGGTGTGGCTCAGTGGTAAAGAACCTGCCTACCAATGCAGGAAACTTGGGTTTGATACCTGGGTCAGGAAGACCCCCTGGAGAGGGAAATGGTAACCTACTCCACTATTCCTGCCTGGGAAATCCCATGGACAGAAGAGGCTGGCAGGCTACAGTCCACGGGGTTGTGAAAGAGTGAGACATAACTGAGCAACTGAGTATGGCATGACAAGCACATAAAAAGATGTTCAATATCATTAAACATCAGGAAGTTCAAGTTAAAACAACAATGCTGTATCACTACATACATACTGGAATGGCTAAAATGAAAAGTCATAACAAAACCAAACGCTGGTGAGAACCTACATAATTCACACATTGCTGCGTTGTAATGTAAAATGGTACAGCCACTCTGAAAAACAGCTTTACAGTTTGTTATAAAGCTAACATGCAATTACAACTCAACAGCTATATTCTTAAGCATTTATCCCAGAGAAATGAGAACACATGTTTATTTAAAAACCTATACCGAAAATGTTTATAGCAGGTTTATTCAAAATAGCCAATTGAAAATACCCAGATATTCTTTAACAGGTGAATGGTCAAATAAACTGTGGTATATCCATACTATGGAATACTGCTCAGCAACAAAGAGGAATGAGCATTAATAGAAGCTACAATCTGGCTGAACCTCTAGAAATTCTGCTGAGTGAAAAAAAATCCAGTCTCAAAAGGTAGCATACTGTTTGATTCTATTTATATAATATTCTTGGAACATGCTCTATTTTAAGGCTGAAACATAATTCACATAGCATTCAATTTGTATTTATATAATATATTGTATTTATATAATATTCTTGTATTTATATAATATTCTTGGAACATGCTCTATTTTAAGGCTGAAACATAATTCACATAGCATTCAATTTGTATTTATATAATATATTGTATTTATATAATATTCTTGTATTTATATAATATTCTTGGAACATGCTCTATTTTAAGGCTGAAACATAATTCACATAGCATTCAATTTATATTTATATAATATATTGTATTTATATAATATTCTTATATTTATATATTGTATTTATATAATATTCTTGGAACATGCTCTATTTTAAGGCTGAAACATAATTCACATAGCATTCAATTTATATTTCATAATTCACAACTCAGCAGGTTTTTAGTATATTCACAGTGTTGCACATCCAAAACCACTGGCTAGTTTCAGAACTTTTTAAAGATAGGCTATTATTTGGAGCAGTACTGAGTTCACAGCAAAACTGAGAACAGAGTTCCCATGTACATTATTCCCACACACATGCACAGCCCCCCTCACTATCAACATTCCACCCCAGAGGGGAGATTTGCTACAATCAATAAACCTACATTGACACATCATCACCCAAGGTTCAGTTTACCTTACAGTTCAGTTTGGATGCTATATATTCTATGGGTTTGAACAAATGTATAATGATATGTATCTACCATTACAGTATCATACAGAATTTCACCACGCTTAAAATCCTCTATGTTCTGCTTATTCATCCCTCACTCCTCGAAACTCCTGGCAACCATTAATCTTTACTATCCTCATTGTTTTATGTTTTTCAGAATGTCATATCGTTGAAATCATATACCTTTCAGATTGGCTTCTTTCACTTATTAATACACATTTAAGATTTTTCCATGTCTTTCCATGACTTGATAGCTCATTTCTTTTAGCAATGAATAATATTCTATTTTCTGGATTATTTCTTCATTCACCTACTGAAGGACATCTCGGATGCTTACAGGTTTTGGCCAGTATAAGCAAAGCTGCCATAAACATCCACATGCAGGTTTTTGGGTAGATGTGATCATGTATGGATGTGAGAGCTATACTGTGAAGAAAGCTGAGTGCTGAAGAATTGATGCTTCTGAACTGTGGTGTTGGAGAAGACTCTTGAGAGTCCCTTGGACTGCAAGGAGATCCAACCAGTCCATTCTGAAGATCAGCTCTGGGATTTCTTTGGAAGGAATGATGCTAAAGCTGAAACTCCAGTACTTTGGCCACCTCATGCGAAGAGTTGACTCACTGGAAAAGACTCTGCTGCTGGGAGGGATTGGGGGCAGGAGGAGAAGGGGACGACAGAGGATGAGATGGCTGGATGCATCACTGACTCGATGGACGTTGAGTCTGAGTGAACTCCGGGAGTTGGTGATGGACAGGGAGTCCTGGCGTGCTGCAATTCATGGGGTCGCAAAGAGTTGGACACAACTGAGCAACTGAACTGAACTGAAGCTTTCAACATTACAGAACATTTTAATCACCCCATAAAAGAAACCTCACAGCTGTTACCAATCATCGTTCCCTTTACCCCTCAACCATTAATCTATTTTCTAGCTGTGGGAATTTGCCTATTCTAGATATTTAAATGAAATCATACAATACCTGAGGCTTCTCTTGTGGCTCAGCTGGTAAAAAATGCCTGCAGTGCCGGAGACCTGGGTTCAATCCCTCAGTTGGGAAGATCCCTTGGAAAAGGGAAAGGCTACCCACTCTAGTATTCTAGCCTGGAGAATTCCATGGACTGTTTAGTCCATGGGGTCACAAAAAGTTGGACATGACTGAGCCGCTTTCGCTCACACGCATTACATGGTCTCTCTGCATCTGGCTTCTTTCATTTAGCATAATGCTTTCAAGGTTCACCCATGCTGCAGCACATATCAGTAATGCATACCTTTCTATGGTTGTATACTACTGTGCTGTAGATACAATATATCTTATTTATCCATTCACAAACTGATGAGTATTTGGATTGTTTCCACTTATCTGGCTATCATGAATAATGCTGCAATATGAACATCTGTGTAAAAGTTTTTGTGTGGACATATATTTTCAATTATCCTGGCCATATGCTTAGGAGTGGAACTGCTATGTAATAGAGTAACTATGTTTAACTTTTTAAGGAACTACCAAACTGCTGTGCACAGTCACTATACCATTTTACATTTCCATCCAAAATGTACAAGAGCTCCAACACTTTTTTTTCCTCTTCTCCCCCAAATGTAGCAGTCCTCATGGGTCTCAAGTGGTATCTCATTGTGGTTTTCATTTGCTTCTCCCTAATGACTAATGGTGCTGAGCACAGTTTTTTGGGATACTGTTTATTTATATACATTCTTTGGAGTAATGGGTATTGAAATTCCTTCCTCATTATTTTTTTTTTTGGTCTGTTTACTGATGAATTGTACATTGAACATTCTGTAAGTGACAAAATTATAGAAATAGAGAACATATTAGTGATTATTAGACTTAGTGATGAGGTAGGGCCAGACAAGAAAGATATGGGTGTGCTTATAAAAGGACATAATATGGGATCCCTGTGATCATGGACTGCTTCTGGATCTTAGCTGTGGTGTTATATATACAAAGCTACATGTTAGCCAACAACTCCTGAGTGGAGAATTGGCTCCACAGCTGACAGCAGCAGTGGTGAGGCTGGGGTGCCCTCTGCCCCTGGGTATCCACCAACATCGGCTCTAGCCTTCCTCAGACCCACTTCCAAGCCACAACAGCAGGGCCTTTTCCTTGCCCCCTGGCTGCACACTGACTGACACCCGACAGCGAGTGAAGGTTTACACGCTCAATGAAGATGATCAGTGGGACAGCCAAGGCACCAGGAATGTCATCCAGCTACACTGAGCAGCTGAAGGGTATGTCCCTGTTAGTTAAGGCCTGACAAAACATGGTCCACTAGAGAAGGGAATGGCAAACCACTACAGTATTCTTGCCTTGAGAACCCCATGAACAGTATGAAAAAGCAAAAAGATGTAACACTGAAAGATGAACCTCCCAGGCCAGTAGGTGTCCAATATACCACCAGGGAAGAGCAGAGAAATAGCTACAGAAAGAATGAAGGGGCTGAGTGAGAAATAACACCCAATTGTGGTTGTATCTGGTGATTAAAGTCAAGTCTGATGCTGTAAAGAGTATCGCATAGGAACCTAGAATGTTAGGTCCATGAATCAAGGTAAATTGGATGTGGTCAAACAGGAGATAGCAAGAGTGAGCATTGACATTTCATGAATCAGTGAACTAAAATGAACAGGAATAGGAGAATTTAATTCAGATGACTATTATGTCTACTACTGTGGGCAAGACTCCCTGAGAAGGAATGGAGTAGCCCTCATAATCAACAAATGAGTCTGAAATGCAGTACTTGGGTACAATTTCAAAAATGACACACTGATCTCTGCTCATTTTCAAGGCAAACCATTCAACATCACAGTAATCCAAGTTTATGCCCCAGCCACTAATACTGAACAAGATGAAGTTGAATGGTTCTGAGAAGACCTACAAGACCTCCTAGAACTAACACCAAAAAAAGATGTCCTTTTCATCATAGGGGAATGGAATGCAAAAGTAAGAAGTCAAGTGATACCTGGACTAACAGGCAAGTTTGACCTTGGAGTACTAAGTGAAGCTGGGCAAAGGCTAACCGAGTTTAACCAAAAGACTGCACTGGCCGCAAACACTATCTTCCAACAACACAAGAGATGACTCTACACATGGACATCACCAGACGGTCAGTACCAAAATCAGACTGATTATATTCCTTGCAGTCAAAGATGGAGAAGCCCTCACAGTGAGCAAAAAACAAGACCTGGAGCTGACTGTGGCTCAGATCATCTGCTCCTTTTTGCAAAATTCAAGCTTAAACTGAAGAAAGTAGAGAAAACCACTAGGCCATTCAAGTATGACCTAATCAAATCCCTTATGATCATACAGTGGAGGTGACAAATAGATTCAACGAACTAGACCTGATAAGAGTGCCTGAAGAACTATGGACAGAGGTTCATAACATTGTACAGGAGGTGGTGACCAAAACCATCTCCAAGAAAGAGAAATGCAAGAAGGCGAAGTCTGAGGAGGCCTTACAAATAGTTCAGAAAAGAAGAGAAGCAAAAGGCAAAGGAGAAAAGGAAAAATATTCCCAAGAGAATGTAGAGTTCCAGAGACTAGCAAGGAGAGATAAGAAAGCCTTCTTAAGTGTATAATGCAAAGAAAAAGAGGGAAACAATAGAATGGGAAAGACTAGAAACCTTTTTAAGAAAATTGGAAATACCAAGGGAACCTTCATACAAAGATAGGCACAACAAGGACAAAAATGGCAAGAACCTAACAGAAGCAGAAGAGATTAAAAAGCGGTGGCAAGAATACACAGAAGAACTGCACACAAAAAGCTTTTAATGATCCAGATAACCACAATGGTGTAGTCACTCACCTTGAGCCAGACATCCTGGAGAACTGGACACGGAACATGGACTGGTTCAACATTGGGAAAGGAGTATGTCAAGGCTGTATACTGTCACCCTGCCTATTTAATTTATATGCAGAGTAAAAACATCATGTAAAATGCTGGGCTGGATGAATCACAAGCTGGAACCAAGACTGCCAGGAGAAATATCAACAATCTCAGACATGCAGATGATACCACTTTAATGGCAGAAAGTGAAGAGGAACTAAAGGTGAAAGGTGATAAAGGTGAAAGAAGAAAGTGAAAAAGCTAGCTTAAAACTCAACATTCAAAAAACTAATATCATGGCATCTGGTCCTATCATTTCATGGCAAATATATGGGGAAAATGTGGAAACAGTGTCATTTAATTTTCTTGGGCTCCAAAATCAACACAGATGGTGACTGCAGCCAAGAAATTAAAAGACACTTGCTTCTTGGAAGAAAAGCTATGACAAACCTAGACAGTGTATTAAAAAGCAGGGACATCACTTTGCAGACAAAGGTCTATATAGTCAGAGCTATACTTTTTCCAGTAGTCATATGTGGATGTGAGCTGGACTACAAAGAAGGCTGAATATTGAAGAATTGATGCTTTCAAACTGTGGTGCTGGAGAAGACCCTTGAGAATCCCTTGGACACCAAGGAGAACAAACCAGTCAATCCTAAAGGAAATCAACCCTGACAATTCATTGGAAGGAATGATGCTAAAGCTGAAGATCCAATACTTTGTCCACCTGATGCAAAGATGTGACTCACTGGAAAAGACCCTAATGCTGGGAAAGATTGAGGACAAGAGGAGAAGGAGGTGCAGTTCTATGGAACTGCAGAATGTTCCATAGAACACAGAACTGTACAGAATGAAATTTATAGTATGCAAATTTAAAAAGAAATCAACTAGCACATCCATACCATATGCTACTACTTAATAAGGAGTAAGCTACTGACACATCCAACAACTTAAATCAATCTCAGAGAGTGGAAGAAGATGGTGGAGGAGTAATCTCATCTCTCAGAAGACGAGATGGTTGGATGGCATCGCTAACTCAATGGATATGAGTTTGAGCAAACTCTGGGAGATAGTGAAGGACAGGGCAGCCTGACATGATGCAGTTCATGGTAGTCAGAAAGTCGGACAGGACTTGGCAACTGAACAATGATGACGACATGTTATAAACTGCATAGGACTAAACCCACACACACAAAGTAAAACTTGAGAAATCTGAACAAGACTAGTGTACAGCATCATTGTTGATATCTTGCTTGTCATACCGTATTATACTTTTGCAAATGTACCACTGGGAGAAACTGGGTACAGGATACATATGATCTTTCTGTATTACTTCTTATAACTGCATATGAATCTGTAATTATCTATATGAATATATAAATCTATCATCTCAATAAAAATTTCAATGAACAAAAAGCAACAACACACACTGGTGAGGACACAAAGCAAATGGAATCCTATACATTACTTAAGGAAATACAAAGTAGAGCAGTAACTCTGGGAAACGATTTGGCAGTGTCTTATAAAACGAAACTAACATATACCATTTGATCCAACCATCCTACTCTCAGCTATCTATCCAAGAGAAATGAAAATTTATGTTCATACAAAATTTATATTCAGTTTTAGTCATATTAGCCCAAAGCTGGAAACAACTCAAACAACTTTAACCTGTGAATGGACAAACAAACTGTGGTACATCCACATAATACGATACTGTTAGAGGGTTATAGGGGTCAGCTGCTCAGTCATTTCCAATTCTTTACAACCCCATGGACTGCAGCCCACCAGGCTCCTCTGTCCATTGGGTTTTCCACGTAAGAATACTGGAGTGGGTTGCCACTTCCTACTCCAGAGGATCTCCCTGACCCAGGGATCAAACCCACATTTCTTGCATCTCCTGCACTAGCAGGTGAATTCTTTACCACTGCGCCACTTGGGAAGCCAGAACACTACATACCATTCACCAATTAAAACGAGTGATTCATGAAACAACACAAAATCTTAAATTTGTTTGGCTAAGTGAAAGAAGTCAGACCCAAAAAGTGACATATTACATAATTGCATTTATATGTTAGTATGCAAAAGATAAAGCTATTGGACAAAAAAGAAATCAGTGGTTTCCAGGGACTGGGTGGGTGTGAGTGGTTGACTACAAAGGGGAAGCATGAAGAAAAGGAATGGAAAGGAATGCTTTGTATGACATTGTAATGGTGGAACCAGTAATTATCCATTTGCCAAAATCCACAGAACTGCACATCTATAGAACTGTACAGAATGAATTTTATAATATGCAAATTTTAAAAGAAATCAACTGGCACATCCATACCATATACTACTACTTAATAATGAGTAAACTACTGACACATCCAACAACTTCAGTGAATCTCAGAGAGCAGAAGGAGACGGTGGAGGAGTAAGGCAGGGAGATCGCCAGCCTCCCCACAGATACATCAAAAACTCATCAGGATCGGGAACAACTACAAAACCACCTCTTGGCAACAGCAGAAGACCCCAGGCCTCCGCGGGGAGGTGGACAAGCTAACTTCCCTGGAATGAGGTACGGCCGAGAACAAAGACACAAAAATGGAAGAGATGGAGAGCTTCAAGATGGGAGCTTGTACCCCCAGGAAGGGAGGGAGTCGTGAAGGAGGAAGAGTTTCCGTGCACTGGGAAGCTCTCACACAGGCAGGACCAAGGGGGAACTGCAGAATCTTGGAGAGCTGGGCAAAGTGGGGGACCTAGAGGGCAGAATTCAGAGAAGCTGCATTTCTCAGCCCATAAGCAGCTCACAGACTCTGGCCCCGACCAGACGACAGGCTCAGGGAGCCAAGAAGTTCACAGAAGCCCCGTGGCACATAACATGGGGCCGAGGTGCCAAGAGAAGAGCACACAAACCTTGAGGTGCAGAGGGTTGGCCCGGGCTGCCGACAGAAGCACACACAAACCTCTGCGGCACAGCGGGCAGGCCCAGGGCGCCAAGAGAAAGGCACACAAGTCCCGAGGTGCGGAGCACGGGCTCAGGGTGTGGAACGAAACCCACACAAGTCTCTGCGACGGAGAGCGCAGGTTTGGGAAGGTGAGAAAAGCACCATGCAAGCCCCCGCCTAGCAAGCATCAGCCTGCAGTGCAGGGCAGGACCAGGGTACAGAAGCTCCAGCAAAAATTCAAGGGACAAGTAGGGACCTGGCAGCAGGGAGGATATGCTGAGGGCCACTTCAACCTGTCTGGAGAAACAGACGTGTCTAACACTGCCAAAGCCAGGAGGACTATCCAACGTCATACTGAATCCACAGACACCCCAAAAACTACTACTAGACACTCTGCTGCCTTGCAGAGAGATGAGATCCAGCTCCATCAAGCAGAACACAGGCACAAGCCCCCCCAACCAGGAAACCACCACAGGACACGAATTCAACCCCATCCACAGGGGCACATTCCACAACTAAGAAGAACATGAACGTGAGAATTTTCTTTCTTTTTTTCTCCTTTAAGTCACATTGTTCATTTCTCCTACATATTTCTATCTTCATGTTAGCCTTTTGTGGTGCTGTGGAGTTTTTCTCTTGGTAAAAAAAATTTTTCTTTAAGATTTTTTTCCTTCTTTTGTGTTTTTTTTACTTTGTCTTAGTTCTGCTTTTCTTATAGCTACAGCTATTCCTGAATATATATAAATCTTTTTCATATACGTTTATTTATCTTTGCTTTTCTGTTTTGTAACTTCCTCTCCCACCCATTTCTTTTCTCTTTTCTCTTTCTCCTCTTTTCTTCACTCTTTTTTTTTTCACCATGTAAGTTAAATTGTTGTATTCTCTTTGCTACATTCCCCAGTTGGCACTCTACTCAGGCTCCAGTTTTCTGGACTGAGTGTTAGTGAGCTCTACTTTTAATTGGCTGATATCACTTTTGGCTTCCTTTGCTCACAAAGTCAATCTCCTGTACTCTCTTTTCTTTAGATTACTTTGGCTATTTATCTATGTGTGTGTGTAAGAGTGTGTAAATGCACCATTATTTCTGTAGTCACATGTCTGATGTTGTACTGACCACTTATCTTTCATTTCATGTCATGCTTTGCTTTTTGTTTTGGTGTGTTTGCTTTAACCCCTTTTAATACTGTGACAAACAACTTAGGGAGCCCCTGTCCCCAGACCAAAGATCACACCTGAATCACTGAGGTGAGAGCCCTGGGTCCAAGATTCCAGAATGCCAGAGAACTCCTAACCCCAGGGGTATTAATTACTGAGAACTTCGACACCTGTACACAAAGTCTGGTATCACGCAGCTGCTGGCAGCATCCACTGCAGGACACTTTACCCAAACAACAAGCAAGACAAAAACACAAAAACAATCACCAGCATACAGGAGTCCCACAGACACTCCAAATATACCTCACACAGCCCTGCCCATCTGAAGAAAAAAACCTCACCTCCTCCCACTAGAACACAGGTACAAATCACCTTAAAAAAGAAGTCCACACAAACCACTGAACCAACCTTTCCCTCTGAGGGCAAAAACCAAGGGCAGAAGGAATACAACCCTAAAAGTTGGGGAAAGGAGACCTCAAACTGAGTAAATTAGAAAGTAAACAAATAAATAAAAGGAGAAATATAGCACAAATGAAGGAAGAAGGTAGAAACTCACAAGGCCAAATAAAGAAAGAGGAAATAAGCAAACTACCTGAAAAGGAATTCAGAATAATGATAGTAAAGATGTTACAAGCTTTGAAAATAAAATGGAGAAAATTAAAAAATCAACACAATTAATACAATTACCAAGTACATAAAAGAAATAAAGAATAAGTAAATAGAGATGAATAGCACAATTATTGAAATTAAAAATACTCTAGAAGGAATCAACAGTACAATAACTGAGGCAGAAGAACAGATAAGTGAGCTGTAAAAGAGAATGGTGGAAATACTGCTGAAGAATAGAATAAAGGAAAAGGAACAAAAAGAAATTGAGGATAGACTCAAGAGACCTTGGGACAATATTAAATGCACAAACATTTGAGTTATAGGGGTCCCAGAAGAAGACAAAGAGAAAGGAACTGAGAAAATTTTTGAAGAGATTATAGCTGAAAACTTCCCCAACATGGGAAAGGAAATAGTCAATCAAGTCCAAGATGTGCAGAGTCCTTTAACAGAATAAACCTAAGGAAAGACATATTGAGACACATACTAATCAAGCTAACAGAGATTAAACACAAAGAAAGAATATTAAAAGCAGTGAAGGAAAGCAACAAGTAACATACAATGAAAAAAAAAAAAAAACATACAATGGAAAACCCATACAATTAACAGGAGATCTTTCAGCAGAAACTCTGCAGGCCAGAAGGGAAGAGCAGGATATATTTAAAGTACTGCAAGAAAAAAAATCTGCAACCAAGATATTCTACCCAGCAAGGATCTCACTCAAAATGGATGAAGAAACCTAAAGCTTCACAGACAAGCAAAAATTAAGAATTTAGTACCACCAAACCAGCTTTACAACAAATACTAAAGGGACTTATATAGGCAGTAAACACAAGAGAAAGGAAAGACCTACAAAAACAAACCCAAAACAATTAAGAAAATGCCAAGAGGAACATATATATGAATAATTACTTTAAATGTAAACAGATTAAATGCACCAACCAAAAGATACAGACTGTTGAATGGATATAAAAACAAGACCCATATATTTGCTGCCTACAAGAGACCCACTTCAGACCTACAGACACATACAGACTGAAAGTAAAAGGATGGAAAAAGATATTCCATGCAAATGGAAATCAAAAAGAAGCTGAGTGGCAATTCTTATTTAAGATGAAGTAGACTTTAAAATAAAGAATATTATGAGCAATAAAGAAGGATATTACATAATGATCAAGGGATCGATCCAAGAAGAAGACATAACAATTTTAAATATTTATGCATCCAACACAGGAGCACCTCAATACATAAGGCAAATACTAACAAACATACAAGGGGAAATCGACAGTAACACAATAATAGTAGGGTACTTTAACACCCTACTTTCACCAATAGACAGATCATCAAAATAGAAAATCAATGAGGAAATACAAACCTTAAATGAAACATTAGACCAAATGGACCTAGTTGCTATCTTCAGGACTTTCCATCCAAATGCAGAATACATTTTCTTCTCTAATGCACATAGAACATACTCCAGGACAGACCACATCTTGGGCCACAAATCAAGCAGCAGTAAATCTAAGAAAATTGAAATCATATCAAGCATCTTCTCTGATCATAACGCTATGAGACTAGATACCAATTACAGGGGAAAAAAATGCAAAAAAACACAAACACGTGAAGATTAAACAATACACTACTAAATAACAAAGAGGTTACTAAAGAAATAAGAAGGGAAATCAAAAGATTCCTAGGAACAAATGACAATGAAAACAGGATGACCCAAAACCTATGGGATACAGCAAAAGCAGTTCTAAGAGGGAAGTTTATAGCAATCCTATCTCAAGAAACAAGAAAACATCAAATAGATTACTCTATATCTAAAGCAGCCGGAAAAAGAAGAAGGAAAAAAACCCCAAAGTCACAAAAGGAAACAAATCATAAAGATCAGAGCAGAAATAAATTAAAAAGAAATGAAGGAAACAATAGTAAAGATTAATAAAACTAAAAGCTGGTTCTTTGAGAAGATAAACAAAATTGACAAACCATTAGCCAGACTTATCAAGAAAAAAAAGGGAGAAAAATCAACAAAATTAGAAATGAAAAAGGAGAGGTTACAATAGACAACACAGAAATATAACGGATCATAAGAGAGTATTATGAGCAACTATATGTTAATAAAATGGGACAACCTAGAGGAAATGGACAGATTCTTAGAAATGTTCAACCTCCCAAGACTGAACCAGGAAGAAACAGAAATTATGAACAAGCCAATTACAAACACTGAAATTGAAACTGTGATTAAAAATCTCCCAAAAAACAAAAGCCCAGGGCCAGACAGCTTCATAGGGGAATTCTATCAAACATTTAGATGACAGCTAATGCCTATTTTTCTGAAACTCTTCCCAAAAATTGCAGAGGAAGGAATACTTCCAAACTTATTCTACGAGGCCACAATCACTGATACCAAAACCAAACAAAGATATCATGAAAAAAGAAAAGTATAGGCCAATATCACTGATGAATATAGATGCAAAAATCCTCAACAAAATTCTAACAAAAAGAATTTAACAACACATTAAAAAGATCATAGACCATGATCAAGTCAGGTTTATCCCAGGTATGCAAGAATTCTTCAATATATGTAAATCAGTCAATGTGATACACCATATTAACAAATTAAAAGATAAAAATCATATGATAACCTCCAGCAGAAAAACATTTTGACAAAATTCAGCACCGATTTATGATAAAAACTCTTCAAAAAATGGACATAGAAAGAATCTACCTTAGCCTAATAAAGGCCATATACAACAAACCCAGAGCAAACATTATTCTCAATGGGTAGAAACTGAAAGCATTCCTTCTGAGATTAGGAACAAGACAAAGATGCCCACTCTTGCCACCATTATTCAACAGTTTTGGAAGTCCTAGCCACAGCAATCTGAGACAAGAAAGAAATAAAAGGAATCCAGATTGGAAAGGAAGAAGTAAAACTCTTATTTGCATGAAGTGATACTGTATGTAGAAAACCCTAAAGATACTATCAGAAAATTACTCGAACTATTCAGTGAATTTAGTAAAGTCACAGGATACAAAATCAATACACAGAAATCACTTGCATTTCTATATACTAACAACTGAAAAATCAGACAGAGAAATTAAGGAATCAATTCCATTTACCATTGCAACTAAAAGAATAAAATAACTAGGAACGAACCTATCTAAGGAGATAAGAGAGCTATATACAGAAAACTATAAGGCACTGATGAAAGAAATCAAAGATGACATAAACAGATGGAGGGATATTCCATGCTCCTAGACGGAGAAGGCAATGACACCCCACTCCAGTACTCTTGCCTGGAAAATCCCATGGATGGAGAAGCCTGGTAGGCTGCAGTCCCTGGGATCGCTAAGAGTCGGGCACGACTGAGCTACTTCACTTTCACTTTTCACTTTCATGCACTGGAGAAGGAAATGGCAACCCACTCCAGTATTCTTGCGTGGAGAATTCCAGGGACAGAGAAGCCTAGTGGGCTGCCATCTATGGGGTCTCACAGAGTCAGACACCTGTCTCTTATACACATCTAGATGTGTATAAGAGACAGAAAAAAAAAAAAAAAACATACAATGGAAAACCCATACAATTAACAGGAGATCTTTCAGCAGAAACTCTGCAGGCCAGAAGGGAAGAGCAGGATATATTTAAAGTACTGCAAGAAAAAAAATCTGCAACCAAGATATTCTACCCAGCAAGGATCTCACTCAAAATGGATGAAGAAACCTAAAGCTTCACAGACAAGCAAAAATTAAGAATTTAGTACCACCAAACCAGCTTTACAACAAATACTAAAGGGACTTATATAGGCAGTAAACACAAGAGAAAGGAAAGACCTACAAAAACAAACCCAAAACAATTAAGAAAATGCCAAGAGGAACATATATATGAATAATTACTTTAAATGTAAACAGATTAAATGCACCAACCAAAAGATACAGACTGTTGAATGGATATAAAAACAAGACCCATATATTTGCTGCCTACAAGAGACCCACTTCAGACCTACAGACACATACAGACTGAAAGTAAAAGGATGGAAAAAGATATTCCATGCAAATGGAAATCAAAAAGAAGCTGAGTGGCAATTCTTATTTAAGATGAAGTAGACTTTAAAATAAAGAATATTATGAGCAATAAAGAAGGATATTACATAATGATCAAGGGATCGATCCAAGAAGAAGACATAACAATTTTAAATATTTATGCATCCAACACAGGAGCACCTCAATACATAAGGCAAATACTAACAAACATACAAGGGGAAATCGACAGTAACACAATAATAGTAGGGTACTTTAACACCCTACTTTCACCAATAGACAGATCATCAAAATAGAAAATCAATGAGGAAATACAAACCTTAAATGAAACATTAGACCAAATGGACCTAGTTGCTATCTTCAGGACTTTCCATCCAAATGCAGAATACATTTTCTTCTCTAATGCACATAGAACATACTCCAGGACAGACCACATCTTGGGCCACAAATCAAGCAGCAGTAAATCTAAGAAAATTGAAATCATATCAAGCATCTTCTCTGATCATAACGCTATGAGACTAGATACCAATTACAGGGGAAAAAAATGCAAAAAAACACAAACACGTGAAGATTAAACAATACACTACTAAATAACAAAGAGGTTACTAAAGAAATAAGAAGGGAAATCAAAAGATTCCTAGGAACAAATGACAATGAAAACAGGATGACCCAAAACCTATGGGATACAGCAAAAGCAGTTCTAAGAGGGAAGTTTATAGCAATCCTATCTCAAGAAACAAGAAAACATCAAATAGATTACTCTATATCTAAAGCAGCCGGAAAAAGAAGAAGGAAAAAAACCCCAAAGTCACAAAAGGAAACAAATCATAAAGATCAGAGCAGAAATAAATTAAAAAGAAATGAAGGAAACAATAGTAAAGATTAATAAAACTAAAAGCTGGTTCTTTGAGAAGATAAACAAACAATACACTACTAAATAACAAAGAGGTTACTAAAGAAATAAGAAGGGAAATCAAAAGATTCCTAGGAACAAATGACAATGAAAACAGGATGACCCAAAACCTATGGGATACAGCAAAAGCAGTTCTAAGAGGGAAGTTTATAGCAATCCTATCTCAAGAAACAAGAAAACATCAAATAGATTACTCTATATCTAAAGCAGCCGGAAAAAGAAGAAGGAAAAAAACCCCAAAGTCACAAAAGGAAACAAATCATAAAGATCAGAGCAGAAATAAATTAAAAAGAAATGAAGGAAACAATAGTAAAGATTAATAAAACTAAAAGCTGGTTCTTTGAGAAGATAAACAAAATTGACAAACCATTAGCCAGACTTATCAAGAAAAAAAAGGGAGAAAAATCAACAAAATTAGAAATGAAAAAGGAGAGGTTACAATAGACAACACAGAAATATAACGGATCATAAGAGAGTATTATGAGCAACTATATGTTAATAAAATGGGACAACCTAGAGGAAATGGACAGATTCTTAGAAATGTTCAACCTCCCAAGACTGAACCAGGAAGAAACAGAAATTATGAACAAGCCAATTACAAACACTGAAATTGAAACTGTGATTAAAAATCTCCCAAAAAACAAAAGCCCAGGGCCAGACAGCTTCATAGGGGAATTCTATCAAACATTTAGATGACAGCTAATGCCTATTTTTCTGAAACTCTTCCCAAAAATTGCAGAGGAAGGAATACTTCCAAACTTATTCTACGAGGCCACAATCACTGATACCAAAACCAAACAAAGATATCATGAAAAAAGAAAAGTATAGGCCAATATCACTGATGAATATAGATGCAAAAATCCTCAACAAAATTCTAACAAAAAGAATTTAACAACACATTAAAAAGATCATAGACCATGATCAAGTCAGGTTTATCCCAGGTATGCAAGAATTCTTCAATATATGTAAATCAGTCAATGTGATACACCATATTAACAAATTAAAAGATAAAAATCATATGATAACCTCCAGCAGAAAAACATTTTGACAAAATTCAGCACCGATTTATGATAAAAACTCTTCAAAAAATGGACATAGAAAGAATCTACCTTAGCCTAATAAAGGCCATATACAACAAACCCAGAGCAAACATTATTCTCAATGGGTAGAAACTGAAAGCATTCCTTCTGAGATTAGGAACAAGACAAAGATGCCCACTCTTGCCACCATTATTCAACAGTTTTGGAAGTCCTAGCCACAGCAATCTGAGACAAGAAAGAAATAAAAGGAATCCAGATTGGAAAGGAAGAAGTAAAACTCTTATTTGCATGAAGTGATACTGTATGTAGAAAACCCTAAAGATACTATCAGAAAATTACTCGAACTATTCAGTGAATTTAGTAAAGTCACAGGATACAAAATCAATACACAGAAATCACTTGCATTTCTATATACTAACAACTGAAAAATCAGACAGAGAAATTAAGGAATCAATTCCATTTACCATTGCAACTAAAAGAATAAAATAACTAGGAACGAACCTATCTAAGGAGATAAGAGAGCTATATACAGAAAACTATAAGGCACTGATGAAAGAAATCAAAGATGACATAAACAGATGGAGGGATATTCCATGCTCCTAGACGGAGAAGGCAATGACACCCCACTCCAGTACTCTTGCCTGGAAAATCCCATGGATGGAGAAGCCTGGTAGGCTGCAGTCCCTGGGATCGCTAAGAGTCGGGCACGACTGAGCTACTTCACTTTCACTTTTCACTTTCATGCACTGGAGAAGGAAATGGCAACCCACTCCAGTATTCTTGCGTGGAGAATTCCAGGGACAGAGAAGCCTAGTGGGCTGCCATCTATGGGGTCTCACAGAGTCAGACACAACTGAATGACTTAACAGCAGCAGCAGCAGGTTGGAAGAATCAATATTGTGAAACTATACTACCAAAAGCAATCTACAGATTCAATGCAATCCCTATCAATTTACCAATGGCATTTGTCACAGAACTAGAACAAAAAATTTCACAGTTCGTATGAAAATATAAAAGGCCCCAAATAGCCAAAGCAATCTTGAAAAAGAAGAACAGAAGAATAGCCCAATGAACTAGGCTAGAAAGTCCAGAGATAAACCCATGCACATGTGAGCACCTTATCTTTGACAAAGGAGGCAAAAATATACAGTGGGGAAAAAGATAGTCTCTTCAATAAGTGGTGCTGGAAGAACTGGACAACTACATGCAAAAGAATAAAATTAGAACACTTCCTAATACCATACACAAAAATAAACTCAAAACAGATTAAAGATCTAAATGTAAGACCAGAAACTATAAAACTCTTAGAAGAAAATATAGGCAGAAAACTGCATGACATAAATCATAGCAAGATTCTTTATGACCTACCTTCTAGAATAATGGAAATAAAGACAAAAATAAATATATGGACCTAATTAAACTTAAAAGCTTTTGCATGGCAAAAGCTTTCACCTTCATAAACAAGGTGGAAAGATAACCCTCAGAATGGAAGAAAACAATAGCAAATGAAACAACTGACAAAGAATTAATTTATAAAATATACAAGTAGCTCATACAACTCAATACCAGAAAAACAAACAACCCAACCAAAAAGTGGGCAAAAGACCTAAACAGACATTTCTCCAAAGAAGACATACAGATGGCTAATAAACATATGGAGAGATGCTCAACATCACTCATGATTAGAGAAATGCACATCAAAACTACAATGAGATATCACTTCACTCCAGACAGAATGGCCATAACCAAAAAATCCACAAACAAGTGCTGGAGAGGGTGTGAAGAAAATGGAACCCTCCTACATTGCTGTTGGGAATGTAAACTGATATAGACAGTATGGAGATCCCTTAAAAAAATAGGAGTAAAGCCACCATAGGGCTTCCCTGATAGCTCAGTTGGTAAAGAATCCACCTACAATGCAGGAGACCCCGGTTCAATTCTTGGGTCAGGAAGATCTGCTGGAGAAGGGACAGGTTACCCACTCCAGTATTCTTGGGCTTCCCTTGCGGCTCAGCTGGTAAAGAATCCACCTGCAACGTGGGAGACATGGGTTCCATCCCTGGGTTGGGAAGATCCCCTGGAGAAGGGAAAGGCTACCTACTAGAGTATTCTGGCTTGGAAAGTTCCAGACTGTATATGTATAGTCCATGAGGTCCCATGGACTGTACAGTCCATGGGGTCGCGAAGAGTCAGACATGACTGAGTGACTTTCACTTTTCACTTTTCAAAAACCACCTTATGTACCAGCAATATCACTTCTAGGCATATACCCTGAATAAACCAAAACTGAAAAAGAGACATGTTCCCCAATGTTCACTGCAGCACCATTTACAAGAGACAAAACATAGAATCAACCTAGATGTCTACTGACAGATGAATGGATAAAGAAGCTGTGGTACGTATATATGATGGAATATTACTCAGCCACCAAAAGGAACACATTTGAGTCAGTTCTAATGAGGTGGACAAACCTCGAGCCTATTATAGAGTGAAGTAAGTCAAAAAGAGAAATATAAATATCATATACTGACACATACAAACAGAACCTAGAAAGATGGTACTGATGAATTTACTTGCAGGACAGCAGTGGAGAAACAGACATAGAGAAGAGACCTATGGACACGGGGGAAGGGAAGAAGGGAGAGCATGGAGAGAGTAACATGGAAACTTACAATACCATATGTAAAACGGATAGCCAATAGGAATTTGCTACATGACTCAGGGAACTCCAACAGGGGCTCTGTGATAATCTAGAAGGGTGGGATGCGGAGGGATATGGGAGGAGGTTTGGGAGGAGGGGCATGGGTATACCTATAGCTGATTCTTGTTGATGTTTGACAGAAAACAACAAAATCCTGTAAAGCAATTATCCTTCAATTAAAAAATAAAGTGCCTCCCTCCAAAAAAAGCAGCAGCAGCTATGGCACATATATATAATGGAATATTACTCAGCCATAAAAGGAACACATTAAGTCAGTTCTAATAAGGTAGATGAACCTAGAACCTATTATGCAGAGTGAAGTAATATAAGAGAAAAACAAATATCATATATTAACACATATATATGGAATCTAGAAGGATGGTATTGATGAATCTGTTAGCAGAGCAGCATTGGAGAATGCTTACATAGAGAACATTGAGATGCAGATATAGAGAACATACTCAAGGATAAGGGTGAGGTAGAAGAGGGAGAGGGTTGGATAAATGGAGAGAGCAGCATGGATTCATATACACTAACATATGTAAATAGGTAGCCAACAGGAATTTGCTGTGTAACTCGGGAGAACTCAAACTGGGGCTCTGTAATAACCTAGAGGGGTGGGAATGAACAGGGGATGGGAGGGAGATTCAAGAGGGAGGGGACATACATACACCAATGATTAATAGTATGACAAATCAAACCAATACTGTAAACCAATCAAAAATTAATATTTTAAAAAATGAATCTCAAGAGCATGCTGTGGAATAAAAACAGCCTATTCAAAAGTGACAGACATATGATTCCATATATATATGTAATCACACACGACTGTTTACACAACATTTTTTAATAACATTCTTGAAATAACAAAATTATAAAGATGGAGAACAAATTAGTGATTGCTGGCATAGTGGGGATTGAAGGAAGAGTGTGACTATAATGGGGTATCATGAATTAGTTCTTGGTGGGGATGGAATAGCTCTGTTTCTTGAATGAGGCAGTGGTTGCATAAAGGTACACCTTTGATAAAATGACACAGAAGTACATAAGCATAATGCAGCAATGCCACTTTCCAGGATTTGATATTGTAGTACAGTTATACAAGATGTAATCAATGAAAGAAACTGTCCAGGGGCCAGCGGACAGTACTCCCACACTATCTTTGCACCTTCCCAAGGATCTGTAACTAGTTCAACATTAAAAAAAAAAAAAATCAGATGTGGGGAGAACAATGAATGTTGACTATAACAAATTAATTGTATTAAAAACAATCGCAAAACAAATAAAAATCAATCAAATAACCACAATGAAGTAGATAGGCGGGAGTGGACCAAAATAACTGTAAAAAAGTGTTTGACAAAGCGAAAGGCACAAAGAACTGTACCCAAATCTATAAGACATTAAGTAAATCTGCTATTCACAAGGGTGCAGGTTAGCAATTCTGAAACTATCTGTATTCTGAAGTTGAAAGAATAAGTAAATATATTACAGATAATGAGAGCCAGATTTCTTTTTGTTGGGAGAATGCAATTACAAATATATAACAAAAGGGGAAAGACAAAAGTGACCCCTGTAGAGGCAGACTAGAGTCAGCAGTACCAACACAGACTCATGGCTTGTTTTATTAATAAACACATGCAGAAAGACACAGACATAAATGTAAACACAGATGTGTGTGTATGGTTATTTTCTAGTTCTTTCCCCTTACAGTGTCACACTAAAAATAAGCACATCTATCATTCGGACCTTGGTTTCTAAATATCATTCTCCAATGAAAAGAACTGAGTCTCCTTAGAGAACTGGCTGATTCCAAGGCAAGGAAAGAATAAGCTGAGTCTGGAATACCTTCTGGTGCCAGAAAGTAAGTAAACTTCATGAGTAGAGAAGGGTTATGTGGCAGGGAATGTCAGCAACCTCTGGGAGATGAAAACTTCAGTCTTACAACTACAAGAACACGAACCTGGCTAAGTAAGTGAGCTGAGAAGAGGCCTCAAGTTCGATATGAAAATGCATCCCAGGCAACACCTTGATTTTAGCCTTGTGAGACCAAGCAGGCAATCCAGCTACACCACATCTGGACTTCTGACCAACAAAAATTGTGAGGTAACAAATGAGTGTTGTTTTAAGCTACAAAATTTGTGGTAATTTGATACACAGCAACAGAAAAACTAACGTAACAAAAAAAACCTACAGTATTCAAAATAGTCAAGGTCAGGAAAGGCAAGAAAAAGGGAGGAATTCTCATAGAATGAGGAGACTAAGATTGGTGGAGACTAAAGAGACCTGACAACTAAATGAAACTTGTGATCTTGGAAAACAAAAAAGATGTCAGTGGAAAATCTGGTGAAATCTGAATAAATCTCACAATTCAGTTAACAGTATTGTGCCAAGGCTAATTTCTTCATGTGATAATTGTCCTATGATTATGTTAGACGTTAACATAAAGGGAACTCAGGCTAAGGGGATACAGGATTTTTTAATACTATTTTTGCAACTATTCCATAAGCCTAACTTTATCTCAGAAAGTTAAAAATACACCTATTTCCAAGTTCTGTCTGCTGAAAAGACCTGGAACCAATATAATAATAAGCATATCTAACACCCAAGAATAATAAGCATATCTAAAGCCAACGTGTCTCTAAATATTATTTCCACTAAAAAATAATAGAATTCCTTAGTACAATGGTCAACTCCAGGTGCAAATAAAGAAATTTATAAGATGACCCTTTTATTAGTTTTCGGGAGAAACAGAAACAATATAATGGGGAATCAGCTCAAGCAGTTTTGGAAATGGGCAAGTCCCAAGACCTGCAGGGTGAGTTGGAAAGCTGGATGAGGACAGCCAGTTGGTTTAGTTCTTGTCTAAGTTCAAAGGCCAGAGAGCCAGTGGTGTAGCTCCTGTCAGAAGGATTTTAGGCTTGAGACTTGAGCTGATATTTCAGTCCAAGTGTGAAGACAGGGAAAATGTGAATAATCCAGCTGGAAGGCAATCAGGGAGGAGGAATTTCCTCTCACTTGGCTTCTTTGTTCTATTCAGGCCTTCACTGATTGCATGAAGCTCACCCACACTAGGGGGAAAATCTGCTTTACCCAATTTACTAATTTAAATGTTAATCTCATCTAAAAACACCCCAAATAATGTTTGACCAAATATCTGGGCACCCCATGGCCCAGTCCAGTTGACACATAAAATTTACCATCCCTAGGCTGTAACATTTTGTTCTGACAAAAAGCAAGGAAGCTACCACAGATTAAGGAAGTCTTGTCAAAAGGACAGAGAGCAACAAAAAGGCATCCACTGGCCAAAGGTAGGACAATTTGAGCATGAAAATGAATAATAAATACAATTAATTCAAGTATATAAAAACCCATGAGTCCATAGAGATAATTTTAAAAAGAGATCCATGAGTCCACAGAGATAATTTTAAAAAGAGAAAAAGTCCAAAGCTAAAGAAAACAAAATTTTAAAAAACAACACAGGCATACACCAATGGAAGTAACTAGGATACCAATTCTTACTCTGATAATTAACTATTGATCTCCCTTTCAAGTAAAAACTGTATTTCAGGGTACTAGATTACCCTTTGTTGTTGTTGTTTTTAAACAACGGAATTTAAAAATCAGTGTTTTGCAACCCCTAATAAAGAAAAGAGAGTCATTGGTGAAACCACAGATTTAAGTTTGGTGGGGATCTTTACAACAGAGGGATCAGGCTGTCTCTCTAAATCCACTGATCAGCATTAGCACCAGCTAGTGGATTACAAGATCAAGGACAGCACCACCATAGAGTGACTGCCAAAAAGTTGTACACAAATCTATTATGAGATGATTGATATGAGTTTGAGCAAGCTCCACGAGTTGGTGATGGACAGGGAAGTCTGGTGTGCTACAGTCCATGGGGTCGCAAAGAGTCGGACATGACTGAGCAACTAAACTGAAATCTAATCATGCCTTTAGGGCCAACTTCCACTTAAAGGAAATATAAGACAGAGGAACAAAGTAAAGGAACTACTGAGAAAGCAAACAAATAAATACAGAAAGTGGGATATCCTATTAAACAACTGACCGAGCAAGTTAAACACATGTCAAAAACATGAAGTTAAAGAAATAAAGTACAAGGGAAGGGCTGTTTTAGATTAAGAGGGATCCAACATAACCAAATACACTGTATGAACCTTGTTTGGATCTTGACTGAATTGTAAAATCTGTCTTTTAACACAATCACAGAAATTTTACTATGGAATGGTATTAAATGATGCCTAGAATTTATTTACTGATAATTTTATTAGGTAAGATAGTGGCATTATGCTGCTATGTTTAAAATAATCCATATTTTATAAGATGCATACTGAAGTACGCAAGAGAGACACGATACAATACCTGGGATTTTCTTAAAAACTAAAGAAAAAATAAGAATAAAAAGAATGGGGTAAAAATCTAATCCCTAAGAATATTCTTGCCCAGGGTTAAAAAGTCATGTCTAAGCTTCTGAAATTTGAAACTCAGAAGGATGAATAACACTTTTAAAACTTGTTTTGGCCATTCCCTATATCTTACAATATAGAAATATCAATAACCTCAGATATGCAGATGATACCACCCTTATGACAGAAAGTGAAGAGGAACTAAAAAGCCTGTTGATGAAAATGGAGAGTGAAAACGTTGGCTTAAAGCTCAACCTTCAGAAAACGAAGATCATGGCATCTGGTCCCATCACTTCATGGCAAATAGATGGGGAAACAGTGGTCAGACTTTATTTTGGGGGGCTCCAAAATCACTGCAGATGGTGACTGCAGCCATGAAATTAAAAAATTGCTCTTTGGAAGAAAAGTTATGACCAACCTAGATAGCATATTCAAAAGCAGAGACATTACTTCGCGAACAAAGGTCCATCTAGTCAAGGCTATGGTTTTTCCAGTGGTCATGTATGGATGTGAGAGTTGGACTGTGAAGAAAGCTGAGCACCAAAGAATTGATGCTTTTGAACTGTGGTGTTGGAGAAGACTCTTGAGAGTCCGTTGGACTGCAAGGAGATCCAACCAGTCCATTCTGAAGGAGATCAGCCCTGAGATTTCTTTGGGAGGAATGATGCTAAAGCTGAAACTCCAGTACTTTGGCCACCTCATGCAAAGAGTTGACTCATTGGAAAAGACTCTGATGCTGGGAGGGATTGAGGACAGGAGGAGAAGGGGACGACAGAGGATGAGATGGCTGGATGGCATCACTGACTTAATGGACGTGAGTCTGAGGGAACTCCGGGAGTTGGTGATGTACAGGGAGGCCTGGCGTGCTGCGATTCATGGGGTTGCAAAGAGTTGAACATGACCTAGAGACTGAACTGAACTGATATCTTACAACATGTTGACCATACAGCAGACACTAAAAGAATACATAAATATCAGATAACTTTTTCACATTTATAAGAACTCCTTTATTTTCTTGTTGGCTTCCCTTTTTCTACCTCCCTCATCCCTTAAAATATTCAGAAATTTCCACTCAAAAGCTATCTCCAAACTTTAGTAGTACATGCTTATGTATTACACTGTAATTCTTTCTTTTTTTTGGCAGCATTTTGTGGCATCCTAGTTCCCCAACCAGGGATCAAATCCATGTCCCCTACATTCAGGGCATGGAGTCTAAATCATTGGACTGCCAGAGAAGTTCCAGACAAAGTAAATTCATAGCTAATATATGTGTTCATTTTCTACCACTTAAAATACATGTTTAATATCTGTAAATTCAAAACAGGTGTTCTTAAATTTTTGTCTTTAGAATTTTATGGAAGGCAACAGAACTAGACTTAAACCATGGAAGTCAGTAGAGATTTCATATTTAAGGGAAAAAAATCCTGAGAGCTTACTCTTCCAGGCACTATTCTAAGAGTTTGACTATATTAATTATTAAAACAGTACAGATTATTAAAACAATCCTATGATGTAGGTACTACTATTATTCTTATTTTCTCAATGAGGCAGACAAAATAAAAGCAACTTACTTAGTAAAAGCAAGATTCCATAGCTAAAATATCCAGTACCAGGACTCAAAGGCACACAGTATAGCTTCAAAACCCCAGTTTTTTACCACTATACTGCGCTGACTCACAGGGAGGCATCCTTTGCCTGATGCTTATCCTATCTGCTCCATTCCAGTATTAACAGTTGGCTTTCATTGTTTCCAAAGAGAAAATGAAGAGAAAAATGATGTGAGAATGAACAGTAAAACTTACCTTTTGAATGGCCTCTTCCATATCCAACTCAAATTGTTCATCCTGTAATAATCTGAGGAACCTTTTGCGCTCAGCCCGGTCATCATTCTCATTCTGCACCATTTGGTCCCTGGTTTGATTCTGTAGCCTTTGTAGTGCTTCGACGTGCAATTTTTTGCAATAGTTTATATCTACTAATTTCTGATGCCTTTCACTGAAGCTCAAAGTTCTCCTTTCTGAAGCCTAAAATGGAGAAGGGAAAACAAAACAAACAAACAAAAAGGTATACTTTGGTATTCCAGGATCCAATTTGTAAAAATACATTGATGTAGCCCCAGAAACAAATGAAACTGTAATAAACGAAAGGCGTTTGGCTTCCTCTTCAAATTCAGAGACATAACAAAAAAGCAATGTGGTAGATCAAAAATTTTTTAAAGATGTATTAATGAAGCAGGTACTATTTGTGTTCCCCATCTTATAGATGAGGCATGGAAAGTTAAAGCAACTTGACTCAAGTTTCCTCAGCCAATAAACAGCCATATTAGAATTCTAAGACGCGCAGCTGAGTTCTACATACCCAGCTCTTCACCACTATCCTCATTCCATCCTCTACTGCTTCCCCCGGCCGTGAAGTGCGGTTCAAAAGCTGCTCACGTTTTTCTAATACAAATTAAATGACTCAACCCCCTATTTATTCATTCGCTCTCTTCTGGAGCTTTATTTCCACTCATTTGTTCAGCAGTTCTTAAACATCTCCCAAATTTCCAGAAACGTGAGAAGCAAAATTTTCTGCCCGGCAGATCTAATGAAGGGCGGGGCGGGGGTGGGGGACAGCCAGCACGCGCGTCGCTTAAACAGCAGCACCTGAGGTCTCTGAGATACGATTTTCCCATTTAATTCTCAGATTAGGCACTTCAAATCCTTTTTTAGAAGCAGGCTGGCTCTAAACTAGAATTAAATCAATAGACAACCTAGTAGTTTCGGCATGCTTACCATCTCGGCAGACGAAACTCCCCTTCTCCCTCTCGGGCGGCTACAACTGCCAGCGGCAAACCTAAACACCAGCAAGGCTCTCCGGTATCTACGCGGTTTCCCAGCAACCGCCACCGCGGAGTGCCCGCCCGAACCTTGACTACGCGCAATGTCGCCGCTTCCCATTGGACGCAGCAGTACCCATTCACTACTGAGCTTCTTGAGAGGCTGGCAGGAGGGCTACCCCAAAGGTTTAAAGGAGGCAGGCGGGAGTNGCGTACAAGGGCTTGTTTTCAAAGATAAAACCACACATATAACTGGCAATATAGGACAAATGTGGCCTGATCAGTTGTGACTGGACCACCTGCTCATGAACCACTAAGCAGGACTCAAAGACCACATGGTGACAGTGAGGTTTCTATTCATAAATATCTATCCAGATGGAAATGCAATGGATCCAGCCTGAAGCAACTGTATAATATATCGGCCTTGAGGGACCAGGAAGGCAGAGTCAGGAAATAATTTGAGGAATTGGTAAAACAAAATGAGGAATATCTTTTCCATTGATACAATGTAAAGGGAATACACAAGAGAATCATTGATAAACTGCCACCTCAGTAGCCAAAATAATCCACTACTGATTTCATTTCCCAATGATTTCTGATAAGCACATTTTTCTCACTGCTTCATCATTGTTAAGTTTACTTGTAATGAACTGTGTATATTTCATGTGTACAATTTGATGAGTTTTGATATATGTATATAATTACATGTTTTTTTTAAGTTCTCATTAATTTATACATAATTATTTGTTTACAAGCCTGTCTCCCAGGCTAGGTTTTATGTTTCTTCACTGTAAAAATCCAATCTCAATCCATATAACTGCATCACCCAGTATATAGCAAATTTTTAAGAAATGTTCACTGACTGAATTAGTATACGAGTGACTGAATACATGCAGAAACGAATAGATTCCTCTCATACTCACAGGCACTGTCACAAACCTGCACTCAAACACTCCTAAGCTAATAATCCTTTTAAAAGCATAGTATGAAATTTGGAAGACACAGGTGATGCAGGTCCAGCTTCACATTATCTTTGGGATGGAGAGATCCTGTGACCACGAAGAGGGAGTAACACTAGGTGTGAACACTGGTATAAGAGAGAGGTGTCAGTGGTAGTTGTTCCTCTTCCAGCAGAAATAGGAACAGACCCTCAATATACATCCTGTTCTCTTTTTCATTCTTACCCATGAGACCAGATGTGCAATGTGCAATGCAGCCTGAATACTAGGTACTGGAGCAGGAAGTGTCCACACACCTCACACCAGCACTCCTGTGCTTGGACTCTTCCCACCTCCCAGATAATGCCTAGTATGTTACAAGAAGCTCTGTCTTGTGTCCTAGGTATTTTCCTATGAGTTCAGTGGGGATTGTGAAAGGAATGTGAAATGAAAAGAAACAGGCCCCTAGCCCAGGGCAAGATAAAGATTAACCAGGGCTGGAAAGCCCCAGGCCCTGGCGCCAAAAAGTAATCACAGTATTTGTACAAGATAAGGAAGTAAGAGCAGAAAAGACAGGATCTTGAAAAACCACAAAATGTCACGGCAAATGACTAAACGCTGTTTTCAAACTAGCCAACAATGCTCCGACAAGTGGCTTAGACCCCCACCGCCCTAACCTGTAGGCTTAAAAACGCTTGTGCGCGCGGGTTCGGGGCCTCCAATTCTCTGCTACTCTGGTGGGGGCCCGAATCCGGATTCGTGAATAAAGCAATTGCTAACTGAGTGGCTTCCCTGGTGGTCATTTACGTGGCGGTCCCTAACAGGGATCACCCAGAGAGTGTGGAAAAAGTGAAACAGGAAGAGAACATCTATGTAACAGGGATGAAAGGTAAGAACACAGGAAGATTCTTATAGTTGAAAAGGGGTAGTGAATTTGAGGTACAATGGATCACAAACTGACCATCTCGGTAAGTGCCCAGTAGCAAGATTTCTAAGAGTGATAATTCATGAGAAGAGAGATAAAGAAAAATCTCTTCTCCTAAATAGACTGTGGATTGTAAAAATAAAGCCCTTCTCCCAGGAAAAACTTTGGTTCTGCAGAGACTTGATGCCTTCAGCATCTTCCTCCTTACCTGGAGACCAAGGATGAGTTTGTTCTAGAGATGGGGAACTGTAGGTAAGTGGACATGCCAGTGAGTCCAGCAAAGTGAGATCCAGATCTCCAAGCTGCACATCCAGAATTTGGTTTTGTATGACAGGGATTCTCAGTCCTCTTTCCTAACAGCTGGGTATGAAATGGACATTTCTGTGGATTCTATTTCAATCTCTGACTGTTTTCTTGGGTGAATTTTACACTACCTTTTAAGCACCAACACTGAATGGAGTCTTTCTCTGAGAAGATCATAAAAGATGAGGTCCTGAGAGATGATGCCAGCAGGAGGTCCCCAGGGTATCGCTGAGCATAGCTCCTTCTATTATCTCTACACGATGAGATACCATGGGATCTTTTGTAGATTTTTCTTTCTTCTGTTTATAATCATAGAGTTCTGTGAATATCCTCTAATTCCCAGACGTTTTCTAATCAAAGAAAAAAAAATCTATAGGCTCTGAATATGAGAAAGAATCAAGTCTCTCTTCTTGGGAGCAGAAGCAATATGTAAAATATATGCCGAGAGGCATTTGTCCATCCTTTAATTTAAATCCTTAGAAAAGTAGAAATATGCATCCTTTCCCATATTTCTCATTTTAACTGCTTTTAAAATTATTGTTAATCTGAGGATATTATGGCTACCTTTTACAAAAGCTTAACTCATCTTAGAAAATAACAGGTTTGAGATACTTTGTGTAAAAATCAAATGTTTGAAATATATGCTAAAAACAGATCCATATTTTTCTGAAACATGCTAGATTTAAACTACTTAATGCTTTATTTACTCACTGATATTTAGTCCTTTTTAATAAAAGAAAAATACTGTAGTCATTTATTATCTTTGCTACTAAATTTTCCCATCCGTTTTTCTTTCCCTTTTATTCTGACAGTAGGAAAATTATTTATTTATTGCTCGGATGTAATTTTTAAAATTTATTCAGTTCAGTCCAGTTGCTCAGTCGTGTCTGACTCTTTGCGACCCCATGAATCGCAGCACGCCAGGCTTCCCTATCCATCACCATCTCCCGGAGTTCACTCAGACTCACGTCCATTGAGTCCGTGATGCCATCCAGCCATCTCATCCTCGATCATCCCCTTCTCCTCCTGCCCCCAATCCCTCCCAGCATCAGAGTCTTTTCCAATGAGTCAACTCTTCGCATGAGGTGGCCAAAGTACTGGAGTTTCAGCTTTAGCATCATTCCTTCCCAAGAAATCCCAGGGTTGATCTCCTTCAGAATGGACTGGTTGGATCTCCTTGCAGTCCAAGGGACTCTCAAGAGTCTTCTCCAACACCACAGTTCAAAAGCATCGATTCTTCGGTGCTCAGCTTTCTTCACAGTCCAACTT
>SJYX01000313.1:0-24609 GCA_006410675.1 Oreotragus oreotragus
ACATTGCAGGCAGATTCTTTACCAGCTGAGCCACAAGGGAAGCCCAAGAATACTGGAGTAGGTAGCCTACCCCTTCTCCAGGGGAGCCTCCCAACCCAAGAATTGAACCAGGGTCTCCTGCATTGCAGGTGGATTCTTCACCAACTGAGCTATCAGGGAAGCACTATTTGTAATAACAGTTACACTATTTTATAGTAGCAAAAATATTGAAACAAGCCCAGTGTCTATCAGCATCAACAGATGGAATAACAGATAATTTGGAGCATACTTATTCTGTGGAATACTAGAGAACATTCAGAAGAGATGAACAATAGCTTTACAAAACAACATTCATGGATCTTTCAGCCAGTTCAGTTGCTCAGTCATGTCTGACTCTTCGTGACCCCATGGACTGCAGCACACCAGGCTTCCCTGTCCATCACCAACTCGCAGAGCTTGCCCAAACTCATGTCCATCAAGTTGGTGATGCCATCCAACCATCTTATTCTCTGTGGTCCCCTTCTCCTCCTGCCTTCAGTTTTTCCCATCATCAGGGTGTTTTCTAAGGAGTCAATTCTTCATATCAGATGGCCAAAGTATTGGAGTTTCAGCTTCAGCATTAGTCCTTCCAATG
Organism: Oreotragus oreotragus; assembly: GCA_006410675.1. Taxonomy (NCBI): domain Eukaryota; kingdom Metazoa; phylum Chordata; class Mammalia; order Artiodactyla; family Bovidae; genus Oreotragus; species Oreotragus oreotragus. The sequence continues at coordinate 614 of SJYX01000313.1, forward strand.
AACATTCAGGACTGATTTCCTTTAGGATTGACTGGTTTGATCTCCTTGCAATCCAAGTGACTTGCAAGAGTCTTCTCCAGCACCACAGTTCAAAAGCATTAACTCTTTGGCATTCAGATTTCTTAATAGACCAACTTGCACATCCATACATGACATCTGGAAAAACTATAGCCTTGACTAGACAGACCTTTATTGGCAAAGTAATGTCTCTGCTTTTTAATATGCTATCTAGGTTTGTCATAGATTTTCTTCCAAGAAGCAAGCGCCTTTCAACTTCATGACTGCAGTCACCATCTCCAGTGATTTTGGAGCCCCAAAAAAAATAAATAAAATAATGGATCTTAGCCATCTTCTACTGAGTGAAACCAGTCCATTCTGAAAGAGATCAGCCCTGGGATTTCTTTGGAAGGAATGATGCTAAAGCTGAAATTCCAGTACTTTGGCCACCTCATGCAAAGAGTTGACTCATTGGAAAAGACTGATGCAGGGAGGGATTTGGGGCAGGAGGAGAAGGGGATGACAGAGGATGAGATGGCTGGATGGCATCACTGACGCAATGGATGTGAGTCTAAGTAAACTCCGGGAGTTGGTGATGGACAGGGAAGCCTGGCGTGCTGCGATTCATGGGGTTGTAAAAAATCGGACACAACTGAGTGACTGAACTGAACTGAGTGAAAAGAATATAAATCATAGATCATGAAAAATAAAATCATGGATCTTAGCAGTCTTCTATTGAGTAAAAAGAAAAAGAAATCCCACAAGAGGAGGGTCTAACTCCCTTTTCATACATTTTAAAAAATACTACAACTACTTTACAGTAGTTTACCAACAAAGGTCTGTATAATCAAAGCTATGGCTTTCTTAGTCATGTACAAATATGAGAGTTGGGCTATAACTCTCACCCTTGAGTACCAGTGAATTGATGCTTTCAAACTGTGGTGCTAGAGAAGACTCTTGAGAATCCCTTGGACAGCAAGATCAAACCTGTCAATCCTAAAGGAAATCAATCCTGAATATTCATTCAAAGGACTGATACTGAATCTCCAATACTCTGGCTACCTGATGTGAAGAGCCAGCTCATTGGAAAAGACTCTGATACTGGGAAAGATTGAGGGCAGGTGGAGAAGAGGGTGACAGAGGATGACATGGTTGGAGGCACCACCAACTTAATGGACATGAGTTTGAGCAAACTCTGGGAGATAGTGAAGGACAGGGAAGCCTGGCATGCTGCAATCCATGGGATCGCAAAGAATCCAACAGGACTGGGCAACTCAACAACAACAACTTTACAATAATATATCAAACTATTCCAAGAGATTCAAGGAAGTCAAAAAGCAAGATCCATGGTACAATGGTAGAACCAGGGACAGGATGAAAGAGGAGCATAAAATGTTAATCATCAGAGTTCTCATCCTTGTGTTGAACGGTGTGTCAGTAGATGTATAGATAATAAAAAAGAAAATGAAAAAGTGAATGAACACAAAATGGGTAAGAAGGTCTTCGAGTAGAAAAATTACATAAAATCAAGGTCTATGTTCTTAAGAATTTTTCACCCACATTATCATGGATATCTCAAAATAGTAAGTTTCTTTAAATGATAACAGCATTCAGAAAAAAATCCAGCTGATTTCACACTGTATCAAACCCAGCAGTCACTTGAGATTTGAAAAATTATAATAAGTTGGGCCTGACATGAGATAAGCATTTCTTTGCCAAATTTGCCAGTGTGGAATTTAGAAGCTGTTCATTCTCATCAAGAGCCAGGAGCTCTATCCTTGTAGTTTATCACCATTTCAGAAGACAGCGCCTTAGAACACTTGGCTGTCTTTTAAAAATTCCCCCTCAGAGGCTACTCACAGCAATATTATAGCAAGTAGTCTTTTGGAAGCCTGCACATTGCATTTGATAACCCATGAAGAAAAATAGAGAAACTTTTAAAGTATAAATTTAGGGGCTGTTTTCTGAAGTTTTAGATAAATTTGCATTTTCTTCCTTGTTACTGTCAAGTGATGTGAGGAAATATGGAAAGTTCTATGATCTTGCCTTGAGGCTCTGGACTGCCAACTTAAAAAGGTCCCCAAGGATAGAAATGAGAGCTGACCAAAACCTGCTCCCCCAGATCACCAGGCAGCTGTGCTCACATTTCTGATCTCTGACCTCAGCTAACTGTACATCATAGCCATGCAAGTTTGCACATGAAAGTACATTTGGTCATGCAATATTTATCTTCATTGTTGCTGTGGTGAAGTGTAGAGTGCCCTCATGTTCGCAGCCAACTGGTCTAAAAGATGAATGACTCAGGGGATCTTTCCAAGAAGATGTTGCCTCCCTTCTAGATATTTCCAAAAATATCCTTGAAGAAAGAAGAAATTGTTTGTTAAGACATTCAATTATTGTCTTCAATTATTCTCCACATAGAAACAGGAAGGCAATTTTATTTCTCAGTAAATAAACAGTGCAGAGGAAAAGGAAATAAATAGTCTTCATTAGGATTGGAAATCTCAGGGGTTGTGCATGCATAGGCTTGGTCAGAATGAAATTCATAAGACTTCTTTAATTTTTTTGTTAAGGTAATTTTTTATTGTGTTGACTACTCTTTAAAGTGAGTTCTTACCTTCCATTCTTTGTTTCACTGAATTTTTAAATTAGTGGAGTTTTACCTATTTCTAAAAATTTTACCTTTTTCTAAAAAAGCAAACTGTACCAGAAAAACTCTAGAAGAAGCCTACAACTGTGTTTCTAGAAGAATGACTTATATTTCTGACCATGGTTTGTACTTTGCTGCTGCTGCTAAGTCGCTTCAGTCGTGTCCAACTCTGTGCAACCCCATAGACGGCAGCCCACCAGGCTCCCCTGTCCCTGAGATTCTCCAGGCAAGAACACTGACTGGAGTGGGTTGCCATTTCCTTCTCCAATGCATCAAAGTGAAGTCGTTCAGTCGTGTCCGACTCTTAGCAACCCATGGACTACAGCCCACCAGGCTCCTCCATCCATGGGATTTTCCAAGCAAGAGTACTGGAGTGGGGTGCCATTGCCTTCTCCGTGTACTTCACTAGATGCTTGTAATAAAAACTAAACTTTATGTGGCTCTTACAGTAACCATTGAGCTTTCTTTCTTTCTCTCTTTCTTTCTTTTATGCCCCATCCTTAAAGTGCATTTCCTGCTATTATCTTGAGCTACTCTTCAAAGATGACTGTCAAAGAAACATTTTAGGAGGAACAAATAGTGAGATTTTCTTGCAGTTTAACATGGTATTCCTTAGGAGATTTTTCATTTAGCAGAAAAAGGAGCACCTGTAATCTTTACTGAAAATCGTTGCTGTCTTCCTGCCAATATTCTCATGTCTTGTATCATGTTTGCTTGATTAGGATGATTCTTCCTCCGACCCAGAGATCTGGATTCAGATGACTTCTCTGCCCATGTATGGTGCTCTCTTAAAAACCTCAGGACCTGAGGTGGAAGAACTCTCAGAGATTTCTAATTTCACTATGGAAGACATCAACAACAAGAAAATTAGGTATCATAACCACCTGGTACTACACAGAATTTTATAAATTGTATTAAAATATGTAAGCAACTAATCCATAGATCCCTTGAAAGATGATGTTGCCTCTGGCCCCATTTTTAAACAGAGATTCAGTCATCTTACTTGACCTGACTGCATAGCTCATTCATTCCATGCTTCTCTTGACTTCAACAGCTTTTTGGCCGCTTTTGAGACCAGTGGTCATCCAGTTACTGACAGCTTCCACTTCTCTGTGTCTGATATGGACCACAACCGTCTGGACAATCAGAAGTTTACCATCACCATCACGCCCGTCAAGGATCCACCCCCAGTCATTGCTTTTGCTGACCTTATCACGGTAAGCAGTTCAGATCGATGAACTGTGGGTGGGTGCTGCAGAAAGCTGGAGTCTGCGCCAGTGTGAATGAAGGATTTCTACCTAAACTGACTGTCAGGTCCTTCCCCTCAAATATCTAAGCCATAGAATCAAGCTATTATGGCTTTCAATCATCAGTTTTTCTAAAAGGATGAAAATAATTAAATGCATAAAATCAAATCATTATATCCACATTATTTAATTAGTCAACAAATATTTCTATGCCAGACACAGATCTATTTGTGTAGTATTTTGTATACTATGCTAGATGTGTATAGTAGTAAGAGTATAGAGATGTGTTTTTGAGGTGTTTATAGTCTAATGTTTGCAGCAACTAAAACATAGGAATATGGATAATGTCCTGGGTCACATCTTAAACTGAGTTGATACTTATCTCTGTAAACAATATTGACAGTTCCTTGGTATGTGGAGGGTGGGGGTCCATGTAATGTACCCCGATTATGAAGTTACCTGTACCTGAGTTCAAGTGCCAGTTCGGTTACTAGCTGACTGATCTTGGACCAATTATATAATCTTTCTTAGCCTCAGTTGCCTCATTTTTAAAGTGTTACTACTATTCCTATTACATAAAGGATTACTCTGATGATGAATAAAATAGCATTAAAAAGCTCCAGTACAGAACTGGCTTGTAGTAAGGATTCCATAAAAGTTAATTCACTTTCTTATTCCACTCTATGTACATACCATAATGCCCCAAACTCAGGATTTCTGATTTTCTTGAGCAGTTGAAAATTTGTACAACTGAGTTTTTTCTGAACGGTTCTGATATTCCACTCATCTTTTTAATGTCCACACTGGGGAAGCCGTTGGCACCTCCCCCATTCTCAGCGTCAGGGTGACCTTCCACATTATAATTTGTAAATCTTCCTGTATTTAGCCAACAGTCATTCAGAAGTCAAGTTGCATATCCAGCAGGCTACAAAAAACACTAGGCTCAGGTTGCAACGTTAGCATACAAAACAGGGCCGAAAGGAAAAAGGTAGCTGGAGCTACTGCTTTTACTTAAACCAATTTATTATTCTCTTTGACAGTAATGATAAGCACTAGCTTTCAGGTAAGGTGAGCCCTGTCTTCCCTTGCACCTTTAAGCATACACTGTCACAGGATAAAGGGGACTTTATCTCTGGTGGGAACTCCTATAGGACAGGATGCACCCACAGTATCCAAGGGAGGACTGGATGAATCATTCTGAAGCTGCGAACTTTTGAACACTGATACAAAGGAAGGCAGCCCTCCTGCCATGCAGCTGTTCCGAGGTGGGTGATTAGAATGGGCCAGAGCTGCTTTATAACCAGATCCATCATGGAAGAAGCACAGCTTTGAAGGCAAACACGGACGTCACTGTGAGCATGGCTCTGAGAGGTGCTGAAGGATGGCCGGGCCCCAGCAGCTGGCACATTCCCCATCTTGTCTGTAGAGGATCTGCCTCCTCAAACAAATGGAAGGTCACCCCAGGCAGCAATTTTCGATTCAGTCCTTTTTTACTGCAGTCCACGCAACCGCCCAAGGACTCTCTCCAATCTTTTCTTTCTTAGGTTGACGAGGGAGGGAGGACCCCACTCTCTTTTCACCATTTCTTCGCTGCTGCTGCTGAGGACAGTTTCCAGGAGGATGCCATCATTAAGCTAAGTGTCCTGCCCCAGTATGGCTGCATCGAGAACACGGGGACAGGTACCAGCCTGGCTGTAGAATTGTTCCAGACCTGGAGAGAAGAGGCAGGGTGGAGGGGGTCACTGCCTGCAATTAACCTGGACAGGGAGACCCGAAGAGGGGTGGAACTGTTTCCAAGAAATGGAAGGAAGGTCTTGTTGACTCAACAAATATTGACTGAGCATTTCCTGTATGTGAAGCACTTTTTTAAGCACTGGAGATAGATCAGTAAGGGGCTTCCCTGGCGTCTCAGTGGTAGAGAATCCGCCTGCAATGCAGAAGACACAGGAGACATGGGTTCAACCCCTGGGTTGGGAAGGTCCCCTGGAGGAGGGCATGGCAACCCACTCCAGTATTCTTGCCTGGGAAATCCCAAGGACAGAGGAGCCTNCCTGGCGTCTCAGTGGTAGAGAATCCGCCTGCAATGCAGAAGACACAGGAGACATGGGTTCAACCCCTGGGTTGGGAAGGTCCCCTGGAGGAGGGCATGGCAACCCACTCCAGTATTCTTGCCTGGGAAATCCCAAGGACAGAGGAGCCTGCTGGGCTGCAGTCCATGCAGCTGCAGAGTTGGATACAACTGAAACTGCTGAGCATACCCACACACAGATCAGTAAACCAGAGAGAAACCCTTACCTGTGTGGTGCCTTACATCCTGGTGGGGGGAGACAGATAGGAAACCTAAGAAACGAGAAACTTGTGGAAGATGTTAGGAGGTCAGTCAGTGCCATGGGGAAAACTAGAACAAGGGCAAAGTGCCAGCCATTAGGACAGAGGGGCTTGGGGACTGCGCTCGAAATTGAATGTCAAGGAATAAGATTGTCTGTTGTTTTATTGTGAGGCAGCTACTGTTTAGCTGAACCAGAGCTGACGTCTCAGCTTTCTCTAAATATATGACGTGAATTGAAATGCGTGCTTGTCTGTCTGTGACCCTCTCCCCCACCATCTGCCCTGGACCTGCTGTTCTTGGTGGTTATCACAGAGGAGGGAAGGGGAGAGGCGGGGACTGTCCACAGGCCCCCTGTGTCCACGGTGACTGGCAGTTGAGACAGCTCCTGGCAGGTGACCGTACCACCACCTCTGCTGGGAGGCTCCTGAGTGCTAGCACTTGGCTCTAATTGGTGTGCAGCTCGAAGCTCCCACAGAGAGGCTATTGACTGAAGGTGTCTGTGGCCTGCATGATGCCTGGGATTTGAGCCTAATTTTACCAGAAACTCATTTAGCAGGGGTCATGTTTTCCTAGAGAAAACCTTGGGTCTTTTCCCCATCTTGCTTTGCAGAGTGTGCCCTTAGATATGTTTATTGCTGAGTTAGATTTGGGCTTCTCTTGTGTCTCAGCTGGTAAAGAATCCGCCTGCAATACGGGAGACCTGGGTTCGATCCCTGGGTTGGGAAGATCCTCTGGAGAAGGGAAAGGCTACCCTNAGGGGTCATGTTTTCCTAGAGAAAACCTTGGGTCTTTTCCCCATCTTGCTTTGCAGAGTGTGCCCTTAGATATGTTTATTGCTGAGTTAGATTTGGGCTTCTCTTGTGTCTCAGCTGGTAAAGAATCCGCCTGCAATACGGGAGACCTGGGTTCGATCCCTGGGTTGGGAAGATCCTCTGGAGAAGGGAAAGGCTACCCTCTCCAGTATTTGAGAGGCAGTGGATTATAAAAGAGGAATAAGACAGCCCCAGCCTTGCACAGGAGACAGATACAAAGACTGATGCTATAATCATGTAACACCAGGACAGGGAAAGGAGCAAAGCACTGAGAAAGGATACAGGACAAAGCGGTCACTTTTGCCTGGGAAGGCAGGAATGTCTGAGGAAGGGTTAGAGGGAGTTGCTGTGGGCAGAGGGAAAACAGTGTTTCTCACAGAAGAAAGAGCACAAGAAAAGTGGGGAATCAGAAAAGGATGGTTGCCCCCAGCCTTCTCTTCTCTCTGGGTGGTTTCTGATAAGGCTTTCTAATGCTGTTTTATGTTAACCTGGAGTGCACACAGAGGACTATTTCACTGGTCCAGAGGTCAAATTTCTGGCAGTCCTTAGCCTCTCTTAAAGTGGTTCTCAAACCTTAATGCTCATAAGACTCACCTGGAAGGCCTGAGCAAACACAATTTCCTGGGCAGTAACCGCAGAGTTCCTGTTGCAGAAGGTTGGTGAGATCTATGTATTAGCATTTCTCACTGGTTCACAGGTGGTTCCATTACTGCTGGTCTAGGGACCACACTTGGAGACCCAATGCTCTGCATTAGAACGAACCTGGAAGTAAGGAAAAGACGTTCAGGGGGGCAAATCATTGTCCTAACACACATCATGTTAGGTCCCATCCTTTGCTTCGTGGGCTTTCAGAATGGAGTCTCATTTTATGTAGTTACCTAGATTCAGAGTCCAGCTGATCAAAAGAACATCTTTTAAAAAACATTAGAAGAATCATTTAAGTTCACACTAGCACAAGAACAGAATAGTCATATTGTTCAGTATAAAATCTAACAGCGTGGAACCTACATTCCTTTAGCACCAGCACAACTAGTGAAAGTTGCTCAGTCATGTCTTATTCTTCGCAACCCCATGGACTATACAAGCCATGGAATTCTCCAGGCCAGAATACTGGAGTGGATCGCCTTTCCCTTCTCCAGGGGATCTTCCCCCCAGGGATCAAACTCAGGTCTCCCACCTTGCGGGCAGATTCTTTACCAGCTGAGCCACAAGGGAAGCCCAAGAATACTGGAGTGGGTAGCCTATCCCTTCTCCAGGGGATCTTCCCGACCCAGGAATCGAACCAGGGTTTCCTGCACTGCAGGCGGATTCTTTAACAACTGAGCTAGTATGATGCACAACTCGGGCCCACCTTAATTACCTGTTGGGCATCACTGTGTTCCAGCACAGTGCAGTCATAGATGTTCATGATATAGCCTCCACACATCAAGAACTATTTAATTTGCACATAATATATTCTATTGAAGAAGGCAAGGAAACATTAATAAGAATGGTTTACATGAAAAAATAGAAGATGCAGTTTTAAGAATCAAAAGGATTGATGCTTAAAGCTTCAGTGACAGATTCACTTGTTGATAGACTGTCACCCTATTTGAATACATTTTTAGGCTTCACTTAGTGTATTTTTGACCCAAATAAAGATGCCACATTTCTTATATTTATAGTGATAAATAGAAAAAGCAAATTAAAGTTTTAAGGAATTATAGCAATTCCTTTTGGAAACTCTGAACTGTGTGCCCTAGGCATTATCAGGTCACTAATCACTTAGACTCCCTATGCTTCTGCTATCCAGAGGAATCAAATCTGAGGGGTAAAATTTAAGAAAATTCGCGTCATTGAGAAAAAGAATATTTGTCTTGAATTCTTGTCGCAAACAAATTGTAAATAAAACGTTTTCATTCCTACTGTTTCAATTTGGAGGTCAACAAAAAATGACCCTGTCTGTCTTCGACTAGGAAGTCAGTCGCCTTGTAATATATGATCTCATCTTTGCAAAAACCATGGAAGAGGGAAAGAGAAAGTGTTATTGTTTTCAGATCTTCTATCTACACTTTTGTTTGTTGATGTCTATCTAGGGAGTGTTTGAAAATACAGGGGTTTCTTTTTTTCTCCTCTCTTTAGAAGAAAATGTAACCATTTAAATCAATCATTTAGAGAGATTTAGTCCAAATAAGAGACAAGTCATCCAACATTTAGACAGTGTGTCTTCTTCTCCTTGGCCTTTGGGGTTGGAATGAAAAGAAGAGATAACCAGCACTTTCCATGAAACTCTGAATGATGCTTGAACATCTCAGGGCCTGAACTACACCTGAGCTCTGGATGGTCTCTGAACATCACGGTGGCTCTAGTGTACCATCCCAGGGGCTGAGCGCTAGCCCATGATGTTACTGCAGGTTTCTTAAGGAACTGAATTGTCAAATGAAAACATGCTTAAGGAGATATTTCTTAGATTTAAAGATATACAGTTCACCCTTTCCTGTGTAGAGAAAAAAGTTTTCTCTTGCAAAATGGTTTTGAAATTGACTAAAGTGTAAAACTTTTACTCCTATATCAATATTTGTCCCATGACTTATTTTATCAAATATTTCTAACAAAACAACCACTGATTCTGTGCTCTATTAAATAATAGCATTCTGGGTACTTTCATACATGTGACTCATTTGAGTCCCACTTATTGATGAGAAATAGTGGGGAAGCTAAGGTCCCACCCAAGTCTTCAAATTCCATCCTCCCACTTTTATTCTCAAACTTGTTTTCATCTTTTGTTGATAGTGCTGTCATGCTTTCTGGTTCAGCTCAGAAAGCAGGAATGTGTGGATCAAGATAAAAGTTCCCTCTTGCTATTGGTGCAGGTGATCGGTTTGGCCCTGGAACTACCAGTGACCTAGAGGCATCATTCCCTATTCAAGATGTCCTGGAAAACTACATTTACTACTTTCAGAGTGTTCATGAAAGCATTGAGCCAACCCACGATATTTTCAGTTTTTATGTAAGCAATGGAAACAGTCGATCAGAAGTCCACAGCATCAACATCACCATTGAGGTAAAGATTCTGGAAGTTGAAAAAGTTGGACCTTTGACCACAGTATCCCACCATTAGATAGCTTCAAAAGAACTCAAACACAAATAAAATTGGGTTGGACCTTCAATTTTAGAGGTCAGTTTAAAAAGCATAACCCTGACCTTTAGGAAACTTGTAGAATTAAGGCTGACATTTGGAGATGGTATGACTTGGAAATCTGAATTTCCATTTTAGGATAAAATCTATCTGGTCTGTGTGAAGACACTTTGTTCTCACAGACAGAGAAAACTTGCTGGCCTCATATGAGGTGAAAAGTAACATATGCTTATTTTTCCCTGCAATTATTATATGTAGTTCTATGCACATACTTGCTTCTCTAACATTTTAGCGCATTTGTTCATCACACTATAACATTAAAGAAATGTGTTCCCCGATGCTGTATATATTCCCTTTTGAGCAACTACATAGGCTTGTTCTGTCAGCCTGAGGAGAGAGAGAGATAAAAGATAAAACTCAGAATGGAATACCCTCTGCCTTGAGAAAACAAAACATGACACTCTCAGCACCCTTGGGGGACAAGGGTGGCGGGAGCTGACTTCTGCTGGGGCTGGTCAGGCAGACAGTTGAAACACCTGCACTTTCAAATATGTGTCTTCTATCATAGGTTCTCAGACAGCTATGATTTCAAAAAATGTGACCTTTTATCCCCCCAGTACACTTCCACTTGTCTAACCACATGTCCATATTTCTGGCATCTGGAAAATGCCATCATCGTACCTACGGAGAATGCCTGAGATTTCTGTAGCATGTCCATCAAGGGAATATCTGGTTTATGTGATCTGCTCAGCTTTCAACATAACCATTTTGAGTGAGAATTAAAGACAGTGACAAATTAGATGCAAACTATATACATAAAATAAACAATAAGGATTTACTGTCTAGCACAGGAAACTATGTTCATCTCGTAATGACCTATAATGGAAAATAATCTGAAAAAAAATATATAAACTGCTTTGGTATACACCTGAAGCTAACACAATATTGTTAGTCAACTATATTTCAATAAAAATACAATAACAATAACAACAACAATAATAAGAGATGATGACACATTAAATGCTATTTCAGTGGTGAAAGTTGATGTGATGGTGTAACTGTCTTTGAATAGTGTGTGCTCTTTTTTTCTTCTTAAACCAGTATCTGTGTGAGACCTAATATTTTATGCTTTAATCAGAGGAAAAATGACGAGCCTCCCAGAATGACCTTGAGGCCCCTTGGCGTGCAGCTGAGCTCAGGAGTGGTGATCAGCAATTCTTCTTTGAGCCTGCAAGACCTGGACACTCCAGATAATGAGCTGATTTTTGTATTGACAAAAAAGCCTGGCCACGGTAGGACATAACTGCTATGGGAAGCTTCTTAATTGAGGTGCTCAATGGGTTATTAGAATAAACACGTTGATTTCAGCTGATCATTCCTCTGCCTTCCTGGTGCATAGTCCATTCATTGCATCAAGGTATAATCAAATTCACAGCTAGTTTATATTCTTTGAGGTCACCATAGATTGGTTGTTCTAAAAGCCTGACTCCTGGGTAATTGGTGTCTCTGAAATTCAATTTCAGCTGTTTTCTTGCTTTCTTATGTAGCCTTAGGCAGAACAAGTTTTCAGAATCTTCACATCCTCTTCTTGGAGGGGGCATCATTGCTTAATCATCCTGGACTATTTCATACAAAGAACAGAATAGCCACCTTGTAATTAATTACAAAGGGTGTTCATTTCAGGTTAGAGGCATGGTAGATAATCTTTATGAGCTCATTTGTTTTGCAAAAAAAGCACTTTCCCTGATTAAATTAGAGGTTTAAAACACCACCACGGTAATCTTCTACCTACTTCCTTTCTAAGTGCTAACTACCTAGTATTAGCTAAAGCTCTGCGATTTTCATCTCCTAAGTGGTGGCTTGGTGGCCTAATGGGTATTGACCTTTTACAGATGAAACTATTCCTGTTGATGGAGAGTTCACCAGAGNACAGAAAAATGCTAATGCCAATAAAAATGCTAATGACCTCTGTTGACTGGAGCAGGAGAGTGGGCAGTTCAACAGTGACCACCCAAGCCTCCATGAACCTCCTGTCTGTTTTCTATGTCAGCCTGACCAGCTGTCTGCAACAGCCAGGGGAGAGCAAATGGCTTTTTCCTTCCTGCCTTCCCAAGCTTGTGTGAGCATCTCTCAACAGCATCCTTACTGGAAACCAGCTGGCAGCATATTGGGCAAATATTATTGAACAGGCTTTTCCAGGGTAAGTACTGAAAAATGCAGAAAAGGCAGGGATGGCGCTGGAATGACAAGAAGCAATCTATATGCTGATTGTGATGAAACGGAAGAGGAGACAATTAGAGGCATTTGCCTTCTACCCTTGGTGACCACATTCAGGAGAGAAGGGAAATATTAAGTGCTAACTTGCAAATCACATAAACATATGAAATCTGAGGTGTCACCGGAAAATGTGGAAACCTTAAGGACACAGAGAATGAGTTTACAGCCGAGTTGTTGAAAATGTCCTTGACATGAAGCATCCTGCTCTGCCAGCTCACTTCTCTGCCCCATTTCCATGCTTTCAGCTTATTCGCACTGTTTTCATTTTGAAGAAAAGTTGTGACTAACATAAGAACATTGAGTCTCAAACAGGTGAGAGAGAGGGAAAGAAATTATAATAAGGAATAGGCAAAGGGTTATACATCTGTGTACAGAGATAATATCAATTACTTAAGATAGAAACATCACACCGTCTGTTATTACATAGCATGTGAAACAAGGTTTAATGCAGGGCAACACTATCAGTGGCACCCTACTCCAGTACTCTTGCCTGGAAAATCCCATGGACGGAGGAGCCTGGTAGGCTGCAGTCCATGGGGTCGCTAGGAGTCGGACACGACTGAGAGACTTCACTTTCACTTTCACTTGCATGCATTGGAGAAGGAAATGGCAACCCACTCCAGTGTTCTTGCCTGGAGAATCCCAGGGACGGGGGAGCCTGGTAGGCTGCCGTCTATGGGGTCGCACAGAGTCGGACATGACTGATGCGACTTAGCAGCAGCAGCAGCAGCAGCAGCAGCAGCAGCAACACTGTCAAAGTGTTCCCTCAGGATCAGCTGCTGGGGCGCCACCTAGTGGCAGTAGTGCTGCTGACGAGGCAGTAGCACCTGCCCCTGTCACCATCTTCTTTAGGATAGGATTGATCTCCCGTGGTTCTTTCCCATTTTCTAAGCCTAATTATTAAATCTTCCCTTTGATTATGAGAGTCCACTTTGCATTCTAGTAACTTCGTTTTCCAAAGTAAGTTAAAGAGGCTAGGTTTCTGGCTCATATAAATATCAGGCGTCTAAGTAAATTTCAGGCAAGAGGTTCTGAGTGAAACAAGGTTAATTTGCAATGACTTATCAGCATATTTGAGCTGATGGCAGTGCGAATTCACTGCACTAAGAGTAAAGAATATGGGAATTCATGGTCTGCAGACATAAAATGTCTCATTACATTATCGTGCATTGATATCTGGAATAAAGCCCCCTCTTCGAAAGTAAGGTCTTTAGGGAACTGAGAATCTTTGGTGTTTGTTTGATTAACAAAAAGAGAGTCGGATCTCTGCTTGTGTTACTACACTAGGAAGGAGAAATGATCTTTGGAAGATTAGCCCAGGACAGGGGAGGGCAGACGTCAGTTCTGAGAAGTATTGTCTATTTTCATATTCCATACCTGTGAGAACTACTGAGAAATCCTCATTTCAGCTGAGAGCAGTACAGGGAAAGATATCTTCACATGGAGTCTCTTAAAGAATTTTATATGGGTAGTTACCTATTGATTAGTAGGCCTGGGATATCTTTGGAAGGAATGATGCTAAAGCTGAAACTCCAGTACTTTGGCCACCTCATGCAAAGAGTTGACTCATTGGAAAAGACTCTGATGCTGGGAGGGATTGGGGGCAGGAGGAGAAGGGGACGACAGAGGATGAGATGGCTGGATGGCATCACTGACTCGATGAACATGAATCTGAGTGAACTCCGGGAGTTGGTGATGGACAGGGAGGCCTGGCCTGTTGCAATTCACAGGGTCACAAAGAGTCGGACACGACTGAGCGACTGAACTGAACTGAACTGAGTAGTCTATGAAATCAGTTTAGTCAATTCTAATAGAATTTTTAGTGATATAAGATAGAGTGAAACAAAAAAAATTATTGTCCATTACATATTAAAAGTGGGAAAATAATTACATTTTGAAACTTGGGTATCAGTTGCATCTGTATATGGTATGGGTACTTGTGAGAGTGTTGTGTTTTCCTGTATTGGGCTGTGATGAAAGATGCATTTCTAACACCTGATCTTGGTAAAAAATAAAATAAAATTACTATCTTAATAGGACAGGCGAATGTAGAGGCAAGATGGAGTCATGAGATTTCCTAACATTGCTATGAGATCACTAAGAATGTCCCTTGTTTGTCATCAAATTTTTAAATGTGCTTANGTGCTGCGATTCATGGGGTCACAAAGAGTCGGACATGACTGAGCGACTGAACCGAACCGAACCGAATACACACTCATTATTGGAGGACAAGGAAGTCTGGTGCGCTGCAGTCCATGGGGTCGCAAAAAGTTGGACACAACGTAGCGACTAAACAACAGCAGTAATACACATTCATTGTAGAAAACATAAAGGAAATAAATTCTAAAAAGAAAAGGTGGGACTTCCCTGCTGGGCTGGTGGTTAAGAATCTGTCTGTCAGTGGAGGGGCTACAGGTTCCATCCCTGGTCTGGGAAAATTCCACATACTGCAGAGCAGCTAAGCCCTAGCTGGCAACTACTGAAGCCTAGCGGCCCTAGAACCCTGCTCAGTAACAACAGAAGCCATCAGAAGGAGAAGACCCCACACCAGAGATAGCCCCTTCTCCCTGAGACTAGAAAAAGCCAATGTGCAGCAACAAAGACCCAGTGAAGCCAGAAAAAACCAGCAGGTGTTTCTCCCACCAATCACTTCTCCCACCATCCCATCACTTACCCAGGTCAATTCTTATCAGAAAATGTGCCTCCTTAAGACATGGCATAGGGAGGCACACCAATGACCCCTATCCAGTAGGTTTCTCCTGGTGCTCTATTCTCACCTTCCGTGGCTCAGGGACTCATACACTATATGAGGTGACATTTACAGATCAGCAACCAGAGCCCAGAGAGGGTAAGAATACCCATGGTCAGGCATAGGGGCAGAGTCAGGGGATGAATTTGGTTCTCAATTCTCTGCCCATGACTGTAAAAATTAATGTGGTTGCATATTTAACTTTTTCATTTAAAATCCTAATGAGTCTTTTAAAAGGACTGTACTGAGTTTTCAAATTGAATTACTTGAAGACTTGAAATTGGATATAAGAAAAGAGAAAAACAAAGAAACAGAAGATGTACCCTGAACTGGATGCCAAAATTCCTTTCCCACAAAATGTGACCCACTTTTTCCAATCACCCTCATACATTCAAGTTTTCAAAGTCTTCACCAAGAAAACACCCAGTCTTCTTTGAAATCTGATGGGACTTCTGACAATTTGTACTTGAAACACATTTTGCCTCTCAGCACACTCTAGTTTAGGGTTCGTGGTGTCTGGAAGCTACGTCATTCGGTAGCACTACCCATGACATGAAAAGGGTAACATACTACATAAAGTTCGGTCAGTAACTAAAGAGTGTCACACTGCTCTAAAACTGCTTTTATTAATCATCTAAAAACCTATAGGTGGGACTTCCNAGTATTGTCTATTTTCATATTCCATACCTGTGAGAACTACTGAGAAATCCTCATTTCAGCTGAGAGCAGTACAGGGAAAGATATCTTCACATGGAGTCTCTTAAAGAATTTTATATGGGTAGTTACCTATTGATTAGTAGGCCTGGGATATCTTTGGAAGGAATGATGCTAAAGCTGAAACTCCAGTACTTTGGCCACCTCACGCGAAGAGTTGACTCATTGGAAAAGACTCTGATGCTGGGAGGGATTGGGGGCAGGAGGAGAAGGGGACGACAGAGGATGAGATGGCTGGATGGCATCACTGACTCGATGAACATGAATCTGAGTGAACTCCGGGAGTTGGTGATGGACAGGGAGGCCTGGCCTGTTGCAATTCACAGGGTCACAAAGAGTCGGACACGACTGAGCGACTGAACTGAACTGAACTGAGTAGTCTATGAAATCAGTTTAGTCAATTCTAATAGAATTTTTAGTGATATAAGATAGAGTGAAACAAAAAAAATTATTGTCCATTACATATTAAAAGTGGGAAAATAATTACATTTTGAAACTTGGGTATCAGTTGCATCTGTATATGGTATGGGTACTTGTGAGAGTGTTGTGTTTTCCTGTATTGGGCTGTGATGAAAGATGCATTTCTAACACCTGATCTTGGTAAAAAATAAAATAAAATTACTATCTTAATAGGACAGGCGAATGTAGAGGCAAGATGGAGTCATGAGATTTCCTAACATTGCTATGAGATCACTAAGAATGTCCCTTGTTTGTCATCAAATTTTTAAATGTGCTTTTTTTCCTCATGAGATACAAATTGAAGTTGGACAGTTTCATGGGACAAGAGAATGAGTGAGGAGAATTCAAAGGTGATATTATCTGAAAAGACAATCCGTAAACACCTGACAAAGGGTTTATTCTTGAGGGATCATATACTTCACATAACCTTAAATATTATCTAAGAAAAATAACATTATAAAATAAATATAAATCCTTAGAAAATGTAAAAATCATTTATATGTATTGTTGCTATTAAGTTGCTAAGTCCTGTCCAACTCTTTTGCAACCCCATGGATAGTAGCTCACCAGGCTCCTCTGTCCATGGGATTTCTCAGGCAAGAATACTGGAGTGGGCTGCCATATCCTTCTCCAGGGGATCTTCCTGATTAAGGATTGAATCCATGTCTTCTACCTTGGCAGGTAGATTCTTTGTATCTAAGCCACCAGGGCAGCCCTCATGTATATGTATTGCTTGTTGTTGTTAAATTGCTAAGTCATGTCTGATTCTTTGCAGTCCCATGGACTGCAGCATTCCAGACTCCTCTGTCCTCCACCATCTCCCAGAGTTTGTTCAAATTCATGTTCATTGAGTCAGTGATACTATCTAACCATCTCATCCTCTCCTACCCCTGTCTCCTTTAGCCTTCAATCTTTCCCAATATCAGGGGCTTTCCCAATGATTCAGCTCTTCACATCAGGTGGCCAAAGTATTAGAACTTCAATTTCAACATCATTCTGTCCAATGAATATACAGGGTTTATTTCCTTTGAGATTGACTAGTTTGATCTTGCAGTCCAAGGGACTCTCAAGATTCTTTTCCAGCACCACAATTTGAAAGCATCAACTCTTCAGCACTCAGCCTTCTTTATGTGTATATACCTATATATTCCCAGGTGACTCAGACGGTAAAGAATCCTCCTGAAATGTGGGAGACCTGGGTTCGATCCCTGGGTTGGGAAGTTGGGGAGATCCTCTGGAGAAGTGCACGGCAACCCACTCCAGTATTCTTACCTGGAGAAGGAGAATCCCCATGGACAGAGGAGCCTGGAGGCTACAGTCCATGGGGTCACAAAGAGTCAGACTGAGCACCTGAGCACGCCCACACACACGCACACATACACACACATATATGTTTATATATTTGACCCTATAATACATTATACCATGTTATAATTTTAAAAGATATGGAAAAGTATTCAGAGGTGAGACATGTCAGATACACTTGCTGATTTGAAGATGGAAGGGGCAATGTGATGAGGAAAAAAGGTGGCCTCAAATAGCTGAGAGAGGCTGGCTGTCAGCAAGGAGATGGGAGCTCAGCACGAGAGCTGCAGAGATTTGAATTCTACCTGCAGCCTGAAGGAGCCTAGACGTGGACTCTCCCAGGCCCTCTAAAGAAGAACTCAGGCCAAGAACACTTTGATTTCTTCCTGGTGAGATCATGAGTAAAGGAACCAGCTGCACCCTCCCAGAATTATAATTGATGCAGTTATGACACAGTATATTTGTGTGGTTTCCCACTCTTGAGATCATGATAACTAGTCATGGCAGCAAATGAAAACAAATGCACATTCTGAGCTCAAATGTTTATCCTTCACATGCTAGGATGATTGCAGAACTACACAGTGAGAACGGCTCAATGGAAGTAAATATTTTTATGATTATTATTGTTTTCAGTCTCTACAGTACTCCAAAAGTAAGCTAGACTTTGCAGTAAGGAATCGATAGCGTGAGACAGAAATACTAACACTAATAATTTTTTGTTTAAAAATTCTTAACATGATGAATAGTAAACTATTTACTTCTTAATAATTTCTCCCTTTGATGAGTTTGTGAAATTACTTCCAGTTTTAAAAATGGCCAGTCTGGAAATAGTGATCTGTTTTAAAATGGATCATGCAGATATTTCCCAATGCTGAGCAAGACAGGAAGATGAAGACAGAATACACAAAATTGTTTATTCTGAGTCATTCAGGTTGAGGTTACATAAGGTAATAGGAGCAACGAGAAAATTTGCAGTGATTTTGTTAAATATGTGCTTTGACCTTAATGTTTTTAATAGCATGCTCCCTGACATAAGACATTTATAAATACATCTCTTATTTTCTGGCCTAGTTAACTTTCTTTTTCCTCTGATAAATATTATTTTCCCTTTTCAAGTGAGAGAATGAGATTTTAAATGAGATATTTTTTTTTTTTTTTATATGCAAATCAAGACCACAATGAGATACCACTTCACACCAGTCAGAATGGCTGCGATCCAAAAGTCTGCAAGCAATAAATGCTGGAGAGGGTGTGGAGAAAAGGGAACCCTCTTACACTGTTGGTGGGAATGCAAACTAGTACAGCCACTATGGAGAACAGTGTGGAGATTCCTTAAGAAATTGCAAATAAATGAGATATTTTAAAAATGAGTTATATTTCTTAAGTGAAAACTAAACATTATGAAAAATTTACTATAAATTTTACTCATGTTTTCACGGGATACAAACTACAGAAATAACCTACATTTTTTTCCTCTGAGTTCTTAAGCCTTCCGATTTGCTATGGTCTTTCATGTTCAGTGTGCAGCCTTGACTGTGCCCTTATAGGAAAGAGAAACTTACACATACAGAGGCCAAATCAGGATTTGGAGAAAAGGAACAATTTCCTCTGAATTTCATGAATGAAAGAGGTAAAAATTGGATACAGGACAACACAAGGGAGAAATAGACCCTTAGAAGCGGGGTAAAAGCCACACCAGGAGGTTGGGAGTATGTGTAAAGTGACCTGAGCCTCGTGGCTCATCCCAAGCGTCAAGGCCTTATTGAAATATTGGCATTGTATTTAATAAGAAATAAGAATTCCAGTTTGAGAAACAGTTCAAATTAATTTGGGAAAATAAATTAGTGTTTAGGTTTTCTATCCATGCTAAGATGCTGGCTGTTGTCCCATGACTGAGAAAAACCTTACTTTAAATTGTTAGTGCATTGAAACTAAACATACGATTCTTTAAAAATATTGTAAGAGAATTGCAAGAAGTGAATAATTGTTTTTAGTTCTGTGCTTATTTTTAACAATGTATGCCAAGATAATTTCAATTCATATAATTTATTTAAAGTGCTTTCCTTCTTATTCAGTCTGACACTTATTTTTACCCTTTATATATAATGATATATAATATATAAATATCATATAATGACAAATGTCAATGTATTTGTTTCACATGCAATTTGGAGCATTTTTTACATCTTTTACCTGTAGGCTGTTTGGTATACTGAAGTAAAAAAAAAGTTTCACTTTCTAAAACCAGAATAAATGATCAAAAACACAAATACAATGCTTGTATGCAAATTATGTATAAGTATGATAAGAAATAAATAATAAAAAGAAAAGCATATTTAGCATAAATAATAAGTTAGGTATATTCTAAACTAGCCATCCCCAAACTTTTTGGCTTTGTGGAAGACAATTTTCCCATAGACTGGGATGAGGGTGATGGTTTCAGGGTAATTCAAGTGCATTATCTTTATTGAGCACTTTATTTCCATCAGTATTGTAGAAGCTCCACCTCAGATCAATAATCAGTAGGCATTAGTTCCTGGAGGTTGAGGATCCCTGCCTAATACAGAGTGGTCTGCTGTACAATGAGAGAAAAAATTATTCCTTCTTACCATTGCTAAAGATAATATTATCATTAGGGTAAAAAAAACTGAAACCATAGGGGCACAATGTCAGGGAAATGACTTTCTCTTAACCCCAAAGCATCATTTCTTGCAGGCCAGTATACTCCTGGGAAGAAGGGTCAGTACAGGAATGTGTCTTCCTTTCTCTGGTCAGCCTGCAGGAAAGCACGCCTGGGCCAGCAGATGAAGGGAATGTTCTGTGAGGCTTTCTTCCTGGTAAGGGATCACATCCTCAATGCTCCCCTTTATGAGGTGAGATTGGGAAGGACCTTGACAATAAAGCACACACTTCTTTATTGAAACCAAATGTTTGCAGAGATGCTAAAAACCAGTTTCTGAGAAGAAACTTAGGTTCTCTGTAAACCTTCCTCTGCTTGCATGGGGAACAGAGTTCAGGGCAGCTACTCTTAATGGAGTGGAATCCTCAATTTTTCTATCTATATTTCACAGGGAATCTGGAAAGAAATCCCTAAGACATTTCTGTGTGCAATCCTATCAGTTTCCATACTTAGCCCAATAAAAGTTAATTTTGTTTTGCTTCAGAGAAAAACCAACAAGCAAGGACATAGATGCATGGAAGTTATAACATTCTACCCATGGTTTTCTTTACAGCCTGGTTATTTACATCTTGAAAAATAAGAGAAAAGATAGAACTGATGCTTATCCAAAAGGATTTTTAGACAGCAGACAACTCAAGTGTAGCATATCACTTCCATCTGCTTTTCATTGGCTAGAACTTCTAGCCAAGTTCTCAGGTGCTTACACTTAACAGGAAAACATACTTAGTTGCCTTTAGAAAAGGAACATGCATTCAGTGACTAGCTTGAAAATTTCTGCCACAATAAAAGATATCCATTAAAATTTTGTTATATTTTCTTTTCAGGTTATTCTCATTTCAAGTTTGGTGTTGAGACATTTTCTTGCAGTATAAAAACAATGTCTTACCTAACATAATTTCCTTAACCTAAATCCTAGAAAGAAACTGGTAACTGTTGGTGAAAGTGTTACTTGTAAAGAAGTGTTTTGCTTATACAAAGTTTTAGTTTGCATGTGGTATACATTGAAAATGAAACCCTCAACACAACATCTCTTTATCACCTGAAACTGGCAATTCTAGTTAAATTCAAATTGTAGAATATTTTGTATAACTATCTTCAAAATGCACATCAGTATTAAAAACAAATTTCAGTTGATGTTATGCTGGATACACCTCACCTGAGATCTATATACATAATGACACATAAAATTTTTACCTTAGAATTGAAAGTTTTAAAAAGATTTGTTTTGAACATGCAGCATGACGAAGTCCAGCTTCAGCAGCCAGGGATTCAACCTGAAAGGGTGAGCAGTGTTGGTGAGAAACTGAGGAAGCATCTCAGTTTATTTCAAACTTATGATTCTCTTTTATACTTTTACAAAAGCATTAGGTCAGAGGTTTGATATTTTTAGTTCCCATTGACCCAGATTTATTTTTCTCCAAAAATAATTGTTGCCCCTCAAAAGGAGTTCCTTCCTCAGTGATTCTCTTATCTACTTTTTCTCATATGTCCTTGTGAATGCACTGTAAGTCATGCTAATGTCTGGGCTGCATACCACATTCCTCAGTTTAATTCTTATCTCTCCAAGTCCTATTTGCCCCTAGTATCCTAAGCTCACTATTTCTAAGAAAGGGCTTCTAGCTATAAATATCTCTAAAGTCCCTAATCTCTATAAGCTATAGTAGAATATGCTAACATTACAGCATCCCTTAAATCTTTAGCTTTTAACTATTTTAATTATTCCTAAGCCCTAAATTAAGCAAACTCCTTTGCCATAAACATTTTCCTCATAAATAAGTTTCAGATAGCAATCCCTCCCATGGTCTCAAGCTGTGGCCTCTGTGCTCACCCTGGAACACTCTTTGGTAAAAGTCCTTGAACAAATGTCGATGATAAACTTTATGAATTATTCTTTGAGCACAGCTGCAGAAGGCTTTATGCCTTCTCATGCTCCTCTCNAACTTAGATGTGTATAAGAGACAGTAGCAATCCCTCCCATGGTCTCAAGCTGTGGCCTCTGTGCTCACCCTGGAACACTCTTTGGTAAAAGTCCTTGAACAAATGTCAATGATAAACTTTATGAATTATTCTTTGAGCACAGCTGCAGAAGGCTTTATGCCTTCTCATGCTCCTCTCAAAAACAGTAAGCATCTTAATACTCTCTTCAGTCAACTCAGCCGAGTAAAGGAAAAAACAAGTTAGAATCCCAGAGCCTAACTCCTTTATTCCTGGTCCGTGCCTATGGAACAAAGGGAGGGGGTTTAGGGCCGTGCCTCCATCTTTTCAGTAACGCCTAACGTGGCTCCCAACAGCAGAGCATTTAAAACAATGAAAATCATGTTAATTTTTAATAATTCTTCTTAAATGCATGCTAAGAAGGTAATGCTAAAAACTCTTCAAGCTAGGCTTCAACAATACATGAATTGAGAACTTCCAGATGCACAAGCTGGATTTTAAAAAGGCAGAGGAAACAGAGATCAAATTGCAACATCCATTGGATCATAGAAAAAGCAAGAAAATTCCAGAGAAAACATCTACTCCTGCTTCATTGACAATGCTAAAGCCTTTGACTGTGTGGATCACAACAAACTGTGGATAACTCTTCAAGATGGGAACACCAAACCACCTTACCTGCCTCCTGAGAAATCTGTATGCAGATCAAGAAGCAACAATTAGAACAAGACATGGAACAACAGACTGGTTCCAAACTGGGAAAGGAGTATGTCAAGTCTGTATCCTGTTATCTTGCTTATTTAACTTATATGCAGAGTACATCATGTGAAATGCCAGAGTGCATCATGAAGCTCTAGCTGGAATCAAGATTGCTGGGAGAAATATCAATAACCTGAGATAGGCAGATGACACCATCCTATGGCAAAAAGCAAAGAGGAACTAAAGCATCTTTTGCCGAAGGCTGGCTTAGAACTCAACAATCAAAAAAAAAAAAAAAACACACTAAGATAATGGTATCCAGTACCATCACTTCATGGCAAATAGATGGGTTGCCATTTCCTTCTGTAGGGCATCTTCACAACCCCGGAATCGAATGCACAACTCCTGCTTGGCAGGCAAATCGTTTACCAAGGAGCCACCTAATAGTAAAATGCATAACAAAGAAATTTGCCACTTGAAATCTCTGCTTTAAAATAATTAAAAAGTTAATATTGAAGGTTTGTAAAATTCAAAATATTTCTTGGTATATATGACATGCCAATCCCTCTGCATTATTTCTGCTGGAAAAAGCTGCTGATAGTCACATGCATGCATGCAAGATAAGTCACTTCAGTCATGTTTTACTCTTTGGGGTGCAATATACCATAGCCCACAGTCTCCTCTGTCCATGAAATTATCCAGGCAAGAATACTGGAGTGGGTCGTCATGCCCTTCTTTAGGGGATTTTACTGACTGAAGCATCAAACCCATTTTCCTTGTGTTTCTTGCATTGGCAGTCAGGTTCTTTACCACTAGCCCCACTTGGGATGTCCTGATAGTCACATGGGTTCCCTTATTTGTAACGAGCTGCTTTTAAGGTTCTTTCACTAACTTTAGAATTTTAATCCTAAAGTGTATTGTTGTAGGTCTCTTTGGGTTATCTTTTCCCACATTTAGTACAGTTGAGTCACTCAGTTGTGTCCGACTCTTTGCGACCCATGGACTGCAGCACGCCAGGCCTCCCTGTC
>SJYX01000313.1:24706-49136 GCA_006410675.1 Oreotragus oreotragus
GTACTCATCCATTCAAAACTGTTCACTTGAAAACCAAAATCTGTTCCAATTATTTAAATCACAAAGCAGCAAGGGAAGGCTTGTTCTCAGGATATGACTGACTCTGCTAACCTAAGAAACCCAGCAATATAAATTTTATTTGTACTTACTTACTGAAAAATTATCTAGTCTTCAAAGTAACTTTGGACTGGAAGGATGAAAACTAACAGTTAAGGTCTCTCAGTTTAGGGTGAAGGTAAAGAGTTCTCAGGTTAGGCAAATACTGCTTTTTGGACTATGCCTTGTGTACATTTTATCCAAAGTATGTCCCCAGATTGATATAAAATAAAGAAGCTTCACGTGATTCAACCATATTCAGTAAAGGAATGCATGCAGTAACATTCCTGACAGATGGTAAGCCAGCTTCTTCTAGAATACTTTAAGTGACAGGGATCATCCTGTTTCAGGAAGAATTCGAAGTTCTTCCTTATACTGAGCATGTTGAAGTTGCAATGTATTCCACTCAATGATCCTCGTTCTTCCTTCTTTCAGGACAAAGAGGAAACCTACCCTTTCTCCTCAGGACAACCCATATTTGAAATATTCTCAATCAACTTTTCTATTTTCCAAGTTGAAAACACTCCTGATCTGTGATGGTTAATTTTACGTGTCAGCTTGATCAGGCTAAGAGGTGCCCAGAGAACTGGTAAGACATTATTTCTGTGTGTGTCCTGACTACCACACCATCCCTACAATTCTTTCTCATTTGATGTTCCATTTCAAGAGATATCATCATTTGATGGACTTCCTCTGAACAGACTCCAGTTTAAAAACAACAGCCTTAAATGTGCTGCCCAGATGCGAAATGCAAGATTTAAGATGTGTACTGACCAAACTAGAGAGGAAATACCATCTTCCTTTGTGTGGTAAGAACACTATGCTTTTATTAACATAGCCCCACACTAAACGAAATGCAAGCTAAATCATACCATAAGCTCTTATTGATCTTTCCACCCAGTAGAACTGGGAGCCCTTTTTCAGATGATGTGATAATAGATAAATACACTTAATCTTTAAGAACCAGAATTCAGGACTTTACATTTATCCTGTATTTAATTTCACATTAGTGGTTTCTATTAACCTCCAAAAACTTCTAAGATCCAGATTCATTATGTGACCTTCCCAGTCTGAGAAAGCTGATAAGCTTTTCTCCACATTTTCAAAGCTGTTAATTAAAAGAACAACCAAATGCACCCTTTTCCTGGGAAGATGCTGATCCATTAATCACCTTTCTTCGGAAGCAATATTCAACCAATTTTTGACTAAATGTATAACAATTTAGCCCCCAATTTTCCATCTTGAATATAAGAAATAGGAAAATATCTCTACTAATCTATTAGTCTTATTCCAAAAGTTCAGTTGCTTTGATACGTATGTTTATAATGAATCAACGTGGACTTCTTTACTCTAAGAGTTTAAAATTATCTATGCAAAAATTGTATTAGCATTTCACCTTGAATCACCATCAGGCTCACCAGTCTATAACTTTTCAAGATCAACTCCTCCTCCGTCTTTTGGGGAAAAAACCTCCTTGCGTTGCCTGCCTGGCACTCTTTTTCCTGTTTCCTGATAACATATAAGGAACCCATATTCGCTTTTCCAAGTGCTTTTAGCATTCTGTCACATAATCTAAGGCTAGAGAGAGGATTATTTTTCAGTACTGTGAGGGGATTTTACCATCCCACTGCCTCTCGGCTTTGTCTTAACCATCATCGCCCGCGCCTTTCCAGCTTTGACAGCTGCCCCCCTGATGGAGGAACAGAATGAGGGACTGGCAGTCTCACCGTGTGCCTCAAGCACTGCTGCGGTCCTTACTCCAAGGAGGGTAAAAGAAATCTTTCTCAATCTTAATTCTAGAATTTTAGAATTTCGCTTACAGGTTCAGGGCTCTCAGACATGCGTTCACTCCCTTTATCTGCTATCCAGGTCTTTTTCAAAGTTTTATTAGTTTGTTTTTTTTTTTAATTGAAAGACAAATATACGCTTTTAACTTTTATTTGTTTATTTATTTTTGACTGTGCTCAGGCTTCCTCTAGCTGTGGCAAGAGGGCTCCTCATTGCAGTGGCTTCCCTTGTGGAGTGCAGGCTTCGAAGTTTTTGTTCACGGGCATAGCTGAACCAACTAAGTTCTGCGGCACGCGAGGTCTTGCTGGGCTGGGGATGGAACCCACGTCCTCTGCATTGGCAGGCAGATTCTTATCCACTGCGTCACCAAGGAAGTCCATGTGTTTATTTTTAATAAAAATTAAAAAAGGAGTGTATAGAATAAGAATAAGTGCTCCCACCTCCAGCTTCAATTCCATTTCCGAAGACTCAGTGCAGACTTCCAACTCATGTGTGTCCTTTCCAACTCATGCATGTCCAACACGTGAAAGCCTAGAGAGCAGACTATAGGGTCTTAACTCTTTGTCTGCCTCTTTTTTTTCTCTCCTTTCATTGGGTTTTTATTTGTCATGATAGTATCATCAGAACTGGGAGCCTCTGGTCTCTCTCTAGCCATGTCCCCTTACAAAGCCACCAGACCTAGGCTTGTTGAACTTTCAGAAAGTTTCTAAGTGGAGAGAAAAATCACCAAAGTGCCTAAAGGCTGCTTAGTCTCTAAAACAATCTGTCTTTTAAACAATCTGTTCTGCCTCTAAAAGGAAAACCCTTCAGCCTTCACATTAAACTGCTATGAACACCAAGTGTTTTTCCTTTATTCCAAGACTTTGGGGATGTGAAATGGAAAGAAGAAAAAATGTTCTCAGCTTTCATCCCTTTTTCAGCCAACTGACTCTTAAAAAAGAGGGGAAAAATCATCAACTAAGATTATAGCAAAATATATACCCTAAAGTTTATCAACATAATGAATAGTTCTAATATTTATGCTCAGATTTCATTTTTGTGCTCCTTTCTTCACGTAGTCCATCACTTATTCATATCTTTCGTACCTGGGATACAAAAGTAAGAAAGGCACAGTTCTTGCCCACCAGATGCTTATAGTCTAGTGGGAAAACAGGCAGGTCACCAGGTCCTGATTATGCAATAAATTAAATGCCACCAAAGGTATTTAGATATATCATCGAATGTCCATATTGTAAAAAAGAAGATTTTACCTAAAATTGAGTTTAAAGCAATACGCAAAAGACCTCCAGAGGAAAGGTTGAGTAAAGGGATTCTAGGAGGTCAGTGGCCAGAAAAATCATCAGTCCCACTAGAACTGCTATAAAATATGGTAAATCTATGTGACTGCATACAAGGGCATAGATGCCTTTTAATTTTGTTTTTATTCAAATATAAAGGTAAGAGAATAAAATATTCCAATATGCTTATGTCAATTCTATTCACCCAAAACTCTGGCATTGTTGCCTGGGCATCCATAGCTCTTGTTTCTACCTCTTTTATATTAGTAATAGCATATTTCAGAGGCTCTGTGCTATGGGGGTTGTATACATATCTGCCTCTCCTACTGGCATTCGAGTTTTAAGGCAAGAATAATGTGTTCCCCTCATTTATAACCCTTAGATCATGTAATTCCTAAGGAGGTTCTGAATAAATGTTTATTCAATATAAGCAATACCTGTTCACTAGTCTATATAAGGCCATTTGTATTTGACCAAACCAAACCAGCACAAACGACAGCCACATCAGCAACATGAAAAGGTTACTCACCAAGCAGTGGACAACACAGACGTTTTTGGGATTCTGTAGTAGCCAGTTATACATATTCCTACACACAGCAAAGAGGTTGTGCAGGCTGGGGGCCTGCCTGATGGGCCAACTGCATTCTGAGACCTAAAGGAACACAGCAGAAAGGAATGAATTCCCAAGCAGCTCCCTCTCCGTGAGCAGGTATCACACCAAACAACTTCTGGAAATGACACTACATCCTCTTTCAACACAGCGAGAAGAGTTGGGAACAGGGTCCGAACACAGAAGAGTTTAATCCTGTAATTTTTTTTACTTTAAAAATTCTGTTTCAGTAAATGGTATGAAAACACAGTTTGAAATACATTTTAAATTAAACTGGATGATTTAAACTACCTATTTGGATTTTTAAAAATTCTGTGGGGTTACACTGAATTTAACTTTTATTTAGTATAAAATGTTTTGATCTGCCTACTAGATGCTTAATTATAGGGTTACATTATAGATCCTGCACTACCCTTAATTTTATCCAAGCTGATAAAAGTGAAAACATGAAAAAGTGCTGCTGAGTAAGCCAACGATAGGCTTTTTCGGGGGTCTTATTTCTTTCTAATGAAGGAACCCACAACTCCATGGGGGTGATATCTGGCATTTTCATTCATTTAACACATGCAATTATTTAGCACATTATAGAACACTGACTACATTTGTAGAATTCTGCTTGGCTCTGATCTGAAAAATCATGTAAGATGGGTACTAATATGATTCCCATTTTGCAAAAGAGAAGACTGACTCTCAGAGGCTGTCTTATCTAAAGTCACACCACTGGTTAGCACCAGGATTGCAGCCAAGGTCTTTGCTGCGACAGTATACTGGCTGAAATTGTCATTTGCCTCAAAATTCTAGGCATGAGTCTCCGTAGGGAAAAGCTTAGATTTAGGCAAACTCATGAAAACAGAGAAGCCTGGAGGGCTCCAGCTCATGGGGTGGCAAAGAGTCGGACATGACCAAGTTACTTTCACTTTCACTTTTCTTCTCAATGACCTCTCTGGGCTTTCCTGGTGGCTCAGATGGAGAAGGATCTGCATGTAATGCAGGAGACCTGGGTTCAATCCCCGGGTCAGGAAGATCCCCTGGAGGAGGGCATGGCAACCCACTCCAGTATTACCTGTGGAGAACTCTATGGACTGAGGAGAGTCGGACATGACTCAATGACTAACACCTTCACTTTTCTTTAATAACCTCTCTAATCCTTTCTCCATAAAATATTGTGAATGCTAATCACCTACCTACCTCATAGGATTGTAGCTACCACATGAGATTGTATTTCAAAGGCTTAGCTCAGTATTTGACACACACAAAATGATCAACAAATACTGGTTATCACTATTATTATTATTCTTTTATCAGGTAATTGTAGTGCAAATCCTTAAGGTCAGATAGAGCAAACTATGTTTGAAAAAAAATCAATAAAACCCGTTTGGGCAAAAGTTTAGACTGAAGGGTTAGATCATACAAGGCCTTGTTAAGAACTCAGAGAAATATTTAAGAAGGAAAGTAACTCTTAATAGATTTCAGTATGAAGAAAGTATATAGATGACAAAAGACACAGTCAGAGAGAACAGTCAGATGGCTATAAGTGGAATCTAAGTAAGAGACGATGGTGGCTTAAGCTAGATCAGTGGTAGCGGGACACACAAAGACCTGAGGAATTCACAAAACAGGCAGGAAGTGGAATGCCTGTATACAAGACTTAGTGCTCGACCAGAGTGGGGCAGGGCATGACTGTAGACGGGGATGTGCAGGGGGAGGAGATAAAAATGACTGCCAGATTTCCAGCCTGAATGGCTGGATAAAAGGATGGGAGGTGCCATTATTAAGACAGGGAATTCTGGTCAAAGGAACAGGCTTTTACAGACTCTGTCATCAAAAAGTGCTCTGCAATGCTAACAACACTAGTCTAAGAAAACCCAAACGTCCCAAATTCTTTACATTTAACAGTAGGGAAAGAGAGGCAGGAATAATCTGTTTGGTTCACGCTTTTCTAGTAACCATATAGTAACTAGTCAAAATATAGGTGGGAAATTATCTGTGCTGTCTAGAATTGACACCCGAACGCAAACAGAGTTTCTCTCTCTGTGGATGCCAAAAACCCCATTCTTTTTGGTTAGTTTGTAACTTTTTTTCCTGTAAAATGATTGTAGGTGGCATCAGGGGACCTGCCAGGTCGTTAATTATCCTAGACCTTTGGGAAAGACAGGTGCAATTCATTAAACAAAATAGATGAAACACCTAACAAAGCTACCAAACCACCCAGGGTAGCCAGTGTTGAGCCTCTGTCAATTTAAACTCCACAAAGCTTGCCCCTTTCACCTAATATGATTTGGGGCTGTTTCTGGCCCATTCTTTATCCTCAAAGAGATTCCCAATTGGTGTGTTCTCAAGGTATGGAAATAATGATTAAAAATAGAATAACTGGGAAGAAAGATTTGCCATCAGAGGAAATGCAAAATGTATATTTATACAAGCTGCTTCCTGTCTGTCTGCGATGTTTTTCCTTCCCTTGGAAAATTTCTATTCACAGTGCAAAGCCCAAGTTCAAGTGTTCTCCTGTCTCTGACAGTTTCTCTTAACACTCACAGGCAGAAATGCTTAGTCATCCTGATAACAGAGCAACATGGTGAAGCCCACAGGTTGGGTTTTCACCTTAGCTTTACCACTTACTACCTAATTAACCTTTGGCAAGTTGCTAACCTCTCCAAGACTCAAGTCTCTTGTGTGTGAAGTAAAAATGGGCATTACAAGGCAGCTGTAAGACTTTAAGAGCATAGAATAAACACAGTAAGTAAGTGCCAGCTAATTGACAAGCCGTATTCAAATTAACTGTTTACATCTATCTCCCCATTTAGACACTAAGTTCCAGGAGAAGAGAGACCATTCATTGTTTTTGTAACCCAAGTACAGTCCACATGCTAGTCCAATGGCAGGCACTCAGTAAGTATTTGCTGAGTGAACAAATGAATGAAAGAACCAAGGAAAGAACCCTCTGTGGTAATCTCTTCTTATAATCTGATTTCTCTTTGTCTATGTGTAAAAGATCTTGAAGAAGCAATGTTGAATCAATTTTGTTGTATTTTTAGATTATGACTATGTAAAAATGTAGAAAATTTATTTTCTCAAACAGTATTCAGGCATTTTTAAACCTTTTAGAAATTATATGTCACCCCTACAAATACTAAATGTCAGTATCTATAATGAGTCTCAGCTAAAAGCTGGCTAAATTGTTCTTAGCACAATACACCAATTGTTCAGAATCATTAAATCAATCAAGTAAATAATATTAAAGTACTCCATAATTACATATTTACTTGATATATAATTATACACCATTAGACAAACATACAATTAGAATTTTTTAAAAGCATGTGCTCTGTCTAAAGGGGAAAAACATTAAGGCCAAAAAAAAAATTTTTTTTTTAACAAAATCAATCACTACAAGAGGTTTTCGTAGCTCTGTGAGGCTCACAGCTTTGTACATAAGCACAATCCTTGGGCAGGTGACACTTCATCATGCTGCCTCCAGCCTCTCTGGACCCCTCTCGGAGTAGCAGACAGCAGAAAACGCCATATGGATTACAGGCTCCATGATACCACCCGGAGGGAGAGGAGGCCAGAGCAGCACAGGGCTGAATGCTATTCGGTTTTCATCCTTCTGTCTCCCCAGGCAAGAGAGGAGATGACAGATGCATCCCCTTTGCTGAGCATAAGAGCAAGAGATGCTGCAGAGAATCAGACTGAAGAGTCATATCCAGTGCTTTAAGAGTTTGAGTCGTTTTTGGAGGACAGAGGTGCTTCAGGCAATTGCTTATTTGGCATTTGATTGTTAGTGACGGTGATCATAGCTTCCCCTCACTGAAGCCTTACTCTAAGCCAGACACCGCTATCAAATGCATTCCTTATAGCACACCTCCAGAAAAATAGTCTAAGTGTTTGAGATAGAAATCCTTATTGTCATCTCTACTTACTACAGGAGGCTGTTTTAGATGACATGAAGTGACTTACCCAAGAAGAGGAAGAGTTGAAATGTGAATCTAGACAAAAGACACAGTCAGAGAGAACAGTCAGATGGCTATCTAAGTAAGAAACGATGGTGGCTTAAGCTGGATCAGTGGTAGCGGGACACACAAAGACCTGAGGAATTCACAAAACAGGCAGGAAGTGGAATGCCTGTATACAAGACTTAGTGCTCGATCAGAGGGGGGCAGGGCATGAGTGTAGACGGGGATGTGCAGGGGGAGGAGATAAAAATGACTGCCGGATTTCCAGCCTGAATGGCTGGATAAAAGGATGGGAGGTGCCATTATTAAGAGGGAATTCTGGTCAAAGGAACAGGCTTTTACAGACGGTGTCATCAAAAAGTGCTCTGCAATGCTAACAACACTAGTCTAAGAAAACCCAAACGTCCCAAATTCTTTACATTTAACAGTAGGGAAAGAGAGGCAGGAATAATCTGTTTGGTTCACGCTTTTCTAGTAACCATATAGTAACTAGTCAAAATATAGGTGGGAAATTATCTGTGCTGTCTAGAATTGACACCCGAACGCAAACAGAGTTTCTCTCTCTGTGGATGCCAAAAACCCCATTCTTTTTGGTTAGTTTGTAACTTTTTTTCCTGTAAAATGATTGTAGGTGGCATCAGGGGACCTGCCAGGTCGTTAATTATCCTAGACCTTTGGGAAAGACAGGTGCAATTCATTAAACAAAATAGATGAAACACCTAACAAAGCTACCAAACCACCCAGGGTAGCCAGTGTTGAGCCTCTGTCAATTTAAACTCCACAAAGCTTGCCCCTTTCACCTAATATGATTTGGGGCTGTTGCTGGCCCATTCTTTATCCTCAAAGAGATTCCCAATTGATGTGTTCTCAAGGTATGGAAATAATGATTAAAAATAGAATAATTGGGAAGAAAGATTTGCCATCAGAGGAAATGCAAAATGTATATTTATACAAGCTGCTTCCTGTCTGTCTGCGATGTTTTTCCTTCCCTTGGAAAATTTCTATTCACAGTGCAAAGCCCAAGATCAAGTGTTCTCCTGTCTCTGACAGTTTCTCTTAACACTCACAGGCAGAAATGCTTAGTCATCCTGATAACAGAGCAACATGGTGAAGCCCACAGGTTGGGTTTTCACCTTAGCTTTACCACTTACTACCTAATTAACCTTTGGCAAGTTGCTAACCTCTCCAAGACTCAAGTCTCTTGTGTGTGAAGTAAAAATGGGCATTACAAGGCAGCTGTAAGACTTTAAGAGCATAGAATAAACACAGTAAGTAAGTGCCAGCTAATTGACAAGCCGTATTCAAATTAACTGTTTACATCTATCTCCCCATTTAGACACTAAGTTCCAGGAGAAGAGAGACCATTCATTGTTTTTGTAACCCAAGTACAGTCCACATGCTAGTCCAATGGCAGGCACTCAGTAAGTATTTGCTGAGTGAACAAATGAATGAAAGAACCAAGGAAAGAACCCTCTGTGGTAATCTCTTCTTATAATCTGATTTCTCTTTGTCTGTGTGTAAAAGATCTTGAAGAAGCAATGTTGAATCAATTTTGTTGTATTTTTAGATTATGACTATGTAAAAATGTAGAAAATTTATTTTCTCAAACAGTATTCAGGCATTTTTAAACCTTTTAGAAATTATATGTCACCCCTACAAATACTAAATGTCAGTATCTATAATGAGTCTCAGCTAAAAGCTGGCTAAATTGTTCTCAGCACAATACACCAATTGTTCAGAATCATTAAATCAATCAAGTAAATAATATTAAAGTACTCCATAATTACATATTTACTTGATATATAATTATACACCATTAGACAAACATACAATTAGAATTTTTTAAAAGCATGTGCTCTGTCTAAAGGGGAAAAACATTAAGGCCAAAAAAAAAATTTTTTTTTTAACAAAATCAATCACTACAAGAGGTTTTCGTAGCTCTGTGAGGCTCACAGCTTTGTACATAAGCACAATCCTTGGGCAGGTGACACTTCATCATGCTGCCTCCAGCCTCTCTGGACCCCTCTCGGAGTAGCAGACAGCAGAAAACGCCATATGGATTACAGGCTCCATGATACCACCCGGAGGGAGAGGAGGCCAGAGCAGCACAGGGCTGAATGCTATTCGGTTTTCATCCTTCTGTCTCCCCAGGCAAGAGAGGAGATGACAGATGCATCCCCTTTGCTGAGCATAAGAGCAAGAGATGCTGCAGAGAATCAGACTGAAGAGTCATATCCAGTGCTTTAAGAGTTTGAGTCGTTTTTGGAGGACAGAGGTGCTTCAGGCAATTGCTTATTTGGCATTTGATTGTTAGTGACGGTGATCATAGCTTCCCCTCACTGAAGCCAGACACCGCTATCAAATGCATTCCTTATAGCACACCTCCAGAAAAATAGTCTAAGTGTTTGAGATAGAAATCCTTATTGTCATCTCTACTTACTACAGGAGGCTGTTTTAGATGACATGAAGTGACTTACCCAAGAAGAGGAAGAGTTGAAATGTGAATCTGGGATAATTTTTGTACACATCATCTGAATTTCACCTCAGTAAAAAATAATCAAAAGGTGTACACTGTCTGATGATTATTAACTACAGTCCCATACATTTCTGAGGCAGTTATGGCACCACATGGCGGCTATTTTTTTTACCAAGGTTAAGAAGACAGTCAAGTCACTGAAGGCTGCAGAACTAGAATGCGCGACTTTTAGGTCCTCTGGCTCCCGGGCCAGGGGCATTTTTCTGCCCCATTATTTCCTACCCTTACACCTCTGCACAGTGACAGAGGAGAGATGGATATAAAGTCATTCCTCTGTGGCCAGCTCCCCTCACCATCCAGAAAACCAGAAGAGACACAACCAGGAGCTATGGTGACCTCTTCAGAAAGTTCTGGAAGGAGAAAGGAAAAATAGGTGACCTTCAAAAAAAAATCGCAAACCTTTTAAGAAACCCAACTTGATCATATATTTTCCTAAAATTAAATTATTTGCAGAGAGGAAGAAATTCTATAAGATTGTACCGTTTAGAAATAGTGGAAGTAAAATAAGATTCTAAAAGAACTAGCTGGGTTTATCTTTTCTATGTTACTAACTGGCTCCTTCAGCTTGCTCCTTCCTGGTTGCACAGAGGGAGAAGGAGGCTCAAAGTGGCACTTATATTCACATTATCAAGATGTAAGAACTTTAGGGCAGCCTAGATTTGCTGGCCATTCATCCACTTTCCCATTTATTGCCAATAATAATACCAAGAAATGTACAAAGCAGTGGTTCCTGAAACTCTAGAACATAGCTACAAAACTTCTGTGCAGAAAGGGAACCACCGCACACACACATACGTTCACTCAGAGTGAATGAGTACAGTGTATATTTGGGGGATGATGAAAAAGGTTTGGGTATAGATACTGGTGATGATTATACACTATTATGGGTGTGTTTAACGCTACTGAATTGTACCCTTACAAATGTCTAAGATGGTATGTTTATGTTATATGTCTTCTATCATAATAAAGAAAAAATGGGAGTGAAAAATACATGGTTAAACTGTGAAGTCCATGCATGAATCAAAATATACAATGATTCATGTCTGTTTAACTTAGATTCAGAACATCTGGTTTAGATGATGCATCTCACTGGTCTCCAGGACTTCACTGTCAACAGCACGACTTTTATTTCCTCAAGGTGGATACTGGCTAAGAAGAGGCAAAAAACTGGCATTCAACACCTCCTCTGCAGTCCTGAATAGGAATTCTAACACTATGAACGCAGGGCTATCGGCTATGCTTTGTTTTGAGTCAAATCCTCTGCTAAAACGGAACCTAAACACAGTCCTATTTTAATATTCTGTGCATGGGGTCACAAAGAGTCGGACATGGCTGAGCAACTAACACTTTCATACATACCTACATATGCAAATACTAAGAAACTGCTATTTAATTATTTCATATGATTCCTGTCAAACCATGTGGTTTCTAAGCATAAAAGTTAATCAAAATAAAGAATGATGCCCCTCAGCAAAATAAAATCATCCTAGAAACAGCCTGTCTCTGTCATCACCACCTTTATCTCCAAACACATATCACATAAGAAAAAGGTAAAATGGCTGAGTTCAGGACTCAAGGAACAGAGACATGGACAGAGCGCCATTCATGTGAGTCCCTACACAAAAGTGGCCTTGTGTTTGGTCTGTTCCAACAGTGGTATTCAAGGAAGCCTCGGCCATCTACATTTATCAAAATAAGACTTAACTGCAGACCTAGCCTTCCACTGGTCTGGAAGGAGAAGAAAATGATTTCAGTCCTTGAGGAGAACCAAGAACACGTTTCTAAGTCATGCAACAATGTGATGCAAATCAGCTTGTAGTGTTAGTGTTGGGAAGAGAAAGGATTAGGGAATTAGAAAGAGATACAGACCTATCAAAAACAGAGCTATGAAAATTCTAAGGCTGTGGGACTGTCTTCCTGAGATGCACCTGAGGGTTGAGTGAAGTCAGAGGGTCTAGTTCCATTCTGTGGAGTAAAGGGCGAACGATGTAGTGCAATTCTGTCTTTTAGGGGAAAGAACTGGAATTGGCATGGAGAAATCCTCGCAAGAGTGGGGCTGTGGAATGGGTGGCCTGTCAGGGAGTAGGAGCAGCTCATGGATGAGACAGTGTGTCTCCCCTGGTGGGAGCATGGGTTCTCAGGACATGAAGAACAGTGAAAGATGAGCTAGAGAGCACAGAGGTCAGATCATGAAGAGATGGATAAGACACCCTCTACAGTTTAAATGGAGACAAAATAACCACACTCCTTTCACCTAGACGAGATTTACTCATGCTTTGGGGTCCAGCTCTCACTACTGTCTCCCTTCACTAAACTTCCTCAGTATGTATTGTAAATATTATTTCCATTTGTTTTGAGAACATCATGGCTTCTTTCTCCAACTAGGCTGAGGTGCCTTGAGAATAAGAATCAAATTTTTATTCGTTATCTACATATTCAACAATACTTGGCACATTTGATCATCTGAGAAACATTTCCTAGCCAGGCCAGGCATCACTCTAGGCAGCAAATAAAAAAAACGTGCTCTCTGCTCTTTGATCCAGATAACCACAATGGTGTGATCACTCACCTAGAGCCAGACCTCCTGGAGTCTGAAGTCAAGTGGGCCTTAGGAAGCATCACTACGAACAAAGCTAGTGGAGGTGGTGGAATTCCAGCTGAGCTATTTCAAGTCCTAAAAGATGATACTGTTAAAGTGCTGCACTCAATATGCCAGCAAATTTGGAAAACTCAGCAGCGGCCACAGGACTGGAAAAGGTCAGTTTTCATTCCAATCCCAAAGAAAGGCAATGCCAAAGAATGTTCAAACTACTGCACAATTGCACTCATCTCACAGACTAGCAAAGTAACGGTCAAAATTCTCCAAGCGAGGCATGAACAGCACATGAACCGAGAACTTCTGGATGTACAAGCTGGATTTAGAAAAGGCAGAGGAGCCAGAGATCAAAGTGCCAAATCCGCTGGATCATCAAAAAAGCAAGAGAATTCCAGAAAACCATCTACTTCTGGCTTTACTGACTACGCCAAAGCCTTTGACTGTGTAGACCACAACAAACTGGAAAATTCTTAGAGATGGGAGTACTAAACCACCTTACCTACCTCCTGAGAAATCTGTATGCAGGTCAAGAGGCAGCAATTAGAACCAGACATGGAACAACAAACTGGTTCCAAATTGGGAAAGGAGTATGTCAAGGCTGTATATTGTCATCCTGCTAATTTAACTTATATGCAGAATACATCATGCGAAATGCCAGGCTGGATGAAGTACAAGATGGAATCAAAATGGCCGGGGGAAATATCAATAACCTCAGATACGCAGATGATACCACCTTTATGGCAAAAAGTGAAGAGGAACTGAGGAGCCTCTTGATGAAAGTGAAAGAGGAGACTGAAAGAGCTGGCTTAAAACTCAACATTCAAAAGATGAAGATCATGGCATCTGGTCCTATCACTTCATGGCAAATAGATGAGGAAACAGTGGAAACAATGAGAGACTTTATTTTGGGGGGGGGCTCTAAAATCACTGCAGATGGTGACTGCAGCCATGAAATTAAAAGACGCTTGCTCCTTGGAAGAAAAGCTACAATTAGACTCATTTCACATGCTAGCAAAATAATGCTCAGAATTCTTCAAGGCTTCAACAGTATGTGAACTGTAAACTTCCCAGATGTTCAAGCTAGATTTAGAAAAGGCAGAGGGACCAGAGATTAAATTGCCAACATCTGTTGGATCATAGAAAAAACAAGAGAGTTCTCAAAAATTTACTTCTGCTTTATTGACTACAAAGCCTTTGTCTGTGTGGATCATAAAAAACTGTGGAAAATTCTTCAAGAGATGGGAATACCAGATGACCTCACCTGCCTCCTGAGAAATCTGTATGCAGGTCAAGAGGCAGCAATTAGAACCAGACATGGAACAACAAACTGGTTCCAAATTGGGAAAGGAGTATGTCAAGGCTGTATATTGTCATCCTGCTAATTTAACTTATATGCAGAATACATCATGCGAAATGCCAGGCTGGATGAAGTACAAGATGGAATCAAAATGGCCAGGGGAAATATCAATAACCTCAGATACGCAGATGACACCACCTTTATGGCAAAAAGTGAAGAGGAACTGAGGAGCCTCTTGATGAAAGTGAAAGAGGAGACTGAAAGAGCTGGCTTAAAACTCAACATTCAAAAGACGAAGATCATGGCATCTGGTCCTATCACTTCATGGCAAATAGATGAGGAAACAGTGGAAACAATGAGAGACTTTATTTTGGGGGGGGGGGGCTCTAAAATCACTGCAGATGGTGACTGCAGCCATGAAATTAAAAGACGCTTGCTCCTTGGAAGAAAAGCTTTAACAAACTTAGACAGCATATTAAAAAGCAGAGACATTACCTTTCCAACAAAGGTCCATCTAGTCAAAGCTATGGTTTTTCCAGTAGTCATGTATGGATGTGAAAGCTAGACTATAAAGAAAGCTGAGCACCAAAGAATTGATGTTCTTGAACTGTGGTGTTGGAAAAGACTCTTGAGAGTCCCTTGGACTGCAAGGAGATCCAACCAGTCCATCCTAAAGGAAATCAGTCCTAAATATTCATTGGAAGGACTGATTTTGAAGGGGAAACTCCAATATTTTGGCCACCTGATGCGAAGAACTGACTCATTTGAAAAGACCCTGATGCTGGAAAAGATTGAAGGCAGGGGGAAAAGGGGATGACAGAGGATGAGATGGCTGAATGACATCACTGACTCGATGGACTTGAGTCTGAGTGAACTCAGAGTTGGTGATGGACAGGGAGGCCTGGCGTGCTGCAGTCCATGGGGCTGCAAAGAGTGGGACACAACTGAACTACTGAACTGAACTGCTCTTTGAGGGCAAGTGAGAACAGCCCAAGGCAGGTGTTCCACATTCAGTTTCTGGTTCCTTTGGTAAGACTGCTAAGTCTGGTCACAAAATATGTGCTTATACTAACTGATGCCTTTCTTTAAATATCTTTTAGAGATTGCTTTTATAAATCATATATGTATATATGCATAATCATATATGTATATTTTAATATGCATGAATACTTCTATAATGATATTATATCTTTATTTACTTCCAGAGGGAAAGTTTTCCAGACTATCACAAATATTTCAAGATGAAATAAAATTTCTGTGGAATATTATGCAGGATGTTTCATGGTCCTTCAATTATTAAAATAATGGCATTTTGTGTATAACTGAGTCACTTTGCTATAAAGCAGAGACTGGCACAACACTGAAAATCAACTATACTTCAATAAAAACAAAGAAGAAAGAAAATGATGGAACTGAGTTTTTAAACTGAAAAGATCAATTCAAAAGATTTGTTGAATTAGAAATAAAAAATCTACCCACATTTTTGTGGATGCTAATTTACTTGCTCTCAATAAGGTAACAGATGGAGTGAGAGTTGGAAGGGCAGTTAATTATAGTGAAATTTTAAAGAGCGGCATTTAAAATCTGTTATAGAATGGGAATTTAGAGCAAACCACTTGAGAACAGTTTTATCAGTGCTTCTCAGAGAGTGGTCCCCGGGGCAACAGCAGAGGAGTATCCAGGAAGTTGTGAGCACAGCAGCTTCTCATCACACCCCTCTGCTGAATGTTTAAAAGCTCTCTAAGAGATTCTGATGTACATTAAATCTTGAGAACCACTGGGTGACCTCTTGCCTTATTTGGATCTGAGAAAAGAGAATCCTTCACAAAATTCTCCCCTATCTTATTGAACATTAGGCTAGGAAGTGGTCTAAGAGATCATACAGAATAATTTCTAGATTTTACAGATCAGGAAACTGAGGCCCAGAGATTATTAATGGCTACTAAAATTTGCAGCTTTTGCTTTCTGGCATCAACACTGAGATCTTTGACACAGAGTAAACACAGCCAGGTATTATTTCACATATTTGAAATCAGGTTTCACTTTTACAGGACTTCTCTGACAGTAAAGAATCCATCTGCAATGCAGGAGACATGGGCTCGATCCTTGGATTGGGAAGATCTCCTGGAGGAGGACATGGCAGCCCACTCCAGTAT
Source organism: Oreotragus oreotragus (assembly GCA_006410675.1). Lineage (NCBI taxonomy): Eukaryota > Metazoa > Chordata > Mammalia > Artiodactyla > Bovidae > Oreotragus > Oreotragus oreotragus. The sequence continues at coordinate 41,016 of SJYX01000313.1, forward strand.
TCTTGCCTGGAGAATTCCATGGACAGAGGAGCCTGGTGAGCTACAGTCCATGGTGTCACAAAGAGTCGGACATGACCAGGTGACTAACACTTCACTTTTACAGGGTCCAATGTGTAAAAAATCCTTTCTATTTATTCAGAAATCCAGATGCAGCTGCAGAACCATTCATAGCTAAAGGCTAAGTTGAGATATTTGAAAGTGTTCTTGAAAGAGAAAAAGCCTTATTATTTTAGTGAGTAAATCAAATTCAGTGGCCAGAAATATTAGACTTGGCATTAGAGTCAAACCAAAGCCAGCTCTCATCACTGCTTAACCAGCCCGAAACTAGAACTCTTTCTCTGCCCAGTCCCAAAAGCTCCTTGAGAGGATAAATCAGTTTTCCAGGTAATACTCTCAGCCCAGAGTAGCTAAGTTAGCCCACTTCTCTGTACCTCACTTTCTCCATCTACTTCAGAGGACTGTTGAGGGAATTAATAATAGATTGCATGTAAAGTTCCGGGCACACTGCAAACGCTCTAAAAACGTTGTTGCCAGTGTCACCACTATAAATATGAGCAATCGCATCACCAAATCCACAGTGTGGACTGTTTACGTGCTATACCTCACTTATGAAAAATGTACCTCTACCAAAAGTCAGAAAGCCATTTCCATTAAAACTGGTGTGTCTCTACTGGTCCCACCACACTACTTCAACGTGATGCCAAAGCAGCAATAAGGAAGGGTGAAAGGCATCATCAGTGCTCCAATACAAGGGTCTCCGACTGCCCCATGGAGCAGTCCCATCTTCACTGAGCCACACAGCAACGTGCCCTAACAACTGAGCAACCAGTCACAGCTGATTTGAGGCCCCCAATTAGCGGGTACCTCACTCCAGAGAAACTTTCCTGCAAATATCCTCACCCAAGGAAAAGCTTCAGAATATCTTATAGTAGTCTAATAAGAATTTTACAGATAGAGAAGTATAGATAGTACATAGTTTTTCAGCTCCATGTGCCTAGGGGCAAAGGCTTTGAGAATAGCTCTTCAAGGGTAAAATACCCTGTTACGTCTTTAACCTTGTGATCAGGTCTAAAATTCCTTACCCTGCTGTGAAACTTGGCAGTTCGATAAGACTTGGGCGACAGATTGTACACCGTGTAGTGGTCAAGATGTCTGGAATCCAGAAAGCTTCGAATATCATCAACCTGGTTCCTGAATCCTATGTCAACACTGTCCAGAGGAAAGGACATCACTGGGAAGGTTAACATAGAAAGAAAACAGGTTAAACAGGCCTGCTGTCACAATGGGCAGCAGCTGAGAGCTGAGCCACTGAGCCGTTAATAAACGTGAGGGACTTACCAATAATTCTGGAGGTAACGTAAGTGAAGTCTAAATCTCCCTTCGTGTAGCTAAAAGCAAGACAGGAAAGGGCATTCGTTAAAATGATCCAAATATCCCAAGATCTCTCTCTCTCTCAGCCACCTGTGCATCATATCCCAGGACATTTCCATCCAGTAGCCATACTTTGATTTCCCTCAAGGCCATCTTCTCTCTACCAAGGAAGCATCGTGGACAGAAGACAACCCACACCCTCAGAAACACACATCTACCCCTCCAAACGGGGCACCCCAAAATCCTTTGTAGATGCCACTTCATGAACAGAATCCATCTCAGAACAGAAAGCGCTGCTAATTTGTTAACACTGATTGTCTCAGCCTCTTCACCTACAGGAAAACAGTTCCCCTACGTGTCAGGAGCAAGGGGGTAGAAGAGCAAGTGATGGAGGGAAAAAGGACCCTTTTTTGAGGCCTACGCTGGTTGGAGACTGAAGGTAAAGTATAAAATTATATTTGAACAAAAATTTAAATGCTGATTAATATACTGGACTACACACATGGATTTCTGCTTTAAAACCACATTTTGTAAATAAATGGCAACCCACTCCAGTATTCTTGCCTGGAAAATCGCATGGACAGAGGAGCCTGGCAGGCTTCAGTCCATAGGGTCACAAAGAATCAGACACAACTGAAGCAATTTAGCATAGCACAGCACACTGTAACGTAAAAGGACCCTAGAACTTTATAATTCCTAATACTAAGAAAGAGTTCATATGGCCCGCTTGTAAAAGTTTCATACAGGGGACGGGTAGGAAACTTCTCCCAGTAAATAAATTTTAAAGGGCTATTAAAATATAAAAACAAAATTATGTTTTGAATACAGTCCTTAAGTACTGCTTACTTGGACTGCATGTAATTATCTCACTTAAATCTTGAACCACTAAAGACATAAATCTTAGCAGAGAATAAAAGCAGAGCTCTGAGAGGTTACTGTGCCTTAGGTTAACAAGGGCAGGTACTGCGTTAGAATCCAGGATGATGGATTTGAAAGCCAGGGATGGCAACCACTATCCTCTAATGTACCAGTAAGCCAAGTCCTCCTAGCCTGTGCTTGTAGCTTCTCAAAGACTCAATCGGATGACTTCAATGGCATTCCTCAATCAGACCCCATGCAACTGCATCACAAAATTGATAGTCTTTGAGCCAGATAAGCAGTTGGCAGGTAACCAGATCCTCTAGGGGCACAAACTCCATTAACGTAAAGGGAAGAAAGCACATACCTGGTAACAGATTGTATAACTCTGGAAGACGTGTCTTTGAGAGTGTCTTTCAAGTTGTCCTTTAGGTTGCTAAAGAGCCTCCCTGCCCCTCCTTTCACCATGTCAAAAAGACCTCCGCCATAGCTGGGCTCCATGTCTGGAGATGAGGCACCTGCCAACGGAAATCAGAAAAAGAGGTAATAGCAGAAAAAGAGGTAATGGGTTTCCCAGGTGGCTCGATGGTGAAAAAAAAAAAAAAAAATCTGCGTCCCAATGCAAGAAATGCAGAAGAACGCAGGTTCAACCTCTGGGTCTGGAAGATACCCTGGAGAAGGAAATGGCAACCCATTCCAGTACTCTTGCCTGGAGAATCCCATGGACGGAGGAGCCTGGTAGGCTACAGTCCATGGGGTTACAAAGAGTTGGACACGACTTAGCAACTAAGCGTAATGAATATGTGGCATGAATGAGGAATATCCCTTTATTATTAGAAGCTACCCTGTTCCCATTTGGGGAATGTTTCTTAACATAGCATAACTTAGCTTATCAAGATTGATACATGAAGGAAGTAGGAATCTGTGCAGAGGAAGCTAATATAAACAACAGCCAGGCAGGTTGTACAGACCAGCAGGTATGAGTCTCAGTCCCCCTCACCTGGGTTCTGGCCCAGCCCTGCTGCTATTCCTAACTGTAAGAACTTGGGAAGCTTTTCTAAGCCTCTTTCTTGCTGTCTATAAAATTGGGATAAAAATAATGCCTACTTCATCAGAAAACATTAAATGAGTGTATCTTAAGCTTTATTAGCATCAGTTCAGTTCAGTTCGGTTCAGTCGCTCAGTCGTGTCCGACTCTGCGACCCCATGAATCGCAGCACGCCAGGACTCCCTGTCCATCACCAACTCCCGGAGTTCACTCAGACTCACGTCCATCGAGTCAGTGATGCCATCCAGCCATCTCAATCTCTGTCGTCCCCTTCTCCTCCTGCCCCCAATCCCTCCCAGCATCAGAGTCTTTTTCAATGAGTCAACTCTTCGCATGAGGTGGCCAAAATACTGGAGTTTCAGCTTTAGCATCATTCCTTCCAAAGAAATCCCAGGGCTGATCTCCTTCAGAATGGACTGGTTGGATCTCCTTGCAGTCCAAGGGACTCTCAAGAGTCTTCTCCAACACCACAGTTCCAAAGCATAGTACCTACTATATTAAGGAGTCAATAGATTACAGCTATACTATTTTTATGCTGCACTCTGAATTTCCTATGGTGATATTTTTTCATCTTTGTTCACTTTTCAACTCTATGATGACAAAGGGCAAGAATGGCATCTCTTCTTTAAAAAAAAAATGCAGTATTTGTTGTATGCTTCAAAATACGGTAAGAGGATAGATCTCTGGATCTCAGGCATAGTAGAACACAGGACCTCATTTAGCTTACAGGAGAAACCTCCGTAACTCTGACTCTGCTGCTGACTAAGTTTCCTCCATACTTCCCTCAGGACAGGGGGATGGATGCACATCTGTGTTCCAGCCCGATCAGTTATTTTAAGTGACAGGTAGATACATGCATGTGGACAGAGGTTAAATGTGTCTGTGCAAAGGCAGAGAAAATTTTAAAACAAATAAACAAAAGAAGACGGATCTCATGTTAAGTGTTCTTAAAAAACAAAAAGCAAGCCACACAAAAGAACACAGGAAAATTTTGGGAGGTTGTGGTAACAGTATCATGACTATATGCATATATCTAAACTCATCAAGATGCATACATTAAACATGGTGATGTTTTATATATCAATGATACCTCAATAAAGCTTTAAAATTAACTGCCAGAAAAAGGAAAGTTGGAGGAGGAATTTATAAATGAAAATGTCTTAAAAGACCAATCAACCACGTACAATGCATAGAACTTAATCCAAACAAACCATAAAAAGTTAATGACAATTATCTACTGGTCTAGTGGCTGGGACTCTTGAGCTTCCACTGAAGCAGACATGGGTTGGAGCCCTTATCAGAGCCAAAAAAATTACATAAATAAATAAAAAGTTAATGACATTTATGGGCAATAAGGATTTGAACAATTAACTGGGTATTCAACATTAAGGATTTATTGTTAATTTTTAGGTCTAATAATGATATTGTAGTTATATTACATGTAGTCCTTATCTTCTAGAATACTGAAATATTTATAAATTTTAAATTGTAGTGTTTTATATTTTAAAAAACAAATAGAGAATAATAAAATATTCATGTAATAAAACCCTGAATTGTTAACATATACAGCACTATTTGCTAGGTATTATTTTAAACATCTTACCTGTGCTCACTCATCCCAACAGCATACTTATGAGGTAGATAATATTATTTTTCCATTTCATACATCAAAAAAACCAAGGCACAGAGGTTAAGCCACTTGTCTAAGTGTATATGGCTCATCGGCTAATAAGTCTTGGGCAGAGTTAGGGATTTGAGCCCTATGCAACCTGCACAAAAGTATCCCTCTTACTTCTCCTAATACTATCTTGAATTTAATATTTATCATTCCGAATAATTTCTTTAAACTTTTCTTACATATGTAGGTATCCATAAGTAATACACTAATATTATTTTTCATGTTTTCAAACTGCATTCTCCTTAACACTTAGTATGGTCAGACTTTAACATTTTTACCAACTTAGTGAATGAGACACATCTCCTTTTGGTCTTATTTGTGGTTTCCCTAATTATCAGAAGAGAAGGTATCTTTTGTTGTGTTTACTGGCCAGGTAGTTGTCCTTTAAAGCATACTTCACTATATCTACTAACTCCTTCGAGTTATATCTATAACTCCTTCGAGCTGTAGGAGTTCAAACACAGACCTATAAATACATGCTGACTGTAATGTGCTTCTCTCTTGATTACAAAAGCTTTTGACGGCCAAGTCACCATTAGCCATCTATTCGAAAACAAGGCGCTATTAGAAATTGCAAAGAACAGTCAGTGAACAGACACATGAATAAACACTTGTAATGTCTACCACTTACCGAGTTCTCTCTAGCACCAGAAACTCCACTTGGACTTTTATGTTAGTACAGTTTCATGTTGTGGGAGATGAGGAGGGTGTTTATTACCCCCATTTTAAAGGCAAAGAAATAGAGGCTCAAACAGGGGTAGCAACTCACCTATGATCTCAGCTAACGAGCAATAGAGCCAGGGATTCAGGCGCAAGTCTGTACCATTCCAAAGTCTATGCCACCTCCACCATTCCACACTCCTCCCCAGCTCCATTCCAGTCCACAATTTAAGCACCTGTGTTCGGGAGGATCCTCACCTGCCTCACACACAGCCGTCCCTCTCCAATTTCTGCTCCTCTCCACCCCCCCACATGTCTGCCTCTCATCTGGCGGCTCTCAGCAGCAGCTGTCCTCCAAACAAGCCCTCTCACAAATCACTGCATCTGTCAGACCAACCAAACCAATCTCATTACTCTGGCAGCTGAGCCTCTGTCGCCCCCACTGCTTCACAGCCCTACATAATCGCCAGGAGCCAGCCCAATGAGCAGCTCCTCCTAGGCGAGGGCTAGGGCCACAGATCTAAGAACCTTCTCTGGTGTTCTGCTTCTGTAAGAAAAAGGGCATGTTAGTTCCCTTTAAACACATTCACACATAAAAGTCTGTATCGTATTTTCATTTTAAATACAGCAAGGATAGAGCAACATATGCTTATAAATCCTCATTTCCACCCCAAGTTACCATTTAGCCTGAACACCCTTCTCATATATGACTGTTCTAAGAGATGACACCAAATTGATTATTCAGACCTCTCTCTGACTCTCGAGTTCATGCTGGAATAGAACTCCAAGACACCAACCTATTAAAAGATATAAATAGCCTTGATTATCTAAAAATCAGGCTCTTATCATCACTCAGGCTGCATGCTCTGTTCATTAGAGCCTTGGAACCCTGCAGAAACCAGAACCATTTGGCAGAGCTACAACGTCTGCAACCTCTATATAACCAAGTTATATGTCAAACTAACCAGGACACAAAAAAAGAAAAGAAAGACACTATCTGACGTTACAGGGCTTTGAGGAGGGTATGTTGGCTTTCCCTAATGAGCTATCTGAGTGTCAGAAGCACAGAATCTAAAAAGAATTTTGGAGACTCAGCTTGTTAAGAGGAAAAGCAGAAAGTCTTCGAAAAGTGAGAAAACAAAGAGCGAAACGGTGACATGCAGGAGGAAGACCTGCCTCACACACAGCCATTAGACAGGGACTAATAGGAGCGGACAAACCACAGCCCATGGGGCAAACCCTTCTGCTGTCTCTTTTTACAGTCTGTGGAATAAGAATGTTACCACTTTTAAATGATTGGGGAAAAAAGTCAAAAGAAGAATAATGTTAAACACAGTTAAAAACTACATGAAGGTCAAATTTCAATGTTTATAAATATAGTCTTAGTAGAATACAGCTATACTCATTCATTTACACACTGCCTATGGCTTCTTTCATGCTACGATGGCCAAGATGAAGAGCTGTGAGAGAGACGTTATGGCTCATAGAATCTAAATGTACTTACTATCTGGTCCTTTACAGAAAAAGTTTTTTAATCCTTGCACTAAATGGTTGAAAGATTCTGCATTCTTAGGAATCCAGATCTTGCCCCCGCTAACACTTTTCTAAATGCTTCATGTGAAGAACATACACCCTGGGCTTAGAAAGAGTCTTTGGAGATTTGAAGGTCTAAGAGGGTGGGAGCGGGGAGGTCAGAGTTGAGAGAGCATGAGAATGCCACCCAAGGAGAAAGAGTCCATGTCTGTGCCCCTAAGGCTCCAGGTGGAATTCTGTTTTGTGATGTCTTTTCATTTTAAAATCTAATCCCACCCAAGATAAGCACAAGAGAACTGCACTTTGCCCGCTGTGTCATTTCTAAGGATGTGAGAAACAAGTTTTTCTTGGGATTCCTACTGTTTAGGAAACTAGAAACACCATCCTATCTCTCCCAAGTCATGAAAGCTCACCATGACTTGACCTGTTGTTACTCACACAGTGACATCACATTTATCTCTCCTGGAAGAGAGTCTCTTCCCATGGGTCTATTAGTCAGCTGTTTGCTCTTTTACTTATACTATCAGTCCAAAAAAGATTTGAGATGACCTGATAATTATTTAGAATTTAAAAAATAAATGTATTTTTCAGTTCAGCTGCTCAGTCATGTCCGACTCTGAAACCCCATGAACCGCAGCACACCAGGCCTCCTTGTCCATCACCAACTCCTGGAGCCCAAACTCATGTCCATTGAGTCGGTAATGCCATCCAACCATCTCATCCTCTGTCATCCCCTTCTCCTCCTGCCCTCAATCTTTCCCAGCATCAGGGTCTTTTCCAATGAGTCAACTCTTTGCATCAGGTGGCCAAAGTACTGGAGTTTCAGCTTCAACATCAGTCCTTCCAATGAACATCCAGGACTGATCTCCTTTAGGATGGACTAGTTGGATCTCCTTGCAGTCCAAGGGACTTTCAAGAGTCTTCTCCAACATCACAGTTCAAAAGCATCAATTCTTCTGCTCTCTGCTTTCTT
>SJYX01000313.1:53589-71604 GCA_006410675.1 Oreotragus oreotragus
TTTCTGGTCTTACGTTTAGATCTTTAATCCATTTTGAGTTTATTTTTGTGTGTAGTGTTAGAAAGTGATCTAGTTTCATTCTTTTACAAGTGGTTGACCAGTTTTTCCAGCACCACTTGTTAAAGAGATTGTCTTTATATATATATTCTCTAAGGTTTACCAAAATACCTGATACATAAGGTGACCATATGTCCAATTAGCATAAGACAATTCTGGTTTATTGTTGTATCATAATTATAGCTAGCACTCCCCTTTACACATGACAGAGTTCTTATTAGTTGATAGATTATTTGGTCAACCTAGTTATACATATATATTCCCTATAAATATTCATATAAATAATTCCCAGAATGAAACCCTCTCCTTTTATTGGGTTCTATATCTGTGCTCATTTTCATTGTGGAACACTAGAGAACAGAGGACATGTGATGAGAGCCACTAGGACAATTACTTCGGGAACTATAAAGACATATGCATGCTATGTACTAAGTCCCTTCAGTCATGTCTGACTCTTTGCAACCCTAAGGACTGTAGCCCATCAGTCTCCTCTGTCCACAGGATTCTCCAGGCGAGAATACTGGAGTGAGTTGTCATACCCTCCACCAGGGGATCTTCCTAACCCAGGGATCAAAGTCATGTCTCTTATATCTCCTGCATTGGCAAGTGTTTTTTGTTTTGTTTTTTTTTTTTTCACCATTAGTGCCACCTGGGATGTCCCACATAGATGTATAGCTTGATGTGAATTTGGAAGCCATTTAATCTTCATTCAGTGAAGATATTTTTCTGCAGAATCCCTGAAGGAAGCCATACAATCTTGGTTTCTTTATGACTGTGATACAACTATATGTGTCTGCCAGGTTTTGTCCTAAGTACTGAATTGTAGCACTACTAGAGCAGATGTGTTGCTTGCATTCATGAAAAATACAACTTATTTAAAGGAGACAGGACACAGAAACATCAACAGATATTAGAATCATGATGGTTACTAGGAAATAAAAAGGTTCATTGAGATCAAACAAAGGTCCATATAGTCAAAGCTGTGTTTTTCCAGTAGTCACCTATGTATGTGAGAACTGAACTATAAAGAAGGCTGAGTCAAAGAATTGTTCCTTTTGAACTGTGGTGTTGGAGAAGACTCTTGAGATGGACTGCAAGGAGATCAAACAGTCAATCCTAAAGGAAATCAATCCTGAATATTTATTGGCAGGACTGATACTGAAGCTGAAACTTCAATACTTTGGCCACCTGACGAGAAGGGCTGACTCATTAGAAAAAGACCCTGATGCTGGGAAAGATTGAAGGCAGGAGAAGGGAATGACAGAGGATGAGATGGTTGGATAGATTCACTTATCCAATGGACATGAGTTTGATCAAGCTCCAGGAGATGGTGAAGGACAGGGAAGCCTGGTGTGCTGCAGTCCATGGGGTCGCAAAGAGTTGGACATAACTGAGTGACTGAACAACATCAAATGTAGACGAGAGTGACAGGAACTCTCGGGGAAAGTATCACTATTGTTTGGACTTGAATGATTAACAGAACAGGCTTGGAATGAAGGTGGAGGAAGAGTATTCCTGGATGAAGGACAACAGAGAGTGGAACACTGAAGTGGAAAAGAGCTTAGAGATTTTAACAAACTAAAGGAAGGCTAATAAACCCTAGTGGAATAAAGATGGGCATGAAGGTTGCTGCAAAGTGATACTGAAGTGGGAGGACAGGACAAATTGTGTATATTTAGAAACACAACTGATTCTTGCACCACCCCATTCTCTAACGTTTCTTCACCCATGGTCAAGTTAACAAGCCCATTATGGAAATTATGACAGAGGAACAATATCCATATTTATAACCCACAGCCTTTAGTTGGTTATAATCTTTAGTGTTTCCTTAATATTGAATATTTATTCATTCAAGACAGTGATGATTTCTATTTTAGCTAGAGTTAAGAGGAAGACCAAAGTCATTATTTCAAAGTAAACCACTCCAGTCACTGGGAGTGTCTACTCATCCCTTGCTCCCACCCCTCTACTCCCACAATCTCTCTCTTTTTTTTTTTTTTTTAAAGGAGGCATTTCCATGCTAATTGAACCTTTTTTCCTTGAGAGTCCCTCTGCTCTTATAAAGCCTTCCTCTTCTGGAGCATTTAATCCCCAGCTTGAAGCATCACTGTTGATTGCAGTGAAGACAGTGATGTCACAAATGGGGGATTATGACTTCACAGGAGAAATAAGAGAGCAAGACAGACAGTTTCAAGAGACCAAGATCTTTTATTTATGAGAATGTCTCTATTAATCAAAAGGGGAGTGAAATACCAAACATATAGAAAATGACAGCAGAATTGTAGCTAAATAAAATGTTCTTCAAAATTATCCTGGCAATGTCACTTTCTCTTTAGAGGATTCCTGAGAAATGATATTGCAGAGGATAGGTTTGAGATTCCAAATCTCCCCAGGCTCCACACTTGAGAAATACTTAGCCCCGGGGTAATTGAAAGTATAATCAGGCCAGGAGCAAGCTCTTCCGTGTCTTGCCTACATTGCAAGTTTAAAGTTGCTCAGGGTCCTTATCTGACCTCCTTCAGTTGGGTCCTTGGGAAAGCTCTCCCCCATTCCATTTTGCCAGCAAAATTATTAGGATCTACGGTGTATTTTTAAATGATTTTAATTAAAAATTCAATTGCTTTAATGGATAGAAGACATTCAAGTGATACTTTTGTTTTTGAGTGAATTTGGATAGTTGTGACTTTCAATGAAGTGGCCATTTCACCTAAGTTGTTCCATTTATGAACAAAAAATTGCTCATAATATTCTCTCACTACCCTTTTATTATTTATATTTATTTATATGGCTGCACTGGGTCTTAGTTGTGACACTTGGGATCTTCAATTTTCTTTGTGACATGCAGAATTTTTAGTTACAACATGTGAACTCTTTAGTTGTGCATTCAACTATATTACCAAAATACATCTCTACTTTTTAAAAGATTATACTAACTAAAAATTAATCAATTTTATTATTTTCAAATTGTTGGTTTTTAAAAAAAACGTTTTTCCCTTTATTTTTATATTTGCAAGTTCAGTTATTTCTACTCCTATTACAGTTTTCCATCTTTTCTGCTTTCTCTAAGTTTAATTTGGTATTCTTTAATTTCTTAATGAAGAAGCTTGGATGCCTGATTACAGACCTTTCTTCCTTGCTACCATGTGCTCTTAAGGCTATAATTTTGCTGCTAAATGGATTTCAATGATTTGTATTTTAGTTTATATTTAATTCAATTTGTTTGTTTGTTTTACAAAATTTTTTTGAAAGTTCTTCTTTGTGCTCTGGCTATTTACTACTACATTGTTCAATTTACAGATATTTGGAGATTTTATAGACACTTTTGTTATCAACTAATTTAATTATGTTATGATCTGAGAAGATACTTTGCATTATTTCTGCTTTTAAATTCTATTTGTTCTGAAACAAGAGGGAAAGGAGTAGCACACAATTTTTAAAAGAATGACATAGCCATAGGACATGATAAAAACTGACTAGTACCAACTAGGTCCAAGATGTTGGAAAATTCAGCTTCCAGTAGCCTTAAGCCTTATTATATGCTCACTGTAATGTGTAACTAAATGACATATCCAGCAGAACCTTGACAGTTCTGAGCCCAACCATTAGAGGCCAAAAAGCGAGCAGTGGCCCAATTTATGGAAATCCAGGTCCCTTCTCTGAAATAGTTGAAATAATCCTCCCACTTATTAGCCTATATGATAACTAGACAGTAAAGAATCTGCCTGCAATGTGGGAGTCCTGGGTTCGATCATTGGGTTGGGAAGATCCCCTGGAGGAGGGCATGGCAGCCCACTGCAGTAATCTTGCCTGGAGAATACCCGTGGACAGAGGAACCTGGTGGGCTGCAGTCCATGGGATCATAAAGAGTTGAGCACAACTGAGCACAGCACAGCCTTCAGAGATGGTCCACACTCTATCTGTGGGTTGTGTTTCTCTCTCAACATTATAAATCTACTTCTTACCCATCAGTGTTTCTCACTGGATTCTTACCATGATGAGACATCTGTTTTTTAAGTGTTCTGTAAGTACAACTAGATCAAATTAGTTGAGTTTTTTAGGTTACAAATATATCCTTTATGAATTTTCTGCCTATTTTGTTAATTATAGAGAAAGAAATGTTGAAAACTTCATCTGTAATTGTGAAGTTGTCTATTTCTTTTTTCAGGCTTATCTGTTTTTGCCTTATGTNGAGAGTCCCTTGGACTGCAAGGAGATCCAATCAGTCCATTCTGAAGGAGATCAACCCTGGGATTTCCTTGGAAGGAATGATGCTAAAGCTGAAACTCCAGTACTTTGGCCACATCATGAGAAGAGTTGATTCATTCGAAAAGACTCTGATGCTGGGAGGGATTAGGGGCAGGAGGAGAAGGGGACAGCCAAGGATGAGATGGCTGGATGGCATCACGAACTCTATGGATGTGAGTCTGAGTGAACTCTGAGAGATGGTGATGAACAGGGAGGCCTGGCCTGCTACGATTTATGGGGTCGCAAAGAGTCAGACATGACTGAGCGACTGAACTGAACTGATGATTATACAGTGAAAGTGATGAATAGATTCAAGGGAGTAGATCTAAGAGAAAAAGTTGCTGAAGAACTATGGAAAGATGTTTGTAATCTTGGACAGGAAGCAGTGACTAAACCCATCACAAAGAAAAAGAAATGCAAGACAGCAAAGTGGCTGTCTGAGAAGGCTTTATAAATAACTGAGGAAAGAAGAGAAGTGAAAGGCAAGGGAGAAAGGGAAAGTTATAACCAACTGGATGCAGAGTTCCGGAGAATAGCAAGGAGAGATAAGAAGGGTCTGCTTAAATGAACAATGCAAAGAAATAGAGGAAAATAAGATAATAAGAAAGACAAGAGAGCTTTTCAAGAAAATTGGTGATATCAAGGGAATATTTCATGCAAGGATGGCCAGATAAAGGAAAAAAATGGTAGGGACCTAACAGAAGCAGAAGAGATTTAAAAAAGGAAGCAAGAATATACAGATCTTTCTCTGTCTGTGATACTCTTTCTTGTCTTGATGTCAAATTTTCCAGAATAAATATTCCTTTTTTTTGCTTGTTTTTAGAATTAAAAAAATAAAAGTTTTAATTTTACTTTCATTTATTCTGTCTTCGATGTTGTTCCATAATTTTTCCTTAATTTTTTAATGTGAATTTCTGAGGTATATTACTTTTTTTCTCTGTAATATACTTCTTTGAACATTATTTGCAGTGCAGGTCTAGTGGCAACAGATTCCTACAATTATTGTTTCCTCTAGAGCCTATTTCTCCTTCACCTTTGAAGAATAATATTACATGGTACAGAAATCTCTGTTGATGGGGCTTTTCTCTAACACTAAATATTTCTTTCCATTTTCTTCTTGCTTGCATGTTCCTGAAGACATCGGATATAATTATTATCTTTGTTCCTCAGTAGGTAAAATAAACACCTTTCCCTTTGGCTTCTTTCAGGATTTTTTTTTTTTTTTTTACCCTTTATCTTTGATTTCCTTTGTCTTTGCATCTTGAAAATTATATTCTTAGGTATAGTTTTTCTTTCTGTAATTGTTTGGCATTTATCCTGTTGGTGTTTTCTGAGCTTCCTGGATCAGTGGTTTTGTGTTTGACTTTGACTTGGGTAAAATTTCAGTCATTATTTTTTCAAATGTTTATTCTGTTCCTTTCTCTCTTGCTTCTCCTTTTGATATTCCCATTGCAGACAATTACAGTTGTCCCACAGTAACTGGATATTCTATCTGTTCTTTTTAGGTTTTGTTCTCTTTGTTTTTTGTTTTTTGAGGATTTTATTTATATTATTCAGGCTCACAGTTTCTTTCCTCGACTGTGTCCATTCTGTGAATTTGCTATTGTTGTTCAGTCACTCAATCATGCCAAATTTTTTGTGACTCCATAGAAAGCATCACACCAGGCTTCCCTGCCCTTCACCATCTCCTGGAGCTTGCTCAAACTCATGTTCATCGAGTCATTGATGCCATCCAACCATTTCATCCTCTGTCATCCCCTTCTCCTCCTGCCTTCAATCTTTTCCAGCATCAGGGTCTTTTTCTAGTGAGTCAGCCCTTCATATCAGGTGGCCAAAGTATTGGAGCTTCAGCTTCAGCATCAGTCTTTCCAATGAACAATCAGGGTTGATTTCCTTTAGGATTAACTAATTTGATATCCTTTCGGTCCAAGGGACTCTCAAGAGTCTTCTCCAAAACCACAGTTCAAAAGCACCAATTCTTCGACACCCAGCCTTCCCTATGGTCCAACTCTTGTATACGTACATGACTACTGGGAAAATCAGAGTTTGATTACTTGACAACATCAAACCTATTCTTCATTTCTGTTACAATGTTTTTTCCTCTAATTTTTTTTTCTTTGTATTTCCATCTCTGCGTATGTTGCCCATCTATTTTTTCATGCTGTCTACTTTATCCATTATAGCTTCAAATATTTATCATTCTTAGTATTCATTTCCTCAGTCATGTCAGAGTCTTTGTGTCTCTTTATTTTGGAGGCAAGGTTTACTCTGTGTCCTTCTCTCTCTTAAATATTCAAGGAAAATTGTTGATTTTTCAGTCTTTTCAGATTTTTGCATATTGTTAAGAAGAAGAACTCTCTCAGTGAGCAAAAACAAGATGAGGAGCTGACTGCTCCTGAAATCATGAGTTTCTTATTGCAATATTGAGACTTAAATAGAAGAAAGTAGGGAAAATCACTAGGCCAGGCAGATATGATCTAAATCAAATCCCATGTGATTATACGGATTGCTTTATTGACTATGCCAAAGCCTTTGACTGTGTGTATCACAATAAACTGTGGAATATTCTGAAAGAGATGGGAATACCAGACCACCTAACCTGCCTTTTGAGAAATATGTATGCAGGTCAGGAAGCAACTGTTAGAACTGGACATGGAACAACAGACTGGTTCCAAATAGGAAAAGGAGTACGTCAAGGCTATATATTGTCACCCTGCTTATTTAACTTATATGCAGAGTACATCATGAGAAATGCTGGACTGGAAGAAACACAAGCTAGAATCAAGAGTGCTGGGAGAAATATCAATAACCTCAGATATGCAGATGACACCACCCTTATGGCAGAAAGTGAAGAGGAGCTAAAAAGCCTCTTGATGAAAGTGAAAGATGAGAGTGAAAAAGTTGGCTTAAAGCTCAACATTCAGAAAATGAAGATCATGGCATCCAGTTCCATCACTTCATGGGAAATAGATAGGGAAACAGTGTCAGATTTTATTTTTGGGGGCTCCAAAATCACTGCAGATGGTGACTGCAGCCATGAAATTAGAAGACACTTACTCCTTGGAAGAAAAGTTATGACCAACTTAGATAGTGTATTCAAAAGCAGAGACATTAGTTTGCCGACTAAGGTTCGTCTAGTTAAGGCTATGTTTTTTCCTGTGGTCATGTATGGATGTGAAANGGGGGGGGGGCTTCAAAATCACTGCAGATGGTGACTGCAGCCATGAAATTAGAAGATGCTTAGTCCTTGGAAGAAAAGTTAGGACCAACCTAGATAGTATATTCAAAAGCAGAGACATTACTTTGCCATCTAAGGTCCATCTAGTCAAAGCTATGGTTTTTCCTGTGGTCATGTATGAATGTGAGAGTTGGACTGTTAAGAAGGCTGAGCGCTGAAGAATTGATGCTTTTGAACTGTGCTGTTGGAGAAGACTCTTGAGGGTCCCTTGGACTGCACGGAGATCCAACCAGTCCATTCTGAAGGAGATCAACCCTGGGATTTCTTTGGAAGAAATGATGCTAAAGCTGAAACTCCAGTACTTTGGCCACCTCATGTGAAGTGTTGACTCATTGGAAAAGACTTCAATGCTGGGAGGGATTGGTGGTAGGAGGAGAAGGGGACGACTGAGGATGAGATGTCTGGATGGCATCACAGACTCGATGGATGTGAGTCTGAGTGAACTCCGAGAGATGGTAATGAACAGGAAGGCCTGGCGTGCTGTGATTCATGGGGTCGCAAAGAGTTGGACACGACTGAGCGACTGAACTGAACTGAACTGAGTACATCATGCAAAATGATGGACTGGATGAAGCACAAGCTGGAGTCAAGATTTCTGGGAGAAATATCAATAACCTAATATATGCAGATGACACCATACTTATGACAGAAAGCAAAGAGAAACTAAAGAGCCTCCTGATGAATGTGAAAAAGGAGAGTGAAAAAGTTGGCTTAAAACTCAACATTCAGAGAAATACAATCATGGCATCTGGTCCCATCCCTTCATGGCAAATAGATGGGGAAACAATGGAAACAGTGGCAGACTTTAGGGGCTCCAAAATTACTGCAGATGGTGATTGCAGCCATGAAATTAAAAGATGCTTCCTCCTTGTAAGAAAAGTTATGACCAACCTTCAGTTCATTTCAGTTCAGTCGCTCAGTCGTGTCCGACTCTTTGCAACCCCATGAATCACAGCACACCAGGCCTCCCTGTCCATCACCAACTCCCAGAGTTCACTCAGACTCATGTCCATCGAGTCAGTGATGCCATCCAGCCATCTCATCCTCTGTCGTCCCCTTCTCTTCCTGCCCCCAATCCCTCCCAGCACCAGAGTCTTTTCCAATGAGTCAACTCTTCACATGAGGTGGCCAAAGTACTGGAGTTTCAGCTTTAGCATCATTACTTCCAAAGAAATCCCAGGGCTGATCTCCTTCAGAATGGACTGGTTGGATCTCCTTGCAGTCCAAGGGACTGTCAAGAGTCTTCTCCAACACCACAGTGCAAAAAAATCAATTCTTTGGTGCTCAGCTTTCTTCACAGTCCAAGTCTCACATTCATACATGACAACTGGAAAAACCATAGCCTTGACTAGACGGACCTTTGTTGGCAAAGTAATGTCTCTGCTTTTCAATATGCTATGTCTTTTTCTACTGTTTATGGTTTCCTTTGTGGTGCAAAACCTTTTAAGTTTAATTGTGTCCCATTTGTTTTATTTTGTTTTTATTTTCATTACTCTAAGATGTGTGCAGGTCAAAAAAAGATCTTGCTGCAATTTATGGCAGAGAGTGTATTTCCTATGTTTTCGTCTAAGAATTTTATGATGTCCAACCTTACATTTAGGCCTTCAATCTATTTTGAGTTTATTTTTGTGTATGGTGTTAGGAAGTATTTTAATTTTGTTCTTTTACATGTATCTGTCCAGTTTTCCCATCACCACTTACTGAAGAGGCTATCTTTTCTCCACTGTATATTTTTGCCTTCCTTTGCACATCTAATCTAAGATGACCATACATGCATGGATTTATCTTCAGGTTTCTATACTGTTCCATTGATCTATATTTCTGTTTTTGTATCAGTACCATACTGTCTCGATTTATGTAGCTTTATGTTATACTCTGAAATCAGGGAGCTTGATTCCTCCAACTCCGTTTTTCTTTCTCAAGATTCCTTTGGCCATTCATGGTCTTTTTGTGTTTTCATACAAATTGAAAATTTTTTTGTTCTAATTCTGTGAAAAATGCCATTAGTAACTTGATAGGGATTGAGCTGAATCTGTAGATTGTTTTGGGTAGTTTACTCATTTTCACAATATTGATCTTTCCAATCTAAGAACATGGTATATCTCTCCATTGATTTGTGTCACTTTTGATTTCTTTTCATCAGTATCTAATAATATTCTTAGGTAGGTTTATGTCTAAGTATTTTGTTCTTTTTGTTGTGATGCTAAATGGGATTATTTCCATAATCTCTCTTTCTGATCTTTCATTGTTGGCATAGAGGAATGCAAGAGATTTTTGTGTATTAATTTTGTATCCTGTGACTTTATTAAATTCAGTGCCTTATCTAGTAATTTTCTGGAGGCATCTTTAGGGTTCTCTACGTACAGTATCATGTCATCTGCAAATAATGAGAGTTTTCTTCTTTTTTTCCAATTTGGATTCCTTTTATTTTTCTTCTCTGACTGCTATGGCTATAAATTCCAAAACTATGTTGAATAATAGTGGCAAGAGTGAACATCTTTGTCTTCTTCCTGATCTTAGAGGAAATGCTTTAAGCTTTTCACCATAGAGAATAATGTTCACTGTTAGTCTGTGATATGTGGACTTTATGATCTTCCCTCTATGCCTACTTACTGAAGTTATCATAAATGGATGTTGAATTTTAACTAAACAATTTTCTATATCTACTAAGATGATCATATGGTATTTATTCTTCAATTTGTTAACATAATGTGTCATATTGAATAGTTTGTGTATACTAAAGAATCCGAGCATTATTGGGATAAATCCCACTTGATCATGGTGCATGCTGCTTTTAGTATGTCACTGGATTCAATTTACTAGTGTATTGTTGAAGATTTTTCTATTTTCTTCAGTGATTTGGGCCTGTAATTTTCTTTTCTTATGGTATCTCTGTCCAGTTTGGTATCAGGGTGATGGTAACCTCATAGAATGATTTTGTGAGTGTTCGTCTTTCTGCAATTTTTTGGAAAAGTTTGAGAGTGCTAGGTGTCAGTTCTTCTCTAAATGTTTGATATAATTCACCTGTGAAGTCTTCTAGTCATGGACTTTTCTTGGTTGGAAGATTTTTAATCACAGTTTCAATTTCATTACTTGTGATTGATCTGTTCATATTTTCTATTTCTTCCTGGTTCATTTTTGAAAGGCTATACTTTTCTAAAATGTGTCCATTTCTTCCAGGTTTTCCATTTTATTGGTATATAGTTGCTTGTAGTAGACTCTTCAGTTCAGTTCCGTCACTCAGTCGTGTCCGACTCTTTACAACCCCTTGAACCACAGCATGCCAGGCCTCCTTGTCCATCACCAACTCCCGGAGTCCACTGAAACCCATGTCCATTGAGTCGGTGATGCCATCCAACCATCTCATCCTCTGTCATCCCCTTCCCCTCCTGCCCTCAATCTTTCCCAGCATCAGGTGGCCAAAGTATTGGAATTTCAGCTTCAGCATCAGTCCTACCAATGAACTCACATGATCTTTTATATTTCTGTGATGTTAGTTGTTACTTCTCCTTTTTCATTTCTAATTTTATTGATCTCTTCCCTTGTTTCTTGATGAATCTTGTTAAAGGTTTATCAATTTGGTTTATCTTCTCAAAGAACCAGCTTTTAGTTTTACTGATCTTTGATACTGTTTTCTATTTCATTTATTTCTGCTCTTATCTTTATGATTTCTTTCCTTCTACTGACTTTGGGTTTTTTGTTCTTTTTCTATTTACTTTAGGTGTAGGGTTAGATTGTTTATTTGAGATGGTAAGGTGTCTTCTTGCAGTGCAGGAGACATGGGTTCAATCCTGGGGTAGGGAAGATCTTCTGGAGAGGGAAATGGCTACCCACTCCAGTATTCTTGCCTGGGAAATGCCATGGATAGAGGACCCTGTCAGGGTACAGTCCATGGGATCACAAAGAGTTGTACACAACTGAGTGACTAATACACTGTATGACTTCTTGAGGTAAGATTAAATAGACATAAACTTCCTTCTTAGAACTACTTTCTCTGCATCCCATAGGATTCGGGTCATCATAGTTTCATTGTTTATTTTTCTAGGTATTTTTAAATTTCCTCTTTGATTTCTTCAATGATCTCTTGGTTATTTAGTACTGTATTGCTTAACCTCTATGTGTTTGTGTTTTTTACAATTTTTTTTTCTGTAATTGATTTCTTATCACATAGCATTGTGGTCTGAAAAGATGCTTGATACAATTTCAATTTTCTTCAATTTACTGAAGCTTGATTTGTGACTCATGATGTGATCTATCCTAGAGAATGTTCTGTGGATACTTGAGAATAAAGTGCATTCTACCACTTTGGGGTGGAACAACCTATAAACGGAAATTAAGTCTATTTGGTCTATTTTGTAATTTAAAGTTTGTGTTTTCTTATATATTTTCTACATAGATGATCTGTCCATCAGTGTAAAAATCACTTACTCTCATTATGTTATTGTCAATTTTCCCTAGTATAGTTGTTCTTAGCATTTGCTTTATATATGGGGGTGCTCCTATGTTGGGTACATAGATATTTACAATTGTTACACCTTCTTCTTCCCTATAATGGATAACAGTCTTGTTGTGGCCAAGGGACTGTTATAGTTCAATGAAGCTATGAACCATGCCAGGCAGGACCACCCAAGACAGGTCATAGTACAGTGTTCTGACAAAAGGATCTGGTGGAGGAGCAAAGGGCAACCCACACCAGTATTCTTACCTGGAGAACCGCATGGTCAGTATGAAAGGCAAGAAGATGTGACACTGGAAGATAAGCCCCCAGGTCAGAAGGGGTCCAATATGCTACTGGGGGAGAGTGGAGGGCACTTCCTAATACCTCCAAAAAGAATGAAGAGGCTGAAACAAAGTGGAAATGATGCTCAGTTGTGGATGTGTCTGGTAGTGAGACTAAAGTCCAATGCTGTAAAGAAAAGTACTGCATAGCAACTTGGAATGTTAGGTCCATGAATCATGGTAGATTGGATATGGTCAAGCAGGAGATGGCAAGAGTGAACATCAACATCTTAGGAATCATGGAGAGAAATAGGTGAATTTAATTCAAATGACCATTATATCTGCTACTTTGGGCAAGAATCCCTTAGAAGAAATGGAGTAACTCTCATAGTCAACAAAAGATATTAAAATGCAGTACTTGAGTGTAAAACTTAAAAACAATAGAATAATCTTGGTTTGTTTCTGAGGCAAAACGTTCAACAACATGGTAAATCAAGTCAATGTTGCAACAATTGGTGCTGAAGATGAACACGTCTATGAAGACCTATAACACTATCTAGAACTAACACAAAAAAAGTGTACTTTTTATCATAGTGGAGTGGAATGCAAAAGTAGGAATCCAAGAGCTACCTGGAAAAACAGGCAAGTTTGGCTTTGGAGGACAAAATAAAGCAGGGCAAAGGTTAACAGAGGTTTGTCAAGAGAACACACTGGTCATAGCAAACACTCTTTTCCAGCAACCCAAGACACAACTCTACCCATGGACATCATCAGATGATCAATACTGAAATCAGATTGATTATGTCCTTTGCAGCCACAGCTGGAGAAGCTCTATACAGTTAGCAAAAACAAGACCAGGAGCTGACTGTGGCTCAGATCATGAGCTCCTTANTTTCCAGCAACCCAAGACACAACTCTACCCATGGACATCATCAGATGATCAATACTGAAATCAGATTGATTATGTCCTTTGCAGCCACAGCTGGAGAAGCTCTATACAGTTAGCAAAAACAAGACCAGGAGCTGACTGTGGCTCAGATCATGAGCTCCTTATTGCAAAACTCAAGCTTAATGGGAAGAAAGAAGAGAAAACCACTAAGTCATTCAGGTATGGCATAATCAATCAATCAATCACATGTCACAGTGACTGTAATAAATTAAAGTTCAAGGTGCTGAACTTCCTATTATTAACAGTTTCAGTGCAGGATGTTTATGTATTGAAGGAAAGTATCCAATGCCTGAATCCTGCCTGTTTGAAAATCAGGTTAGTGAAAAGGAGGGATCCTAGCTTCTCAAAAACAAAGAATGGTAAATAAAGCAAACAGAAAAATAAATAATGATGAAAAGAAAAGATAAAATATATACATAAAACAATAAAACATAGTAACAAATGAAAAATAAAATAAAAACAAAAGAGATAAACCAAAAAATAACAAAAAGTAAAAATGGAAAAGTAAATACATATATATTTTTAAAATATTTAAAAATAATAAAATTATAATTTAAAATAACATAAAAATGATAAAAGCAACAACACCAACAACTGAGCAAAATGAGACAATAAAAGAATTATAGTAATAAGAATACTTTCCTGGGGCCTCCCCTGTCAGTGTCCTTGCTCCCAGAGTGAGCTAGACCCAATACCTCCCCAGGAGGCCTCCAATATCTCTAAGTAGGTCTCTGGACCAGCTGTGGGCACTGTGGAGTCAGTTCAGTCTCTGATCTGGCCCAGTTCCCACATGTACTTGTACTTAAGAGTCCAGTGTTTTGAAGGCTAGACAGGTCTCAATTGTTGAAACATTCATTGTCTATTCAGGTATTCCTTGGATGCAGAATTTTTCTACCTGATCTCTTAATCCACAGCTTTAGCTGCTGCACGGAAAGATTTCCATTCCTCTTCCTTAGTTTCACTACCCCTGGGGCTCAGTGTTGGTTTTGACCCTACCACTGTGTGTTCGGCACCCTCAGGCATCTGTTCCTTGCCCAGGTGAGAGGGAGCAAAAGCAGCAGTAGCTTGGAACACACTTACTCACTCATGATGGGGGAAGGATACTCTGGCCACCACTGGTATGTCTCCAAGTTGTCTGTGGCAGGGGGACAGGCAGGGATTTGGGCAGACTGTGGAGCATCCCCAAAGAAGGCAATGGCACCCCACTCCAGCACTCTTGCCTGGAAAATCCCATGGACGGAGGAGCCTGGTGGGCTGCAGTCCATGGGGTCACTAAGAGTCAGACACGACTGAATGACTTAACTTTCACTTTTCACTTTCATGCACTGGAGAAGGAAATGGCACCCCACTCCAGTGTTCTTGCTTGGAGAATCCCAGGGACGGGGGAGCCTGGTGGGCTGCTTTCTATGGGATCACACAGAGTTGGACACGACTGAAGCAACTTAGCAACAGCAGCAGCAGTGGAGCATCCCTCCCAGTGCCTACGGAAGCAAGAGCTGGCATATGGGAGAGGTGATGGCCTTGCCCCCTACAAGCATCTTAACAATGGTGTCTCAGTTTCCGGATATACCACACTTCCTCTAGGGGCATTCCTGGCCATGAATCCCCTCAATCCAATCCCCTTTGTTGTATCCATGCACCCAACAGTGTTCCTCTCTCATGTTCTGTTCTCCAAGCCACAATTTAGCACTCAGCCCCTGCCAGTAATGGCAGACTCTCATATCAGGGGCTCCCAAGTTTGATTCCTAAGGAGGCTTTGGGATGGGAAGTACTCAGGTTCCTGGAGCCCACACAGACAGAGGAGACTCTGGCCCAATGTGGGGAGCAGCCTGCTCAGGTGAGAGCCACTTCCAGTGCTCTCAGAGGGTGATTAAGACTCCAGGTGGGGGAAAGGGGTTATAATGGCAGCTGTGCCCCTGCTGGTTTGGGAAAGGTGTTATATGGTGACTACACCCCTTGTGCCTCTCAACAATGAAGAGTTGCGTCTATGGTATCTCAGGCTTTTTCTTTAGACATTCTGGTTGTGGAACTCTTGTCCCTTTAGGCTGTCTTTTCACAGCCAACAGCTGTCCCACACCTGTTTCTGTGCTCCAAACCCCACTTTATAACACCACTCTATAGCCCCCTTTTGCAAAAGACAACTCACAGTTCAGGTTGGGGTGCACAGAGCTGGGAACAGATCATGTGTGGGGTTCGTACTTTGTCCTGCCTTCCATAGATGAATTGCTGCATTCTCTTCTGATCCCTGAAATGTCCTTTTGGTCCCAGATGATTTCCCCACTGTGACAGAGTTTTTCCTATTGAGAGGACTGCCTGTCACCGTCAGCTACCTGCCAGCATTGCTGTTCCTTTAAAAAAAAAATTAATTAATTAACTTTAATTGGAGGATAATTTCTTTATAATGTTGTGGTGGCTTTTGCCACACATCGACATGAATCAGCCATGGGTACATATGTGTTTACCCATCCTGAACCCTCTCCCACCTCCCTCCCCATCCCATCCCTCTGGGTTGTCCCAGAGCACGAGCTTTGAGTGCATCAAATTTGTACTGGTTATCTATTATACATATAGTAATATACAAGTTTCAATGCCATTCTCTCAAATCATCCCACCCTTGTCTTCTCTCACATAGTCCAAAAGTCTGTTCTTTATATCTGTGACTCTTTTGCTGCCTTGCATACAAGGTCATCATTACCATCTTTCTAAATTCCATATATATCAGGGCAGTCCTAAGATGGTGGAGGAATAGGACAGGGAGACCACTTTCTCTCCCACAATTTCATCAAAAGAACATTTGAACACTGAGTAAACTCCACAAAACAACTTTTGAATGCCAGCAGAGGACATCAGGTACCCAGAAAAGCAGCCCATTGTCTTTGAAAGGAGGTAAGAAAAAATATAAAAGACAAAAAGAGAGACAAAAGAGATAGGGATGGAGCTCTGTTCTGGAAAGGGAGTCTTAAAAAGAGAAGTTTCCAAACACCAGGAAACACTCTCACTGCTGAGTCTGTGGTGAGCCTTGGAACCACAGAGGGCAACATAACCGGGAGGAAAAATAAATAAATAATTAAAACCCACAGATTACATGCCCAACGGTAACTCCCCCAGTGGAGAAGCAGCACAGATGCCTGCATCCGCCACTAGCAAGTGGGGGCTGGGCAGGGAGATGTGGGCTGCATTGCTTAGAGTAAGGACCAGGCCTGAATACCGCAAGGGCAATCTGAGGGAACTAACTTGGGCTAGCAAACCAGACTGTGGAATAGCTACCACGCAAAAAGCCCTAACCTAAGACACCACCAGGCCCACTCACAAACAAAGGACTGACTAGAGCTACACGAAAAGCCCTAACCAAGACACCATCAGGCCCACTCACAGAACAAAGGACTGAGCAGAACTAGCTGGCTGCACACCAGTCTATCCCCCTCTGGTGACAGGCAGGCGAGGGCAGCCAGAGATGGAAGGGGGCAATTACAGCCCCAGAGAGGCATTATATACAAAACTGCAATCAGGCTTCGTTGCTCACCAAGACTTCTTGGGATTCTGTACGGTCAACATCAGCCTGAGAAGTTGCGCTGGGTTGTACACCCAGAAAACTGAGCAGTAGGGACGGGGGAGCAATAAGTCACAGTGACTGAACTGGCCAAATACCTGAGCTGCTTCGACCTGGGAAGGGCACAAAATGCAGGCCCAACCATGTCTGTGCCTCAGAGGACTACCTGTGTGCCTGAACCTGAGCAGCTTAGACCTGGGAAGTGCATATAACACAGGGCCGGCCTCAGACAGTTCCCAGCAGGGCAACCTAGAGCCTAAGCAGTGTAGACAGGGAAAGCACACACACCATGAGCAGGGGCAAACCCAGTGTGGCTGAGAAACTGCGAACACGTGCCAGTGTTATTTGTTTGCAGCATCCCTCCCTCCCCACAGCACGACTGAACAAATGAGCCTAAAAAAGTGACCACCACCACCTCCTTGAGTCAGGGCAGAAATTAGACACTGAACAGACCAGCAAACAGAAGAAGCTAAAACAGAGGGAACCTCCTTGGAAGTGACAGGTGCAACAGATTAAAACCCTGTAGTTAGTACTGACTACATAGGAAGGGGCCTATAGATCTTGAGAAATATAAGCCAGATCAAGGAACTATCCGAAAATGAAGTGACCCCTAAGTGTCCAAAATAACACCAGAGAAACTCCTATATATGTTTTTATTATTTTTACTATCACTCTTTAATTTTTTTATTTTTAAGTCCTCTATTACTCCTTTAACTTTCATTTTATAACCTACTATTACTTTGCAAAAAGAGAGAGACCTTATTTTTAAAAGCAAACTTCATATATATATATTTTATAATTTTGTGACTTTTTTTCCTTTAATATTGTATTTTTGAAAATCGAACTTCTACTCTAGATTTTTAATCTTTGCTTTTTGGTATTGTTATCAATTTTGTACCTTTAAAAACCCAATCTTCAGTACCCATTTTTACGTGGAAGTGAGATTACTGGCTTGACAGCTCTCTCCCCCTTTCAGTTCAGTTCAGTTCAGTTCAGTTGCTCAGTTGTGTCCGACTCTGCGACCCCATGAATCGCAGCACGCCAGGCCTCCCTGTTCATCACCATCTCCCAGAGTTCACACAGACTCACGTCCATCGAGTCTGTGATGCCATCCAGCCATCTCATCCTTGGTCGTCCCCTTCTCCTCCTGCCCCCAATCCCTCCCAGCATCAGAGTCTTTTCCAATGAGTCAACTCTTCGTATGAGGTGGCCAAAGTACTGGAGTTTCAGCTTTAGCATCACTCCTTCCAAAGAAAT
>SJYX01000313.1:97956-110017 GCA_006410675.1 Oreotragus oreotragus
TATTGCTGAAGCCTGGCTTGGAGAATTTTGAGCATTACTTTACTAGCATGTGAGATGAGTGCAATTGTGCGGTAGTTTGAGCATTCTTTGGCATTGCCTTTCTTTGGAATTGGAATGAAAACTGACCTTTTCCAGTCCTGCAGCCACTGCTGAGTTTTCCAAATTTGCTGGCATATTGAGTGCAGCACTTTCACAGCATCATCTTCCAGGATTTGAAACAGCTCAACTGGAATTCCATCACCTCCACTAGCTTTGTTCTTAGTGATGCTTTCTAAGGCCCACTTGACTTCACATTCCAAGATGTCTGGCTCTAGATTAGTGATCACATCCTCATGATTATCTGGGTCATGAAGATCTTTTCTGTACATAGACTGAGAAAAAAAAGTCCTGCAAATTATACCTTACCCATGTAATATGACTAACTTAATTACAATCCACTCTACTATTCCATCAAATTGACTCTGAATTGGTTAAGAAGGGAAGGAAAGGGGTATGTTAAAAAACTCATAGTGGACTTTGAAATGGTCTGATACTTTAAAAGTGCCCTAGAATAGAAATCACCATTATGTAGCAAAGCCAAAAAAAAAAAAAAAAAACTTCCAAAAGCATTAGAGAAAGCATTTATGTATGAAACATCTTTACATATCTTTATCTTGAAATATCTAATATGTGGTAGGTACTAGGGGACAAAAAGCAGTAAGGCAGAGAAGGGGAGAAGGGAAGAAACTAAATTGTGAGTTCCAAGCAAGTGTTTCATGGTATTTCAACATTCCTAGGATTGGCCCTCATTGCCTGTGTTGGGTCACATATCCATTTCAATACAAATCACTATGGCCACAGGAACAACTTGACTTGGCCTGAGTCATGCATATACTCTCTTACATGGGAGTCAGATGTTTGGGTCAAAAGGGAATCTGGAAGGAGAAGCAATTACCAAGAATAAAATCAGGATGATATTAACTAATTAAAGTTGGGACACTTGCTGAGACAGCAAAAACACCAGATATCCACCAGAGAAACTAAATTCAGGGGAAATAATGGAAGCCAACGAGCAGGAATGTTTGGGGAAGTATGGCAAAATTTTAGCCCCTGATGATGGGCCAAAATCTTCAAACTGAGCCTGGAGGAAGTACAGTGAGCTCATCCACATCCTGGCTTGGGTTCAAATGTGAAAAGGAAAATTGAAAAAAAAATCCTTTATAAGGGATTGGGGTGGGGATAGTTGAAGTGTGTTCACAGGAAGAGACCAGTTACAAGCCAGCTCAGCCAGCTTAACAGGCAGTACCTAGCCCTCTGAGAATATCTCTCAATAGTAAGAGTCTGTCTCATAGGCCTGATACCCTGGAGGAGGTAGAGAAACCTAAGTAATTTTATAGGCTAAAGCCTTCCAGTGTAGCTCAAAGTCAGGAAGGAGGCAATAGCCTCTTTTCTCTGTAATAAGGTTTAAAAGTAATGTCCGTGTGAGCAATAAAAATCCTGTATGTAGTTTGGTGAGAGTTTCTTGTCCCACATTCATGGATGAAGAATTATTACGAGATAATAATGTATAGAATTAGTTCACTGGGTGGCTGGAATGTAATAAAGCTAGTAATTAAGTACTCAGATTTTGCAGCCAGACTCCCTGAGTTAAAATCCCCAAATCTTCATACATTATTGGCTGTATGACTTCAGGCAAGTTAGTCAATCTTTCTGTCCCTCTGTTTCCTAACCTCTAAAACAGGGATTATTTAAGAGTATATGCTTTATAGGGCTAATCTGAGCATTCAGTGAGTTAATACATGTGAACCTTACAGTAGTACAAAACCTGACTTTTCATCTCAACTCTACCTCAACTCTATATGATTTTGATTCTTTCACTAGGAGCATGAGGTCAAACTGATGGAAATTGACTTGCACTTTTTTTTTTAATTAAAAAAAATTTTTTTTTGACTTGCACTTTTGTCTTTGTGTCTCACTCAGCAGAGGATGAAGATTAGATCTCTCACCTACATCAGAGTCAAAAAAAGGCTCCTTGACACCTTCAGTGAGGACTTCATTCCAGGACTCCCCAGAGGCTTTAGTTTTGGGTCTTCTCTTGCCCTGACATGTTGGTTTGGGGGGGGGGGTGGTTTCCTTAGAAGATCTACATGGATCTTCTAATGTAAATGGCTAAGCTTCAAGCTAAATGGTTTTATTTGAAGCTGATTCAAACCTTTCGTGGTCTGACAGAGTTCTCCATAATGTTTCTGTACATGTTTCAGTTTTGAGTTTCTCATCAGAGGAAACCAGCTGAGGATATCAAGTAGTGTGTTTTCCCTGATTCTTCCTTACCTTATCTGTAGGACAAGACCATAGCAGGGGCCAAGGGTCATTGATGGATAACTTAAAGGATATCTGTGGCTTCTAATGAAGTGATTCCAAGCTTCCTATGCAAGCTCATTTCAACCTCAAAGCAAAAGTCACTGCCTACTTCTCAACTTTCCAAGCACAGCATCAATACTTTAAAACCAAAGGCCTCTTACTTTTTTCACCTAGATCTAAAATATCATCAGTGGAATATATGCTATACAAATGTATAGCATTCACCAAGAACTGAATGCCTTTGACATAAAGTTCTTGTGGTGATGACAAATTATTAACACCTCTGCCTAGAACAGTGGAAGCAAAAATTTTCACATTCTATAAGAGCAAGTCAGAATCTAAACTGAACTGCTGCAAAGAAAGAGAAAACTACAGGCAAATATCACTGAAAAACATAGATGCAAAAATCCTCAACAAAATTCCATCAAACAGAATCCAACATATTAAAAAGATGCAAGGATTCTTCAATATGTGCAAATCAATGTGATACACCATATTAACAAATTGAAAGACAAATACCATATGATTATCTCAATAGGTGCAGAGAAAGCCTTTGATAAAATTCAAGACTCATTTATGATAAAAAGTCTACAGAAAGCAGGCATAGAAGGAACATACCTTAACTAAATAAAAACCATATACAACAAACTCACAGCAAACATTATCCTCAATGGCAAAAAGTTTAAAGCATTTCCTCTAAAATCAGGAACAATACAAGGGTGCTCACTCACCACTACTATTCAATATAGTTTCAGAAGTCCTAGCCACAGTCATTGGATCAGAAAAGAAATTTAAAAATCCAGGTTCGAAAAGAAGAAGTAAAACTCTCCCTGTTTGCAGATGACATGATCCTCTACATAGAAAACCCTAAAGACACCCCAGAAAATTACTAGAGCTAATCAATGAATATAGTAAAGTTGCAGGATATAAAATTAATATACAGAAATCCCTTGCATTTCTGTACACTAACAATGAGAAAACAGAAAGATAAATTAAGGAAACAATCTCATTCACCACTGCAATGAAAAAAATAAAATGCTTAGGAATAAACTTACCTAAAGAAACAAAGGACCTGTATATAGTAGACTATAAAACACTGATGACAAAAGTCAAAGATTACACAAATAGATGGAAAAATATAGCAAGTTCATGGGTTGGAAGAAAAAATATAGTGAACATGAGTATACTACCAAAAGCAATCTATAGATTCAATGCAATCCCTATCAAGCTACCAAAGATATTTTTCACAGAACTAGAACAAATAACTTCACAGTTTGTATGGAAACACAAAAAACCTCAAATAGCCAAAGCAATCTTGAGAAAGAAGAATGGAACTGAAGGAATCAACTTGCCTGACTTCAGACTCTACTACAAAGCTACAGTCATCCAGACAGTATGGTACTGGCACAAAGACAGAAATATAGATCAATTAAAAAAAAAGAAAGAAAGCCAAGAGATAAATCCACATACTTATGGACATCTTATCTTTGACAAAGGAGGCAAAAATATAAAATGGAGAAAAGACAATCCCTTTGATAAGTGGTGAGAGGAACAACACCACGTCCAAGGAGCAGCAGGTGCATGGGCACAGGAGGGCCGAGAGGAGCTACTCCATTTTCAAGGTCAGGAGGGGCAGCTGTGAGGAGATACCCCTCATCCAAGGTAAGGAACAGCGGCTGCTCTTTACTGGAACTGCCGTGAAGACATACGCCACGTCCAAGGTAAGAGAAATCCAAGTAAGACAGTAGATGTTGTCAGAGGGCACCAGAGGGCAGACACACTGAAACCATAATCACAGAAAACTAGCCAATCTGATCACATGGACCACAGCCTTGTTTAACTCAATGAAACTAAGCCATGCAAGACAGGAGGATCATGGTGGAAAGGTCTGACAGAATGTGGTCCACTGGAGAAGGGAATGGCAAACCACTTCAGTATTCTTGCCTTGAGAGCCCCATGAACAGTATGAAAAGGCAAAATGATTGGATACTGAAAGGAGAACTCCCTGGGTCGGTAGGTGCCCAATATGCTACTGGAGATCAATGGAGAAATAACTCCAGAAAGAATGAAGGATGGAGCCAAAGTAAAAGCAATACCCAGTTGTGGATGTGACTGGTGAGAGAAACAAGGTCTGATGCTGTAATGAGCAATATTGCATAGGCACTTGGAATGTCAGGTCCATGAATCAGTGCAAACTGGAAGTGGTCAAACAGGAGATGGCAAGAGTGAACGTCAACATTCTAGGAATCAGCGAACTAAAATGGATTGGAATGGGTGAATTTTACTCAGATGACCATTATATCTACGCCTGTGGACAAGAATGCCTTAGAAGAAATGGAGTAGTTATTATGGTTATCAAAGAGTCTGAAATGCAGTACTTGGATGCAATCTCAAAAACGACAGAATGATCTCTGTTCGTTTCCAAGGTAAACCATTCAATATCACGGTTATCCAAGCCTATTCCCCAACCAGTAACACTGAAGAAGCTGAAGTTGAATTGTTCTATGAAGACCTACAAGATCTTTTAGAACTAACACCCAAAAAAGATGTCCTTTTCATTATAGGGGACTGGAATGCAAAAGTAGGAAGTCAAGAAACACCTGGAATAACAGGCAAATTTGGCCTTGGAATGCAGAATAAAGCAGGACAAGGCTAAAAGAATTTTGCCAAGAGAATGCACAGGTCATAGCAAACACCCTCTTCCAACAACACAAGAGAAGACTCTACACATGGACATCACCAGATGGTCAACACCAAAATCAGATTCATTATATTCTTCACAGCCAAAGATGGAGAAGCTCTATACAGTCAGCAAAAACAAGGTTGGGAGCTGACTGTGGCTCAGATCATGAACTCCTTATTGCCAAATTCAGACTTAAATTGAAGAAAGTAGGGAAAAATCACTAAACCATTCAGGTATGATCTAAATCAAATCCCTTATGATTTTACAGTGGAAGTGAGAAATAGATTTAAGGGACTAGGTCTGATAGATAGAGTGCCTGATGAACTATGGACAAAGGTTTGTGACATTGTACAGGAGACCAGGATCAGGACCATCCCCATGGAAAAGAAATACAAAAAAGCAAAATGACTGTTTGAGGAGGCCTTACAAATAGCTGTGAAAAGAAGAGAAACAAAAAGCAAAGGAGAAAAGGAAAGATATTAGCATCTGAATGCACAGTTCCAAAGAATAGCAAGGAGAGATAAGAAAGCCTTCCTCAGGGATCAATGCAAAGAAGTATAGGAAAACAACAGAATGGGAAAGACTAGAGATCTCTTCAAGAAAATTAGAGGAACATTTCATGCAAATATGTGCTTGATAAAGGACAGAAAAGATATGGTCCTAACAGAAGCAGAAGATATTAAGAAGAGGTGGCAAGAATACACAGAAGAACTGTACAAAAAAGATCTTCACGACCCAGATAATCATGAGGATGTGATCACTAATCTAGAGCCAGACATCTTGGAATGTGAAGTCAAGTGGGCCTTAGAAAGCATCACTAAGAACAAAGCTAGTGGAGGTGATGGAATTCCAGTTGAGCTATTTCAAATTCTGTACGATGATGCTGTGAAAGTGCTGCACTCAATAGGCCAGCAAATTTGGAAAACTCAGCAGTGGCCAGAGGACTAAAATTCTTTTAGCCTTGTCCTGCTTTATTCTGCATTCCAAGGCCAAATTTGCCTGCTATTCCAGGTGTTTCTTGACTTCCTACTTTTGCATTCCTGTCCCCTATAATGAAAAGGACATCTTTTTTGGGTGTTAGTTCTAAAAGATCTTGTAGGTCTTCATAGAACAATTCAACTTCAGCTTCTTCAGTGTTACTGGTTGGGGAATAGGCTTGGATAACCGTGATATTGAATGGTTTACTTTGTTCACTCAAACTCATGTGCATCGAGTTGATGATGCCATCCAGCCATCTCATCTTCTGTCGCCCCCTTCTCCTGCCTCCAATCCCTCCCAGCATCAGGGTCTTTTCAAAAGAGTCAGCTCTTTGCATGAGGTGGCCGAAGTATTGGAGTTTCAGTCTCAGCATCAGTCCTTCCAAAGAACACCCAGGACTGGTCTCCTTTACGATGAACTGGTTGGCTCTCCTTGCAATTCAAGGGACTCTCAAGAGTCTTCTCCAACACCACAGTTCAAAAGCATCAATTCTTTGGTGCTCAGCTTTCTTCACAGTCCAACTTTCACATCCATACATGACCACTGGAAAAACCATAACCTTGACTAGACAGACCTTTGTTGGCAAAGTAATGTCTCTGCTTTTTAATATGCTATCTAGGTTGGTCACACAGAGAAGGCAAAGGCACCCCACTCCAGTACTCTTGCCTGGAAAATCCCATGGATGGAAGATCCTGGAAGGCTGCAGTCCATGGGGTCGCTGAGGGTCGGGCACGACTGAGCGACTTCACTTTCACTTTTCACTTTCATGCATTGGAGAAGGCAATGGCAACCCACTTCAGTGTTCTTGCCCAGAGAATCCCAGTGATGCGGAGGGGGCCTGGTTGGCTGCTGTCTATGGGATCGCACAGAGTCAGACACAACTGAAGTGACTTAGTAGTAGTAGTAGTAGGTTGGTCATAACTTTCCTTCCAAGGAGTAAGCGTCTTTTAATTTCATGGCTGCAATTACCATCTACAGTGATTTTGGAGCCCCCCAAAATAAAGTCTGACACTATTTCCCCATCTATTTCCCATGAAGTGATGGGACCAGATACCATGATCTTCATTTTCTGAATGTTGAGCTTTAAGCCAACTTTTTCACTCTCCTCTTTCACTTTCATCAAGAGGCTTTTTAGTTCCTCTTCACTTTCTGCCATAAGGGTGGTGTCATCTGCATATCTGAGGTTATTGATATTTCTCCTGGCAATCCTGATTCCAGCTTGTGTTTCTTCCAGTCCAGCATTTCTCATGATGTACTCTGCATATAAGTTAAATAAGCAGCGTGACAATATACAGCCTTGATGTACTCTTTTTCCTATTTGGAACCATTCTGTTACCATGTGTTAAATAGACAGCCAAGAGTAATTTGCTGTATCACTCAGGAAACTCAAATAGGGGCTCTGTATCAGCCTAGAGGGGTGTAATGGGGAGGGAGATTGGAAGTTTAAAAGGGAGTGGATATATGTATACCTATGGCTGATTCATGTCGAGGTTTGACAGAAAGCAGCAAAATTCCATAAAGCAATTATTCTTCAATAAAAAAACAAATTAATTTAAGAAAGAATAGGATATAGAGAGTCTATTTGAAAAAGAATTCAGAACAATGATAGTAAAGATGATCCAAAATCTTGAAAACAAAATGCAGTTACAGAAAAATTGACTAGACATGGATTAAAAAATGGAAGAAATATTTAATAAGGTCTAGGAGAAATAAAGTATAGTCAATCAGTAATGTACAATGCAATAACTAATATTAAAAACACTCTGGAGAGACCAAATAGTAGAGTAATTGAGGCAGAAGTAAGAATAAGTGAGTTGGATGATAGAACAGTGGAATTAAATAAAGCAAAGGGGAAAAAAGTATAAAAAGAAGTGAGGATAGTCTCAGATACCTCTGGAACAATGAACTCCCAAACATCTGAATCATAGCCATCCCAGAAGAAAAAGACAAAATGAAAGTGAATAAGAAAATATTTGAAGAGATTATAGGCAAAAACTTCCCTTAAATGGGGAGGAAATAGCCACCATGTCCAAGAAGCCCATAGAGACCCATACAGGAAAAACCCAAGGAGAATCATACCAGGATACATATTAATCAAACTAACAAAAATTAAACACAAAGAGCAAATATTAAAGCAGCAAGGGAAAAACAACAAAGAATATATAAGGGGATACCCATAAGGATAATAGCTCATCTTTTAAAAGAAATTCTGCAAGCCAGAAGGGAATGGAAAATGATGAAAGGGAAAAACCTGCAACCAAGATTACTCTACCCAGGAAGGATCTCCTTCAGATTCCAAGGAGAAATCAAAAGCTTTACTGACAAGAAAAATCTGAAGAGAATCCAGCACCACCAAACCAGCCCTTCAACAAATGCTAAAGGATCTTCTCTAGACAGTAAACACAGAAAAGGTTTATAAAAACGAACCCAGAATAATAAAGTAAAAGGTAACAGGATCATACTTATCAATAATTACCTTAAATGTAAATGGGTTAAGTGCCCCAACCAAAAGAGAAATACTGGCTGAACGGATACAAAAACAAGACCCCTATACATGCTGTCTTCAAAGACCCACTTCAAATCTAGGGACAAATATAGACTGAAAGTGAGGGGTTGAAAAAAGATATTTCATGCAAATGTAGACCAAAAAATTTGAGAGTAGCAATACTCATACCAGATAAAATATCCTTTAAAATAAAGACCATTATAAGACACAAAGAAGGGACACTGCATAATGATCAAAAGATCAATCCAAGAAGAAGATACAATTATATATATGCACCAACATAGGAACACCTCAATACATAAGCAAATGGTAACAACTAATAAAGGGGAAATTGACAGTAACACAGTAATAGTGGGAGACTTTAATACCCCACTCAAACTCATGGACAGATTATCCAGAGATAAAATTATCAAAGAAACACAAGCTTGAAATGATACATTGGACCAGTTAGACCTAATTTATATCTATAGGGCATTTCACCCAAAACAATGGATTTTAACTTTTTCTCAAGTTCACATGGAACATTCTCCAGGATAGATCACATCATGGGCCACAAATCTCACCTTGGTAAGTTTAAAAAAAAAAAAACCCTGAAATTGTTTCTAGCATTTCTCTTATCACAAGGCTATAAGATTAGATATCAAGTACAGGGAAAAAAAAAAAACGCTATAAAAAACACAAATATATGAAGGCTAAACAACATACTTCTGAGTAACCAAAAGATCATGGAAGCAATCAAAAAGCAAATCAAAATAGGCATAGAAACAAATGATAATGAAAATAAAACAACCAAAAACCTATGGGATTCATTAAAAGCAGTATTAAGAGGGAAGTTCGTAGCAATACAATCCTACCTCAGGAAACAAGAGAAACATCAAACAACACCAATCTAACATTTCACCTAAAGCAACTAGAAAAAAAAAGAACAACAACAACAAAAAAAAACCCCAAAGTTAGTAGGAGGAAAGAAATCATAATAAATTGAAAGATTAAAAACATAAGATTATTTCAATAGATGATGAAAAAGCCTTTGAAAAAATTCAACACTCATTTATCATAAATACTTTCCAGAAAGTAGGCACAGATGGAACATACCTCAACATAATAAATGCCATAAATGACAAAATCGGAGAAGGCAATGGCACCCCACTCCAGTACTCTTGCCTAGAAAATCCCATGGACGGAGGAGCCTGGTGGGCTGCAGTCCATGAGGTCGCTGAGGGTCAGACACAACTGAGCGACTTAACTTTCACTTTTCACTTTCACGCACTGGAGAGGGAAATGTCAACCCACTCTAGTGTTTTTGCCTGGAGAATCCAAGGGACAGAGGAGCCTNTACACATCTCCTGGTGGGCTGCAGTCCATGAGGTCGCTGAGGGTCAGACACAACTGAGCGACTTAACTTTCACTTTTCACTTTCACGCACTGGAGAGGGAAATGTCAACCCACTCTAGTGTTTTTGCCTGGAGAATCCAAGGGACAGAGGAGCCTGGTGGGCTGCTGTCTATGGGGTCGCACAGAGTTGGACATGACTGAAGTGACTTAGCTTAGCTTAGTTTATGACAAAATCACAGCAAACATTATCCTCAATAGTGAAAAACTGAAAGCATTTACTCTAAAATCAGGAACGAGACAAGGGTGCCCACTCTTAACATGACTATTCAGCATAACTGTGGAAGCAATTATGGAAGCAATTGTGGAAGCAATTATTTCTTCTCTGTAGCAATAAGAGAAGAGAAAGAAACAAAAGGAAGCCAGATTGAAAAGAAGTAAAACTGTCACTGTTTGCAGATGACATAATCTTCTACATAGAAAACCCTAAATATTTCACCAGAAAATTCCTAGAGTTAATATAGTAAAGTTGCAGAATATAAAACTAATATACAGAAATCCTTTGCATCCCTATACACTAACAATGAAAAATCAGAAAGAGAAATTTAGGAAGTAATCCCATTCACCAATGCAACACAAAGAATAAAATACATAAGAATAAATTTACGTAAGGAAACAAAAGTTTTCTGTCTACAGAATACTATAAAACACTGATGAAACAAATCAAAGATGATACAAATAGATGGAGAAATATACCATGTTCTTGAATTGGAATAATCATTATAGTGAAAATGAAGTGTTGGAGAAGACTCTTGAGAGTTCCTTGGACTGCATGGAGATCCAATCAGTCCATTCTTTTGTTTGTTTGTTTGTTTAATTTATTTTTACTTTATTTTGCTTTACAATACTATATTGGTTTTGCCATACATTGACATGAATCCGCCATGGGTGTACATGAGTTCCTAATCCTGAACCGTCCTCCCACCTCCCACCCCATATCAAAAAAATGCAAATAGAACTGCCTTATTAACCAGCAATCCCACTGCTGGGCATACACACCAAGGAAACCAAAATTGAAAGAGACATGTGTACCCCAATGTTCATTACAGCACTGTTTATAATAGCCAGGACATGGAAGCAAACTAGATGTCTATCATCAGATGAATGGATAAGAACGCTGTGGTACATATACACAATGGATTATTACTCAGCCATTAAAAAGAATACATTTGAATCAGTTCTAATGAGGTGGTTAAAACTGGAGCCTATTATACAGAGTAAAGTAAGCCACAAAGAAAAAACAACCATTCCATTCTAAAGGAGATCAGCCCTGGGATTTCTTTGGAAGGAATGATGCTAAAGCTGAAACTTCAGTACTTTGGCCACCTCATGCGAAGTGTTGACTCATTGGAAAAGACTCCGATGCTGGGAAGGATTGGGGGTAGAAGGAGAAGGGGACGACTGAGGATGAGATGGCTGGATGGCATCACTGACTCGATGGACGTGAGTCTGGGTGTACTCTGGGAGTTGGTGATGGACAGGAAGGCTTGGCGTGCTGTGATTCATAGAGTCACAAAGAGTCAGACACGACTGAGTGACTGAAATGAACTGAACTGAACTGAACCCAAATCAATCTATAGATTTAACCCAATTCTGATCAAAATACCAACGGTATTTTTCACAGAACTGGAACAAATAACTTCACAATTTGTATGTAAACACAAAAGACCCCGAATAACCAAAGGAATCTTGAGAAAAAGAGTGCAACTGCCGGGGTCCAGCCCCGGTGGATCCAGGGAATTCGAAGGTGGGGACGGATGGCGTCCTTGGAAAATACATAATTAATTACAGGTAGAGAGATTAGAAATGGATAGTGTAGTAGGAAATATTAGTGGAGAAAAAGAGGCTGAATAACTTGGTTTACATGGAATAGCATCCATGCTCCAGATGGGAATTCAGCTGGAAAAACGAGGTAAGAAAGAACGACATGGGGGAGTCAGTCTTTCCAGGAACTGAACCCATTTCTTTATTTTTCAGATTTTCTTATATACCTTTTGTTACATATAGGGATGAATACAGAGTCACGTGGGGGTCAGCAGTCCTGACCTTTTATCAAAGTCAGGTGCTTTACATAAAAAAAAGTTCTTAGGGGTTTTACATCATCTTCTTGCCATAAGGCTCGCTGACATTTATGACCCTTTCTTTCTGATAACCAAAAAACT
>SJYX01000313.1:112074-134870 GCA_006410675.1 Oreotragus oreotragus
TTTGGGGTAGATGCTTGGGAACAGGGGGTCTCCTGAGGCTTGATCACGCCTTTGCATATGCCGAAGCCTCCTTCCTCATGACCTTTGCCATGGGCTGAGTTCCTCACGGTGGCCCCCGGACTGAGTGACTGAAATGAACTGAACTGAACTGAACCCAAATCAATCTATAGATTCAACCCAATTCTGATCAAAATACCAACGGTATTTTTCACAGAACTGGAACAAATAACTTCACAATTTGTATGTAAACACAAAAGACCCTGAATAACCAAAGGAATCTTGAGAAAAAGAGTGCAACTTCAGGAATAAACTTTCCTGACTTCAGACTATACTGCAAAGCTACAGTCATCAAGACATATAGTACTGGCACAAAGACAGAAATACAGATTAATGGAACAAAATTGAAAATTCAGGGATAAATCTACACACCTATGGACATCTTATCTTTGATAAAGGAGGAAATCATATACAGTGGATAAAAGACAGTTTCTTAACAAGTGGTGTTGGGAAAACTGGTTAACTACATGTAAAAGAATGAACCTAGAACACTTTCTAACATCATACACAAAAATAAACTCAAAATGTATTAAAGACCTAAGTATAAGACCAGAAAATATAAAACACTTAGAGGAAAACACAGGCAGAATACTCTCTGACATAAATCAAAGCAAGATCCTCTATGACCCACCTCTCAGAGTAATGGAAATAAAAACAAAAGAGACATAATTAAGCATAAATGCCTTTGCATAACAAAGGAAACTATCAGCAAAAAGAAAAGACATCCCTCAGAATGGGAGAAAATAATAGCAAACAAAACAACTGATAAAGAATTAATCTTCAAAATATACAAGCAGCACATGGAGCTCAATGCCAGAAAAACCAACAACTCAGTCAAAAAGTGGGCTAAAGGCTTAAATAGACATTTCTCCAAGGAAGACATACAGATGGATAATATACACATGACAAGATGCTCAACATCACTCATTATTAGAGAAATGCAAATCAAAACTACAATGAAGTATCATCTCACACCTGTCAGAATGGCCATTATCAAAAAGTCTACAAACAATATAT
Organism: Oreotragus oreotragus; assembly: GCA_006410675.1. Lineage (NCBI taxonomy): Eukaryota > Metazoa > Chordata > Mammalia > Artiodactyla > Bovidae > Oreotragus > Oreotragus oreotragus. The sequence goes on from SJYX01000313.1 coordinate 113,149, forward strand.
GCAGGATAGGGTATGGAGGAAAGGGAACCCTCTTACACTGTTGGTGGGAATGCAAACTGGTACAGCCACTATGGAGAAAATGTGGTGATTCCTTAAAAACTGGGAATATAGCTGCCATATGACCGAGCAATCCCACTGCTGGGAATATACCCTGAGGAAATTTCAACAGAGTTGAAAAAGACACATGTACCCCAGTGTTCACTGCAGCACTGTTTACAAACTTAGCATATGGAACAACCTAGATGTCCATTGGCAGATTAACAGATAAGGAAGTTGTGGTACATATATACAATGGAATATTACACAGGGGAACACATTTGAGTCAGTTCTAATGAGGTAGATGAACCTAGATCTTATCATACAGAGTGATATAAGTCAGAAAGAGAAAGACAACTATCACATAATAATGAATATATATGGAATCTAGAAAGAAAGTAACGATAATCCTATGTGCCAGGCATCAAAGGAGACACAGATATAAATAAGAGACTTTTAGATCCAGTGGGAGATGTAAAGAATGAGATGATTTGAGAGAATAGCATTTACATATATAGACTACCATATGTAAAACAGATAGCCCGTGAGACTTTGATATATGATGCAGGAAACCCAAAGCTCAGGCTCTGTGACAACCTGGAGGATTGGGTCTAAAGGGAGGTGGGAGACAGGTTCAGGAAGGAAGAGACACATATATGCCTATGGACGATTCATCTTGATGTATGGCAGAGGCCATCACAGCATTTCCCAAGTAAGTAATTATTTCCCAATTAAAAAATAAATTTAAATTTAAATTAAAAAATAAAGTAAAATAGAGTAAAAAAAAGGAAAAAAATAAATAAAGATGCAATTCCTACTTCCACCCAGAATAACCAAAAAATAAAAATAAATTTTAATAATTAAAAAATTAAATACACACGCAAAGTATAATAGAGACTTCCCTAGTGGTTCAATGGTTAAAAATCTGCCTTCCAATGCAGGGAACTTAGGTTCAATCCTTGGTCGAGGAAGATCCCACATTCTGCAGAGGAACTAAGCCCACATGCCACACCTAAGACTCAGCATAGACAAATAAATATTAATAAATAAGCATTTAAAAATATTAATATAAAAAGGATAATATATCATGGTGTTTAGCACTGGGATGTGAGAATGGTTCAATAAACTGTTATATATCATGTTAACAGAATAAAGAATAAAAATCATATGATCGTCTCAATAGATGCAGGAAAATGTTCAACATCTTATAGTGATAAAAGGGCTTCCCGATGGGGGAGCCTGGTGGGCTGCCGTCTATGGGGCTGCACAGAGTCGGACACGACTGAAGCGACTTAGCATAGCATAGCATTGTCTCAAATGGTAAAGAATCCACCAGCAATGCAGGAGANAAGAATAAAAATCATATGATCGTCTCAATAGATGCAGGAAAATGTTCAACATCTTATAGTGATAAAAGGGCTTCCCGATGGGGGAGCCTGGTGGGCTGCCGTCTATGGGGCTGCACAGAGTCGGACACGACTGAAGCGACTTAGCATAGCATAGCATTGTCTCAAATGGTAAAGAATCCACCAGCAATGCAGGAGACTAAGGTTTGATCCCCGGGTCAGGACGTTTCCTTGGATAAGGAAATGGCAACCCATTCCAGTATTCTTGCCTGGAGAATTCCATGGATAGAGGAGTCTGGCAGGCTTCAGTCCATAGGGTCACAAATAGTTGCATATGACTGAATAACTAACACACAAACACATACACACATCATGAAAAAACGTCTCAACAAATTAAGCATAGAAGACATGTATCTCAACATAATAAAGACCATAATGACAAGCCCACAGCTAATATTAATGTTGTTGTTCATTCACTCAGTCGTGTCTCTTTGTGACCCCATGACTATAGCACATTAGGCTTCCATGTCCTTCATCATCTCCTGGAGCTTGCTCAAACTTATGTTCATTGAGTCTGTGATGACATCCAATGATCCCATCCTCTGTCATGCCCTTTTCCTCCTGCCTTTACTCTTTCCAAGCATCAGGGTCTTTTCTAATGAGTCAGCTCTCATATCAGGTGGCCAAGGATTTGTAGCTTCACCTTCAGCATCCATCCTTCCAGTGAATATTCAAGGTTGATTTCCTTTAGAATTGGCTGGTTTGATCTTCTTGTAGTACAAGGGACTCTCAAGAGTCTTCTCCAACACCACAGTTCAAAAGCATCAATTCTTCAGCGCTNTGAGTCAGCTCTCATATCAGGTGGCCAAGGATTTGTAGCTTCACCTTCAGCATCCATCCTTCCAGTGAATATTCAAGGTTGATTTCCTTTAGAATTGGCTGGTTTGATCTTCTTGTAGTACAAGGGACTCTCAAGAGTCTTCTCCAACACCACAGTTCAAAAGCATCAATTCTTCAGCGCTCAGCCTTCTTTATGATCCATCTCTCACATCCATTCATGACTACTGGAAAAACCATAGCTTTGACTATATGCACCTTTGTTAGCAAAGTAATGTCTCTGCTTTTAATATGCTGTCATAGCTTTTCTTCCAAGGAGCACGTGTCTTTTAATTTCATGGCTGCAGTCACCATCTCCAGTAATTTTGGAGATAAAGAAACTAAAGTCTGTCAGTTTCCACTGTTTCCCCATCTATTTGCTCTGAAGTGATGGGACCAGATGCCATGATCTTCGTTTTTTGAATGTTGCATTTAAGCCAGATTTTTCACTCTCCTCTTTCACATTAATCAAGAGGCTCTTTAGTTCCTCTTTGCTTTCTGTCATTAGGGTGTTGTCATCTGCCTATTTGAGGTTATTGATATTTCTCCTGGCAATCTTGATTTCAGCTTGTGCTTCATCCAGCCCAGCATTTTACATGAAGTACTCTACATCTAAGTTAAATAATCAAGATCACAATAACAGCCTTGACATACTCTTTTCTCAATTTTGAATCAGTGTGTTGATCCATGTCTGGGTCTAACTGTTGCTTTTGACATGCATGCAGATTTCTCAGGAGACAGGTCCTGGGAGGAACAGCATATGGTATAAGTCCTTTTGAAGGAGATTGACATTAGCTCCACTATACAGCCACCACAGCAGGGCAGGGGGATGACTTACAAACTGTAGAACAATTATGCCAAAGAAGTTCTCACACTGCTGTGAAAAATCTAAGTCCCACAACAGATTTTCAATCCGGGGGTCCAGCAAAGGGACTGAGTATCCCCAGGGAATCTGATTTGTAGGTCAGAAGGATTTGATTACAGAATTTCCACATGACTGGGGAAATAGAGACTTGTGTGCAGAAACCTGTGTGCACCAGAACCCAGGAGAAAGGATCAGTGACATCACAAGAGATTGAGCCAGATGTGCATGTGTGTGCTTGGGAGTGTCCAACAGGGGCATGGGTCAACAGTGGCCTGCCATGGGTTCAGGGGCACTGACTACAACAGTCCTGGGAGCCACAGCCTGCTGTCATGAGTCCTTTTGAAGGAGGCCTCAGGCCAAAATATAAGAAGGAAACACAGGCCCACCTATAAGCAGAAAATTGGATTAAAGACTTAGTGAGCATGGCTTTGTCCACCAGAGAAAGACCCAGTTTTCCCAATAGCCAGTCCCTCCCATTAGGAAGCTTGCACAAGCCTCTTATCCTCACCCATCAGAGTGCGGACAGAATGAAAATCACAATCACAGAAAACTAACCAAACTGATCACATGGACCACAACCTTACCTAACTCGATGAAACTATGAGCCATGTCATGTAGGGCTACCAGGATGGATAGGTCATGGTGGAGAGTTCGGGAAAAACAAACAAACAAACTGTGGTCCACTGGAGAAGGGAATGGCAAACCACTTCAGCATTCTTGCCTTGAGAACCCCAAGAACAGTATGAAANTGTAGGGCTACCAGGATGGATAGGTCATGGTGGAGAGTTCGGGAAAAACAAACAAACAAACTGTGGTCCACTGGAGAAGGGAATGGCAAACCACTTCAGCATTCTTGCCTTGAGAACCCCAAGAACAGTATGAAAAGGCAAAAAGATATGACACTGAAAGATGAAGCCCTCAGTTTGTTAGGTGACGAATATGGTACTGGAGAAGAGTGGAGAAATAGCTACAGAAGAAATGATAAGGCTGAACCAAAGCAGAAACAATGCCTAGTTGTGGACGTGTCTGGTGGTGAAAGTAAAGTCCAATGCTGTAAAGAACGGTATTGCATAGAAACCTAGAATCTTAGTTCCATGAATCAAGGTAAATTGAAGTGGTCAAACAGGAAATGGCAAAAGTGAAAAATGACATTTTAGGAATCAGTGAACCAAAATGGAATGGAAAGGGTGAATTTAATTCAGATGAACATTATATCTACTGCTGTGAGCAAGAATCCCTCAGAAGAAATAGAATAGCCCTCATAGTCAACAAAAGAGTCCAAAATACAGGACTTGGGTGCAGTCTCAAAAACAACAGAATGATCTCTGTTCATCTTCAAGGCAAACAATTCAATTACACAATAATCCCAGTCTATGCCCCAATCACTAATGCCAAAGAAGCTGAAGTTGAACGGTTCTGTGAAGAACTACAAGACCTTCTAGAACTAACACTAAAAAAAGATGTCCTTTTCATCATAGGGGACTGGAATGCAAAAGTAGGAAGTCAAGAGATACCGGAGAAACAAGCAAATCTGGCCTTGGTGTACAAAATGAAACAGGACAAAGGCAAACAGAGCTTTGCCAAGGGAATGCACTGGTCAGGGCAAACAACCTCTTCCAACAACACAAGAGATGACTCTACATATGGACATCACCATATGGTCAATAGTGAAATCAGATTGATTATATTCTTTGAGGCCAAAGATAGAGAAGCTTTATACAGTTAGCAAAAACAAGGTTGGGAGCTGAGTGTGGCTCAGATTGAAAAATTCAGACTAAAATTGAAGAAAGTAGGCAAAACCAGTAGGCCATTCTGGTATTTGTTGTTCAGTTGCTAAGTCTTGTCTGACTCTTTGCAATGCCATGACTGCAGCATGCCAGGCTTCCCTGTCCTTCACAATCTCCAAGAGCTTGCTCAGACTCATGCCCATTGAATCAGTGATGCCACCACCCAACTCATCCTCTGTCGTTCCCTTCTCCTCCTGCCTTCAATCTTTCCCAGCATGAGGGCTTTTTATAATGAGTTGGCTCTTTGCATCAGGTGGCCAAAGTATTGGAGTTTCAGCTTCAGGATCAGTCCTTCCAATCAATATGCAGGATTGATTTCCTTCAGGATTGACTGATCTCCTTGTCATCCAAGGGACTCTCAAGAGTCTTCAACACTACAGTTCAAAAGCATCAGTTCTTCAGTGCTAAGCTTTCTTTGTGGTCTAAATCTCACATCCATACATGATTACTGGAAAAACCATAGCTTTGACTTTACGGATCTTTGTTGGCAAAGTAATATCTCTGCTTTTTAAAATGATGTCTCAGTTTGTCATAGCTTTTTTCCCAAGGAGCAAGTGTCTTTTAATTCATGGCTTCAGCCACAATCTGCAGTGATTTTGGAGCCCAAGAAAATATAGTCTGCCACTGTTTCCATGGTTTCCCCATCTATTTGCCATGAAGTGATGGGACCAGATGTCATGATCTTTGTTTTCTGAATGTTGAGTGATAAGCCAGTTTTTTCACTCCTCTTTCACTTTCATCAAGAAGCTCTTTAGTTCCTCTTCAATTTCTGCCAAAAGGGTGGCATCATCTGCATATTTGAGGTTATTGATATTTCTCCCAGCAATCTGGACTCCAGTTTGTGCTTCACCCAGTCTGGCATTTTGCATGATGATTCCCATTCAGGTATGATCTAAATTAAATCCCTTATGATTATACAGTGAAAGTGACAAACAGATTCAAGGGATTAGATCTCATACACAGAGTGCCTGAAGAACTATGGAAGAAGGTTTGCAACATTGTACAGGAGGCAGTGATCACAACCATGCCCAAGAGAAAGAAATGCAAAAAGGCAAAATAGTTGTCTATTTTGTAGACAGCTTACAAATAGCTGAGAAAAGAAGAGAAGCAAAAAGGGAAGGAGAAAAGGAGAGATATATCTATCTGAATGCAGCATTTCAAAGAACAGCAAGGAGAGATATGAAAGGCTTCCTAAGTGAACAAAGCAAATAAATAGAGGAAAACAATAGAATGGGAAAGACTAGAAATCTCTTAAAGCAAATGAGAGATACCAAGGAAACATTTCATGGAAAGATAGGCACAATAAAGGACAGAAACGGTATAGACCTAACAGAATCAGAAGATATTAAGAAGAGTTAGCAAGACTATATAGAAGAACTATACAAAAAAGATCTTAATGACCCAGATAACTACGATTGTGTGATCACTCATCTAGAGCCAGACATCCTGGATGCAGAGTCATGTGGGCCTTAAGAAGCATCACTGAATAAAACTACTGGAAGTGATGGAATTCCAGCTGAGCTATTTCAAATCCTAAATTATGATGCTGTGAAAGTGCTGCACTCAAGGTACCAACAAATTTGGAAAACTCAGCAATGGCTACAGGACTGGAAAAGTTCAGTTTTCATTCTAGTCCCAAACTAGGGCAATGCCAAAGAATGTTCAAACTACCACACAATTGCATTCACTTCAAGACATGCTAGCAAAGTAATCCTCAAAATCTTTCAAGCTAACTTTCAACAGTATGTGAACTGAGAACTCCCAGATGTACAAGCTTGATTTAGAAATGGCAGAGAAATAAAATTGCCAACATACATTGGATCATAGAAAAAGCAAGAGAATACGATAAACATCTACTTCTGCTTCATTAACAACGCTGAAGCCTTTGACTGTGTGTGTGGATCACAACAAACTGTGGAAAATTCTTCAAGAAATGGGATTACCATACCACGTTACCTGCCTCCTGAGAAATCTGTGTGCAGGTAAAGAAGCAACAGTTAGAAGTAGACCTGGAACTACAGACTGGTTCAAAACTGGGAAAGGAGTACGCCAGAACTGTATATATATTGTTATCCTGCTTATTTAACTTATATGCAGAGTACATCATGTGAAATGCTGGTAAAAAAAAAAAGGCTGAGCACCGAAGAGCTGATGCCTTTGAGCTGTGGTGCTGGAGAAGACTCTTGAGGGTTCCTGGGAAAGCATGGAGATCATACCAGCAGATCCTAAAGGAAATCAACCCTGAATATTCATTGGAAGGACTGATGCTGAAGCTGAGGCTCTAATACTTTGGCCACCTGATGTGAAGAGTGAACTCATTGGAAGATACCCTGACACTGGGAATGATCAAAGGCAGGAGGAGAAGGGGACAACAGAGGATGAGATTGTTGGATGGTATCACTGACTCAATGGATGTGAGTTTGAGCAAACTCTGGGAGATGTTAAAGGACAGGGAAGCCTGGCGTGCTGTGGTCCATGTGGTCACGAAGAGTCAGACATGACTGAGCAACTGAAAAACAACAACTTCATTGGGAAGTAGTGGGAATCCAATGAGTTTTACTATATACTTGGGGGGGGGGTGTGACAGAGGATACAGATAATTTGACTCCAAAAAAGGAACACATTTAGAGACAAAAATTCTATTAATTCAAATGAGTCAGGCCCTCAAGAACTATGCTCTCTAGCAATGACATGACAAAACTAAGAACACTGAACTCAGCCCCAAGAAATCAGCTGCAAACTCTAAAGGCTAACCCCAAAGCACACTATTACTGCTCCAATCATGGCTAACTCTGCTCAGAGACAAGGTATCCAGATGTTCTAAGAGGGAATACCTGGGGCCAGTGTTTCATAACCAGGTTCACTTCTCTTTTTTGCCTTTTTTGTTTGTTGTTTAAAAACAAAATAACATTCAGGTAGATGTAAGAAGAACCTGCCTTCATTCATTCTTTCAACAAATATTAATTGATCCCCCACTATATGGCAGCCACTGTTCAGTATGCTGACAGAGCAGAGAACAAAATAGATTAAGTCCTGTTCTTACTGAGGTTATACTCTAGTGGGAAATACATGGGGGTTGCAAAGAATCGGACATGACTGAGTGACTGAACTGAACTGAACTGAACAGAAGCAAACACACATATAATATTGTTTTAGACTGTGATCAGTGTTGTGATAAAAATAAAAAGGGAAGGGATAAGGTCACAGAGAATGCCTGGGCCATCCAACTTACTTTAATCTCTCTTTCCTGAGTTCTGAAGGATATAGAGGCCCACCTTGGGTAGAACCAGGTAGAAAGAAAAGGAAGTGCAAAGTTCCTCAGGTCAGACAGATCCTAGCATATTGGTATAAAAAGGGGATCAATGTTGCTGTTGCTGTTCTGTTCAGCCACCCAGTCATGCCCGACTCTTTGTGACCCCATGGACTGCAGCACTCCAGGCTTCCCTGTCCTCTACCACCTCCTGGAGCTTGCTCAAACTCATGTCCATTGAGTCGGTGATGCCATCCAACCCCAGTGTTGCTAGAGGAGAGTATACAATGTTTTTATAAATCACATCAAAGAGGTAGGCAGGGGCTGAATATATTGATGGTGGTGTCTGGGACCAGGAAGGGCTTCCTAGGTGGCACGAGTGGTAAATAATCTGACTGTCAATGCAGGAGACACAAGAGGTGGGCTGGATCCCTAGGTGGGGAAGATTCCCTGGAGGAAGGCATGGCAACCCCTCCAGTATTCTTGTCTGGAGAATCCCATGGACAGAGGAGCTTGGAGGACTACAGTCCATGGGGTTGCAAAGAATGGGACACAACTGAAGTGACTAAGCATGCATGCATGGGACCAGGAAATAGCGAGTGATTTTGGACAAATTTTAAAGAATGGCCAACAGGATTTATTGAAGAACTGGATATGAAGCACAAAAGAAAAAGATTTAAGGATTCAGTTCAGTTCAGTAGCTCAGTTGTGTCTGACTCTTTGCAACCCCATGGACTGAAGCACATCAGGCCTCCCTGTCCATCACCAACTCCTGGAGTTTACTCAAACTCATGTCCATTGAGTCAGTGATGCCATCCAACAATCTCAACCTCTGTCATCCCCTTCTCTTCCCTCCTTCAATATTTCCCAACACCAGGATCTTTTCCAATGTGTCAGTTCTTCACATTAGGTGACCAAAGTATTGGAGTTTCAGCTTCAGCATCAGTCCTTCCAATGAATATTCAGGACTGATTTCCTTCAGGATGGACTGGCTGGATCTCCTTGCTGACCAAGGGACTCTCAAGAGTCTTCTTCAACACCACAGTTCAAAAACATCAATTCTTCAGCTCTCAGCTTTCTTTATCTCACATCCATACAAGACTACTGGAAAAACCATAGCTTTGACTATATGCACCTTTGTCAGCAAAGTATTGTCTCTGCTTTTTGGCCTGAACAACCAGATGTTCCCATTAACTGGAAAGGAGAAAGACACTAAACATGATTTCTGATGAGTCATTTTAGAATTCCAAAAATACCTGTGGATGGGACCTCAGGGTCCTGCTCCAACTTTGTGCAGCCTAATTATGGAATGGGGGCACTTGTTTTGGCTAAGAGCAATGAAGCACATTTTGGGGAATCCCTGCCTTCTCCCCAGCAGATTTGGAAAACTCAACAGTGGCCACAGGACTGGAAAAGGTCAGTTTTCATTCCAATCCCAAAGAAAGGCAATGCCAAAGAATGCTCAAACTACCACACAATTGCACTCATCTCACATGCTAGTAAAGTAATGCTCAAAATTCTCCAAGCCAGGCTTCAGCAATATGTGAACCGTGAACTTCCTGATGTTCAAGCTGGTTTTAGAAAAGGTAGAGGAACCAGAGATCAAATTGCCAACATCCACTGGATCATGGAAAAAGCAAGAGAGTCCCAGAAAATCGTTGATTTCTGCTTTGTTGACTATGCCAAAGCCTTTGACTGTGTGGACCACAATAAACTGTGGAAGATTCTTCAAGAGATGGGAATACCAGACCGCCTGACCTGCCTCTTGAGAAATCTGTATGCAGGCCAGGAAGCAACAGTTAGAACTGGACATGGAACAACAGACTGGTTCAAACAGGAAATGGAATACGTCAAGGCTGTATATTGTCACCCTGCTTATTTAACTTATATGCAGAATATATTGTGAGAAACGCTGGACTGGAAGAAACACAAGCTGGAATCAAGATTGCCGGGAGAAATATCAATAACCTCAGATATGCAGATGACACCACCCTTATGGCAGAAAGTGAAGAGGAGCTAAAAAGCCTCTTGATGAAAGTGAAAGAGGAGAGGGAAAAAGTTGGCTTAAAGCTCAGCATTCAGAAAACGAAGATCATGGCATCCGGTCCCATCACTCCATGGGAAATAGATGGAGAAACAGTGGAAACAGCGTCAGACTTAATTTTTGGGGCTCCAAAATCACTGCAGATGGTGATTGCAGCCATGAAATTAAAAGATTCTTACTCCTTGGAAGAAAAGTTATGACCAACCTAGAAAGCTTATTCAAAAGCAGAGACATTACTTTGCCAACTAAGGTCCCTCTAGTCAAGGCTATGGTTTTTCCAGTAGTCATGTATAGATGTGAGAGTTGGACTGTGAAGAAGCCTGAGCGCGGAAGAATTGATGCTTTTGAACTGTGGTGTTGGAGAAGACTCTTGAGAGTCCCTTGGACTGCAAGGAGAGCCAACCAGTCCATTCTGAAGATCAGCCGTGGGGTTTCTTTGGAAGGAATAATGCTAAAGCTGAAACTCCAGTACTTTGGCCACCTCATGCGAAGAGTTGACTCATTGGAAAAGACTTTGATGCTGGGAGGGATTGGGGGCAGGAGGAGAAGGGGACGACTGAGGATGAGATGGCTGGATGGCATCACTGACTCGATGGACGTGAGTCTGAGTGAACTCCAGGAGTTGGTGATGGCCGGGGAGGCTTGGCTTGCTGCGATTCATGGGGTGGCAAAGAGTCGGACACAACTGAGCGACTGAACTGAACTAAATTGCCTTCTCCCTTCTGATTGTATTCATAAACCTGGAGATTTACACAGATGAGACAGAGAAGACTGAACACATTGGGCCAGGCAAACGGAGAGTCCCAGGCACAGGAAATCTTCTGTAGCCACTTCAGCACAGAAACTATGAGATTGGGCAGCGTCAAGGAGGGCGCTGCAGGAACCTTCTTGGCGATATGGAAGCCTAGAGAACCTTTTTTTTTTTTAAACTAGAAACAAAGTAAAGAAAAGAGATGGGGTGGGGTTTGGTGGTCTGGCCCGCCGGAAGGAGCTTGGGTGGAGCCGACTGTGCAAGCTTCGGGGCAGAGGGGGAGAGAAGGCCGCCACTAGCAACTAATATCAGCTTCCTAAAGTCAACAGAGAGGTCGGAGGTATTGTTGGAAATGACAGGAACCCCGTGATTCTGTCTGCCCGCCAAAGAGAGATGAAAACCCAAGTTGTGCGGTGCAGCTTTAAAGGGGCTGGTGATTGACAGAATGTGTAGCAGTGGATGGGGTGGAGCCGCTGGGTGGGGTCTGGGACAGGCAGCTGGGAGAAACCAAAAGGAAGAAAAAAGAAAACCGTAGCCCCTGAAATCGCTAATGCCAGGAGGAAGCTAGCCGGAAAGGGAGGACAGGAGGATTTTAGAGCTCACCTCCATTCCTACCCTGATCAACTCTCTCAGACCCTTCTATCTCCTTTTGAGATAATTAAAACCTACTGTACACCGGCCTTAGTCGGTGCCTGTGCCTAACTCCACTGAATTAGATTTGTAGAACGAGTGAGTGAAGACCCCGGGTCCACCACCTCAACCCCGGCCCCGCCCCACCGGCCTGGCCCGGGGCTGGAGCAGAGGATGCCTTTGGAGGCGCAGAATCCGAAAGTAAGTCCCTTTCATTTTGCTTACCCACCCTCTCCCCCTCCTTTTGCTGCCCTCACTGGGGTATTCTCTGGGCGGCAAAGAGCCACCTTACCGAAGGAGACTCTTTCAAGGAGGACACAGAGGGTTGGACAGGGTAGGGTGGGGTAAGAAGGGGAGGGGAACGGAGGAGGGGTGGTGCTTTAAAGCCTAGCGGAGCTGCCATCCACAGGATAGGAAGCTCATAGTTTGCTGGTTGTTTGATTAGAGCCTTGATTTCTTCTCCTGCTCTTAGAGCCTCGACTTACCCCTCCAGGCATTTTTTTCTTTTTGTCACAATCCAGCGCGTTATCTGGCTGCTTAAAGCTTCTAGCTGTGAGTTGGGAGGGCTCCATCTTGCCCAGCTTCTTAAAGCGGCAGTGCACCAGTTCTGCTGTGGGAAATAAATACTGAAAATTCAGTTTCGAAAAGGATGGCACTGACTCATCTTTACTATGACACAAGGTGTGTTGGGGGAATTTGTACAGAGAGGGAAGTTTTTCCTCCTTATACCAGCCTACAAACTTGTTCTAATATCCAGTTGATCTCAGGAGGCGCATCCTGGGCTATGCTGCCAAGTTGTAGATTAGTTAACTGCAGAGTCAACTGGCATTGCAGTTTTAGCTCAAGAGGAAATTATCAAGATTTGAAAAAATAATTTATTTTACAAATATTTATCAAAAGCTAGGTTCATTGTCTGTGACTGATTCCACTGCTGAATGTCTGTAATATGTCAGGACCATGTAGAGTGATGTCACTGACTCCTTTCTTAACTGATTGGTGGCCAAGGTTTCTTCCTAGAGTCGAATGTTGAACTTGATTTCAGCATTTATCAAGCATGTGTCACGTGAAGGTTCCCATTATTCATCTTTATTGTCTTGTCTTTAGTACCAAGCCCATATGCCCAAGCCCAAGTGACTGGGAGATTCAGCTGAAAGAGATAAGAACTCAAGTCAAAATGGCATGCAAAGAGAGAAGGGCAGGATGTTTCAGTAGGGAAGCTAAGGCTACCTTGACTGATCTGTTATTCCCATGCCCATGTCCAGGCTGGAAGATTGTCTTGGGCAGGAGGGCTTTACCAGCTCCCTTCTGGTGTTAAATAAAAGAACTAGTGTGGTGGAAACTTGTTAGAAGGCCTCATACAGATCAGTGGCATCTCTTGCAAGTTTATTTTTCTTATGTTTCTGCTTAAGGAGGATGGCAGGTCTGGATAGAGCCTAATGATATCCTGCATGTCAAAGATAATAAAATATGTTGTTTGAGGTTTTAGGTCTAATATTTTACTCTAGATGTCTTTTTTTTTTTTTTTAAGGTATGAATTATCTGTGTGTATCTATGCATTTCTATTTGGTCAATGGAATGCCATAGCTTCTAGCACTCTGCAGTTTACCAGTTCATTCATCTCTGGTATTAAATGCAAGGCAAAGACCCTCTCTTTTTTAATGTGCTAGGTTTCAGTGCATCTCCATTATCAACTCCCATTAAGGGCCTGTATTCATTTTAGGTTTTCTCAGCACCATTTATTAAAGCACCTTCCTCCATCCCTTCTTTTCTCAATTGGTTTTCCAAACCCCAAAATGACCTTATTCTGAATGGCCATAACATTGAATCCACTGGATTCAGATAAAGAAGAAAGCCTCAGTGTTCTTTCTCTCTAAAGTCACTGGTCTATGGAGTCCTAAAGACAAAGCAAACATGAATTCAACTGGAACCCTCCTGGCTACTTTCACCAGTACAGTCCTGTTCTAGAGCCAAGAGCCACTTGTACTTGTCACACACACTAAAATCTGCTACCCACACCCTGGCATGGAGAGTGGGAAGGAACTGTGTGCTGACTCCACATCCAACCTTCTAAATTTGATAACCATGGAATATGTTAGGTATTGCTGTGCTTCCATTTTAATATTTGATCATCCCTTTGTGTTTATGTTGGTTTTTCTTTAGGAAAGTTTCTAGATGCAGGATATAGCTGTCATAAAATATGGTTGCTGAAATATGGTTAATCTCTTCCTAGGACAGTGAAAATTTTGTGAACTCACTAACAGTTATTATAGGCAAGCAATAGAAAGGTTTCAAGTGACTTTCCCAGAGAAATTAGTTTGTTGTCATTCATTCTGCTTTCTGGGCTTGCAGACAGTTTCTGTCTACACAGAGGCAAAAGGGCTTCGTAAGAAATAATTGCAGAAAGAACACTTTGTCCTCTCTATCTCTCTATGTCACAAGCAGTAGTTTCGATCCCCTAACTCTGCTTCTGGAATCTGGTAGCCTAAGCTGTTCTTGTTTATACTAGTATAGCCTATGCCTACATTTACTTTGGTCTGAGTTTCTTCCTGGTTTTTTCTCAGCGTTCAAGGATAAGTACTTATGAAAGACAAAGGTATCAATAGGAAAATACATTGTGTTGAGATTCATTCATTAATTAATTCAACAAATACTTACTGAGAACCTACTCTGTGCCATCACTGCTCAAGACTCTGGAGAGTCTGCAAGACAAGTCCCCTGCCTTTTTGGAGACTGTATTCTAATGAGGATATGTTAGTGGATGGGTTTTTTTGGGTGGGGGAGGGGTGTTGAATAAGATAGCAGAGGGACTGGGGAGAGCTATTTAATAAAGAGTCAAGGAGGGCTTCCCTGATATGATGATTTTTAAGAATATATATGAATAAAGTGAGAGAACTAGCCATGAGAATACCCAAGGGAAGAGTATTCTTGACAGAGAAAATAGAATTTCAAAGGCTTGACATGTTCAAGGAATAGCAAAGCCAGTATCATTGGAGTGAAGAGGAAAGTGGTAGCACATGATTTCAGAGAGACAGAGAAGTGTCAGATCTTATAGGACCTTGTAAAGACTTTGAATTTTATTCCAAGTGAGATGGGGAGTCATTTTTAAAGAAGATAAATAATCAACAATTATTATATTTAAAATTCTACTCTTGTAAGGATAAATCTTCAGTTGTTCATCTTAACACAATCAAGATAGATTATGATTTTATGATTTTGATATTTGAATTTATGATATGATTTTATGATTTGAAAAAATTAGTAAGCTTATTGTTGAATTCATGTAACTAATTTAATTTTATACTAGCCATTGTTTCATAACAATTATTTGAAAAAGATTTCAAACATATTTGAAACTACTGAAATACAAAAAAATTTTTCAGCATAATTTAATTTAAAAATTCACAATAAATTTATTAGCACTAGAAGAATGCTTAACCTTGTTAGGAAAACATTCACAAGATTGTATAGCATGTTTCACTCTAGCATGAAATTGTAAAAATTATTCACTTGAAAACTTGTTTTTTTTTTTTTTTAAATTTCGGTCTTGCTGGCACACATAATTTCATGTAGATTATATACTATTCTTCTCCTCAAGTTCTTCACAGTAGGGAAGTGTATTTCATGTATCATTTAATATAATCCTCACAATAACCTTGTGAGGTAAGCAATATTATCATTTACATTTTATAGAATAGGAAACTGTAGCACAGGAATGTAAAGTGCCTTACCAAAGGACACAGAGCTAGTAAGTTAAAGAGGATTCATTCTCTCCCATACCTTCTGAAAAGCTGTTCCATCAGCTTCTTTTTCTTCAATTCCTTTTTATTTGGTTCTTCCACCCATCCAACCATTTCCACCTAATATAGATAACATTTATTGAATACCTGAAAGTGAAAAGTGAAAGTGAAGGTTACTCAGTCCTGTCAACTCTTTGCAACCTCATGGACTATGTGTATCATTTAATATAATCCTCACAATAACCTTGTGAGGTAAGCAATATTATCATTTACATTTTATAGAATAGGAAACTGTAGCACAGGAATGTAAAGTGCCTTACCAAAGGACACAGAGCTAGTAAGTTAAAGAGGATTCATTCTCTCCCATACCTTCTGAAAAGCTGTTCCATCAGCTTCTTTTTCTTCAATTCCTTTTTATTTGGTTCTTCCACCCATCCAACCATTTCCACCTAATATAGATAACATTTATTGAATACCTGAAAGTGAAAAGTGAAAGTGAAGGTTACTCAGTCCTGTCAACTCTTTGCAACCTCATGGACTATGCAGTCCATGGAATTCTCTAGGCCAGAATACTGGAGTGGGTAGACTTTCCCTTCTCCAGGGGATCTTCCCAACTCAGGGACTGAACCCAGGTCTTCCACATTGCAGGCAGATTCTTTACCAGCTGAGTCACAGGGGAAGACCAAGAATACTGGAGTGGGTAGCCTATCCCTTCTCCAACGGATCTTCCCAACCCAGGAATAGAACTGGGGTCTCCTGCATTGCAGGCGGATTCTTTACCAACTGAACTATCAGGGAAGCCCTATTGAATATTTACTCTGTGGCCAAGCCCTCTATTGAACACTTTGCATTTATCAATTCATATAATGTTCACAATAATCCTATTTAGTAGGTACTGTTGTTTCCCCAATTTTTCAGTTAGGGAAATTGAGACAGAAAAATCAAGCAACTTGCCCAAGTTTATACAACTTGGAAAGAGCAGATGTGAGATTTGAAAAGTCTACACCTTGATTATTATGCTCTACTGCCTAGTCTTTAGCTTGCAAACACGTTTATTTCCTAAGTCAATCTTTATTTAACAGCCCTTACTCAAATTATCACCCTATTTTTTGACAGTTTACATTTAGATCATTATTGAAACTGCTCTCGCAAGAGTTACCTGAAGATCTAAATGTCATGTCATGTACTCTCTCTTTAGGTTTTCAACATACTTGGCTTTACTACATTTAAGGTTGTTGTACTTTCCTTCCATCTTTAAAGCCTTTCATTCCGTGTCTTCTGTGATAATACTCTACCATGGATTTCCATGAACCTCTCTGATCGCTCTTTTTATTCTCTTATCTTGCTACTCTATACTCCTTATTTAGGTCTTCTCATCCACTTAAGAATTTCAACTGCCATTTATATAGACTATATGACAGTCTCCATCTCCAGCTGAATGCTTTTTCTTAGCCTGGACCCATCCGTTTGTCTATTAATCAGACATCTTAACTTGACATCTCTACACTTAATATGTTTAAAATTGAATTCATCATCAAACTCCCTGCCTCCAGTTTCTCTCCTTGACCAACAGTCACATAATCAACCAGACAACAAAAGCCTAGCAATAAAGCCTAGGGTCATCTATGACTCTTTCTTCTCCATAGCTTCTAGATTCTCCTTCTTAAATCTTTGTATCCTCTTCATTCCTACTTGTAGTGTCTTTGAGTAATTTTCCATCACGTATGACCTGGCCTATTAACATAGCCCCTTACTGTTGTTTTATCTGTCTCTAATCTCTGTGACTGGAGAAGGCAGTGGCACCCCACTCTAGTACTCTTGCCTGGAAAATCCCATGGAAGGAGGAGCCTGGTGGGCTGCAGTCTGTGGGGTCGCTAAGAGTCGGACACGACTGAACTACTTCACTTTCACTTTTCCCTTTCATGCATTGGAGAAGGAAATGGCACCCCACTCCAGTGTTCTTGCCTGGAGAATCCCAGGGATGGCAGAGCCTGGTGGACTTCCGTCTATGGGGTCGCACAGAGTCGGACACGACTGAAGCGACTTAGCAGCAGCAGCAGCAATCTCTGTGACCTTTGCTGTATGTTGAATTATGTCCCTCAAAATATATTGGATTCCTAATTTCTGGTACCATAGAATGTGACTGTATTTTGAGATGGGGTATTTACAGACGTAATCAAGTTAACATGAAATAGTTAGGACAAGCCCTAATACATATGACTGGTATCCTTATGAAAAGGGGAAATTTGGACAGAAAGACTCATAAAGGAAAGATGATCTGGAGAGACACAGGGAGAAGACAGTCATCTGTAAGCCAAGGAGAGAGGTCTAGAACAGATTCTTCTCTCAGAACCCTCAGGAGGAACCAAATCTGATGGCACTTTGGTTTCAGAGTTACAGCCTTCAGAACTGTGAGACAATACATTTTTTGTTGTTAAATCACCTGATTTTTAGTACTTTGATGTTGTAGTCCTCAGTACAGTTCAGTTGCTCAGTCGTGTCCGACTCTTTGCGACCCCATGAAATGCAGCACGCCAGGCCTCCCTGTTCATCACCATCTCCCGGAGTTCACCCAGACTCACGTCCATCGAGTCTGTGATGCCATCCAGCCATCTCATCTTTGGTCGTCCCCTTCTCCTCCTGCCCCCAATCCCTTCTAGCATCAGAGTCTTTTCCAATGAGTCAACTCTTCTCATGAGGTGGCCAAAGTACTGGAGTTTCAGCTTTAGCATCATTCCTTCCAAAAAAATCCCAGGGTTGACCTCCTTCAGAATGGACTGGTTGGATCTCCTTGCAGTCCAAGGGACTCTCAGGAGTCTTCTCCAACACCACAGTTCAAAGGCATCAGTTCTTCGGTGCTCAGCCTTCTTCACAGTCCAACTCTCACATCCATACATGACCACAGGAAAAACCATAGCCTTGACTAGACGGACCTTAGTCGGCAAAGTAATGTCTCTGCTTTTGAATATGCTATCTAGGTTAGTCATAACTTTTCTTCCAAGGAGTAAGCGCCTTTTAATTTCATGGCTGCAGTCACCATCTGCAGTGATTTTGGAGCCCCCCAAAATAAAGTCTGACACCATTTCCACTGTTACCCCATCTATCTCCCATGAAGTGATGGGACCGGATGCCATGATCTTCGTTTTCTGAATGTTGAGCTTTAAGCCAACTTTTTCGTTCTCCTCCTTTACTTTCATCAAGAGGCTTTTTAGCTCCTCCTCACTTTCTGCCATAAGGGTGGTGTCATCTGCATATCTGAGGTTATTGATATTTCTCCCGGCAATCTTGATTCCAGCCTGTGTTTCTTCCAGTCCAGCGTTTCTCATGATGTACTCTGCATAGAAGTTAAATAAGCAGGGTGACAATATACAGCCTTGACGTACTCCTTTTCCTATTTGGAACCAGTCTGTTGTTCCATGTCCAGTTCTGACTGTTGCTTCCTGACCTGCATACAGATTTCTCAAGAGGCAAGTTAGGTGGTCTGGTATTCCCATCTCTTTCAGAATTTTCCACAGTTTGTTGTGATCCACACAGTCAAAGGCTTTGGCATAGTCAATAAAGCAGAAATTGATGTTTTTCTGGAACTCTCTTGCTTTTTCCATGATCCAGCAGGTGTTGGCAATTTGATCTCTGGTTCCTCTGCCTTTTCTAAAACCAGCTTGAACATCAGGGAGTTCATGGTTCACGTATTGCTGAAGCCTGGCTTGGAGAATTTTGAGCATTACTTTACTAGCTTGTGAGATGAGTGCAATCGTGCAGTAGTTTCCAGTATGGTAGTAGAGCAGAAAATACTCTACAGGGTTCAGAGTCCTTTTCTGCTGTGGGTTATTTAAACCTGACTCTATATATTAACCATTTCTGCTTATATAAAGCAGATAGTTTTGAAAGGAGGAAGCAAAACTGATTGATTAATCTCACTCACTTATTCAACATACATGCCTTGGAAGCCCTCCAGGTGGATAGCTGTGTGCTACAGGATGGGAATACACAAATATAAGACCTCAACCTTGCCCTGGAGTTTAGCTGGAAGGCAGACAAAGTGATAGCTAACATCTAGTACTCGTTGATCACTTACCATATGCTAGGGACCACACTAAGCTTTGCATGTGTCTCACTTAAATTCCCAGTAGGGTTATACCCATTTTGTGGGTAAGGGCACAGGTTAGAGAAACGTTGAATAAATTCAAGAGAGAGGAATTGAAAAACTGACAAGTGAGCAAATTGTTAACATGAGTAGAAAGATGTTGGTGGCATTTGGGGTAAAGAAGTCAAAGAAGACTTGGTAGAGAAGGTGATGTTTGAGTCTTGAAGGATAATAAGAGTTTTCAAGTGTCAATGAAAAAAAATTAGTTGCTCTAAGAAAGAAATGGAAAATTTTATTTGAACCAACCTGAAGATTATTACCTGGGAGACAGTCTTTCAGAAAGTTCTCAGGACTGTTCCACCCATTAGAAGTCAAGGCACAGTTATATAAGTTTTTGAGACAAAAGTTTATATGTCAAATGATGTAGTGACAGTTTAAACAATCCATATCTACACATACAAAGTGAATCGGCAGATCAGGGGTCATTGTGGTCCCTTATAATAGTAAGAAGGAAGATTGTGTCCTCAGGATTTGTGACTCTTTATGAGATTAAGAAGGAATATTATCTCCTCAGGAGTTCTGGTTAATGCAGATGCACAATACCCAGTAAAGGGAAGGAAAGAGACCTGAATGGGCAAAGAAAAATATTATGTTCACAGTTTTTCTTGCTTTGCCATAGAATATAAATTTTATTTCATCAGTTTCCCCCTTTTGATAATTTTTTTGTTAGAAAGCACTAGATGATAAAATGGTCCCTCAATGCCAGAGTGGTTACTTATCTGCCTTTGATCCATCATGTCCCTCAATGTTGGGTCTTAATGGCCTGTTTTTTTTTTTTCCTTTTAGTAGAATATGCTAGTAAGATGTCTGGCAAGGACTAGCAGTCAATTCCAAGTTGTCCAGTAGCACTTAGTGCAATTTTACCTTGCATGTGCATTGTGTATGTCCATTTATAGAGATCTATAGATGTGATCAAAATTGACAGTAGGAATGACCATGTTATTAATAAAGTTTTAAGCCAAGATTCTCCTAAACAAAACCATTTCCCTAGTGTTTTTCCTAAACAAGGAAGAACATAATTTAAAGCAGAAACTTGATTCTTCATGTGTCATAAGATGAGTTAACAAATGTTACGGCCAAATGATCTTTGTGAGTGGTGTAATATAGGGACCTGATTTCATATTTGTGCATGTGGTTATCGAGTTTTTGCAACACCATTTGTTGAAGAGACTACCCTTTCCCTACTGAGTGTTCTTGGCTCCCTCGCCAAATATTAGTTGACCATATAGGTGGAGATTAATTTCTGGGCTCTCTCTTCCATTGGTTTTTGTGTCTATTTTTATGCCAGTACCATACTGTCTTAATTGCTATAGATTTGTACTATAGTTTGAAAGCAGGATGTGTGATGCCTTATTTCTTTGTTCTTTCTCATGATTGCTTTGGTTATTTCGAGTCTTTTGGAGGTGTATACAAACATTGGGATTTTATGATCTATTTCTGAGATAAATGACACTGGAATTTTTATGGGAATTGCTTTGAATTTATAGATGGCTTTGGGTAAATAGGGGTATTTTAACAATATTAATTATCCCAATTCATCAACATGGGATATCTTTTCATTTGCTTGTGTCATCTTTGATTTCTTTCAACAAAATTGTGTTCTTGTTATATAGATCATTCACATCCTTGATTAAATTTATTCCTAAGCATTTTATTACTTTTGATGTTATTGTGAATGTGAAAGATTTCCTCCTTTCTTTTTCAGATGTTTTATTTTTAGTATATAGAAGTGCAACAGATTTCAGGATTTTTTTTTTCTGTTAGATGCTTAATTTTTAAATTGTATAAGTGAAGGAACTGAGATATAAATAAGCTGTAAAGATAAAGAAATTGAAACACAAATAAGTGTCATACATTTGGTCATATAGCTGACTAGGTAGTTCAGTTCATTTCAGTTCAGTCGCTCAGTCAGGTCTGACTCTTTGTAACCCCATGAATCGCAGCACGCCAGGCCTCCCTGTCCATCACCAATGCCCGGAGTTCACTCAGACTCACATCCATCGAGTCAGTGATGCCATCCAGCCATCTCATCCTCTGTCATCCCCTTCTCCTCCTGCCCCCAATCCCTCCCAGCATCAGAGTCTTTTCCAATGACTCAACTCTTCGCATGAGGTGGCCAGAGTACTGGAGTTTCAGCTTTAACATCATTCCTTCCAAAGAAATCCCAGGGCTGATCTCCTTCAGAATGGACTGGTCAGATCTCCTTGCAGTCCAAGGGACTCTCAAGAGTCTTCTCCAACACCACAGTTCAAAAAC
>SJYX01000316.1:0-15364 GCA_006410675.1 Oreotragus oreotragus
CCCATGGACTGCAGCCCACCAGGCTCCTCCGTCCATGGGATTTTCCAGGCAAGAGTGCCAGAGTGGGGTGCGATTGCCTTCTCTGAGTTATTACCTTACAGTTCTGGAAATCAGAAGATTAAAATGGGTGGTCAGAAGGCTCTAGAAGAAAATATGTTTCTTAATCTAGAAAAACGGTATAGATGACCTAATTTGCAAATCAGAAATAGAGACACAGACGTAGAAAACAAATACATAGGTAACAAGGAGGGAAAGGTGGGGTGGGAGAAGTTGGGAGATTGGGATTGGCACATATATACTTTTGACATTATATATAAAATAGATAACCAATGAGAACATACTGTATAGCTCAGGGAGCTATGCTAAATGCACTGTGGTGACTTGAATGGGAAGGAAATCCAAAAGGGAGAGAATATATGCATATATATATGATGGCTGATTCATTTTGCTATACAGTAGAAAGTAACACAATGTTGTAAAACTATACTCCAATAAAAACTAATTTAAAAAGAAAATATGTTTCTTGCCCTTTTCAGCATCTAGAGGCTGCCCACCATCCTTGGCTCACAGCCTCACAACACTCTGCTACCATAGTCACATGCAACTTTTTTGAATCCCCTACCTTCCTCTTTCCCTTACAAAGACCTGTGTGATTCCATTGGGCCCACCCCAGATAAGTCAAGAGAATTTCCCCAACTTGAGATCCTTGCCTTAATCACCTCTGCAAGACCCACTCTGCCTTATAAGTTAGCATTCTCACAGGTTCCGGGAGTTAGGATGGGGCTGCCTTTGAGGGACCGTTATTCTACATACCACAGAGGACTAAGCATGGGAGACATCGAGTTGCCTCTGCAGAGTTCCCCACTCTTTAGTCAACGTTTACACGTTCGGGTCTGATCCCCAATATGTTACCTAAGTTCTCTGAGGGTCAGTTTCCATGTATGTCAAAGAGGAATGCCCATTCTGTATATTACCAGGTTACCTGGGGAATAACAAATGTAGTTGGGTAGTAAAATGTTCAGCAAGTTTTAGATTTAAAAATGCTGCATAAAATGAACAAATCACAATTTAACTGCCTCACAAGTCAATTAATAGACTCAAACTGCTTTGAGATCCTTGGATAAAAGGCATTCTCTGACGCCAAGTATATGTTGGTGTTTTGCCTTTGTCCTCACTTGCAGCCATATATCAAAAGCACACTTTAGTTCATTTCTTCTCTTTGAGATAAACGATCTAATTTTCTACCCCTGTGGTTTTCCTGAATGTCTCCCTCCCCCAAAGCCTTCCAGTGGGAGCAGGGTAGCTCATTTTCTTTGCCGGGTGTTCTGTGGGTGGATGGATGTGGCCTCTTTGACTAGTCTCTTTCCCTCCCTTTGTTCTTTCGCCTCCTCTGACTTGGTTTTCTGCTGGGTAGTTGTGACTTTGCCACCTCTCTTTTGAGTCTCATCAAGGGCTGCTCTGTCCTGATATATAAGTTTCTTTCTAGTTTCACAGTCTCCTGGGGAAAAAGGAGTCCATGTGGGTTGTTCACCTGCTGAGTTAAGAGTTTGCCCTCATACACATGCCATATTTTTTTATTCTAGTTACAGGGATCATGCAGTGATTGTACTTCCATGGACTCCCATATGAAAATGGAAAAGAAGCCACTGTGTGTCCCTCAGCATCCCTTATGCATTGCCTTTGCTGTCTGCAGGTGGGCAGAGATATATACCTCATATACCCAGGAAAGAAGGTACAGATGACTCCACCTTTGAAGTCGACCTGCCCCAGAAACCAAGACCTGCAGAGAAGCAAACCTCCATTTACTTTAAAAAAAAAGTTGCATCACATTTTTTAACATGTCTAAAAAGACACAACTGCATTTAGAATAATGTGGCATTCCCCTTTATCCCCTTCACAGGAAAAATAGTTATGTGGATGTATCAGTCACCATTTAGATAGTTCAGAGGAAATTTAATACAAAAAATTGACAACAGTAATAAAAACGCTGGCTAAGGGGAAAGTGGCATTACCTAGAGATGGGCAATTGCAGAAATTAGCCATTACTCCCATAGTTGGAGGAGTGAGGAGTGAATGTGATGTCACCCAGAGTCCATCAACACACATTCCCTGCTGAGGTTGCACCCAATGGCTGAGCCATTACCTTAGTTATGTATTGCTATTGCGTAAAAACTTACCTCAAAATGTAATGGCTTGAAACAATACACATTTACTATCTCACAGTTTCTGTGGGTCAGGAATCTAACATGGTTTAGCTGAGTACTTTCTCTACCCCAGGATTTCTTTAGAAAACTGTCAAGGTGTCAGGTTATACTCATCTGAAGTCTCAAATGAAGAAGATACACTTTCAGGCACGCTTCCCAGGTGGCTCAGTAGTAAAGAATCTACCTGCCAAGCAGGAGACACGCGTTTGATCCCTGGGTCAGGGAGATTCCCCTGGAGAAGGAAATGGCAACCCACTCCAATATTCTTGCCTGGCAGGCTACAGTCCACAGGGTCCCAGAAGAGTCAGACGCTACTTAGTGACTGAACAACAACAACACTTTCAGCCTCATGTGGATATCAGCAGGATTCAGTTCCCTATAGGCTGATGGACCTTAGTTCCTTATAGGCTGATGGACCTCAGTTCCTTGCCAGCCATTGGTCAGAACCTCAGTTCCTCGCCATGTGGGTCTCATAAACAGAGTGGCTTGCTTCATAAAAGCATGAAAGCTGAGGGACTTCCCTGGTGGTCCAATGGTTAAGAATCAGTGCTTCCACTGCGAAGGGCGTGGGCTCTATTCCTGGTCATCAGGAAACTAAAATCCTATATGCCATGCAGTGTGGCCAAAAAAAAAAAAAAAAAATCATTCAAGCTGAGAAGACAACAGAGCAACAGAGAGAGACTCCTAGGAAGACAGTAGTTAAAATCTTTTGCAACAAATCACAGAAGTGGTATCCCTCAACACTTCAATACTGGTCAGCAGCAAGTGACTTTAGGGGAGAAGATTACACAAGGCCATGAATACTGAAGCAAGAGGCCACTTTGGAAGATCTTGATCCTGGCGGCTTAGTATGGAATCCAGGAGCCCAAGCTCCTACTGATGATGCTAGAATCACCCCAATGCTATGGAAGCTCCAGTCACCCATGGCACCACCCACTGCTACCGCCATCACAGCCAAATGGTCATCCATTCCTATGACTTTCCAATATCCTACGCATGCTTAGATTGACAAACCCTACGTAGAGCCCAGCTACCAATGGAGTATAGAAGAGTTTTCAACAGCTTGCAGTTCAGAGGAGAGAAAATAAGGACAGAAATAGGACAAACAACAGACAATAGCCAGCATAATAGGAAAAGTTGTTTCCAGTCATGTCCTGCCTCTCCACTGTCTCCTGGTCATCAGAGCTTAGCTCTCCCATGTTCTCTGTCTTTCTCTGCTCAGAACTCTCACTTTTGCCAAGTACAAATGGATAAGAGCAGTAAGTTTTTAAGGTGATTCAGTTCAACAAAGTCTATTACCAAGATGCTATGTTTCAAGCATGCTATGGGCTAAGAGATACAAAGACAAAAAAGAAATAGTTCCTGCCCTTGAAGAGTATGCAGCTATGCCAGGGACACAGAGGTCTATAAAACAAAGTGATAAGTGCTGCACTACGGCACGTTCTGACAGACTGATTGACAAACCATTCAGATCTGTCCGATTGGCTGCAGGTTATCTGCACTCTTGGTTCTTGCCAGAGGAAAAAACGCAACCTTGAACTCTCAGTCATAAAATCCTTATCAAGTACACTTACAATAAATAATTTATGGAAGTTTACCTAAAAGACAAACAGCTTATCTATTACTTTAGATAGCCTAAAATTTACTATTTATGTACACAGAAGCATAATTCAGTTTGAAGAAAAATCTATGAAGAGCTAAAACATGAGCCACAGTCTTGTTTTCATACCTCAATGAAGCAGCTTTTACTTGATTGTGCTTTGATGTCGCATCGTCTGTCAAGATTGAGCAACATTTTAAAATTGCTGACTGGAGTTAAAATTCACAACCAGTGTAGGCATGTTGAAACCGTGCTCCTCTACATCACACTGCACTCATTTTCTTAGGACCTCATGGACAAGTTCTTCTCAGATCTCAGATTCAGGAAGTGCTTTCTCAGAACAGCTCATCTGTTTTTGTCTTACAGACACAGAAAATTTCTATAATTCATTGTGTTTCCATTTTTGCTTTAGCTGCCGGGAGCTTGGGTCCAATTCTGCAGTCCTCTTGAACAACTGCACCAGAGTGGGTGGCAGGCATTTATTTTGCTGTTCTGGTTTCCCCTTGACCCCAAGTTCTCCTTTATCCTTTTGTAGGTATGTTGCCAATCTATCTCAGGTTCTCTACTGACCGAGTTTTGTATCAACTCCAAATGAATTGTACAGGTATATGTAAGGTGTTGTTTCTACTTAGGAAGAATGATCAAGAAAATCATAGGAAGAGATGATACTTAATCTAAGCCTTGGAAAATTATTCCAGGCCAAGAGAATAATATGAGCAAAGAACTTAGAAGCATAAAGATGCACATAGGTTTATAAGACCAGATACAGAAGAAGGGAGGGAATAATACTTACATGTTTCTTTTTCCTAGGAATGTATTATCCCTCCCAGGGAGAAGCGCACTTAACCTATTGAAATGCATCTTTAAACTCATGCGTCCTTAAAGAGTGACTCTACTGAGAGTAGTTTCTATCAAGAGAAAAAAATTTATTTTTTTAATCAAGTAAGCATTTTTTACTTATTTATTCAAATTACAAGGACTTCCCAAACTGTCCAGAGATTGGCTAACCTAGATGCTGCCACAGCCTCTCCCTGAGTGGGCATAGTGATGGTAAAACCAGAAAGCCCATCCTCCAAAGTCCAGGTCACAGCTTTCAGCTCCTGCAAAGTCATCTCCCACCCCAACTTAGCCTGTAGTAAGGGCAAAAAGAGCTCCAGAGAATCTCTTTGGAGGGCAGAAGATTTTAGACATTCAGGGTAAGGGGCTGCTATGTTGTTCGCTATCCAGAAAACTTTAAAGAACTTATTTTCCCCTTGCTAGTCCTCATTTCCTCCTTTCAATTCAGATGTCTGAGACCCTATGTTTTTAGCTGATCTCATTATTGTATAATAACACTGCCTATCTTGACAACCTGTGATATTCATTGATTTTCCCAATCTATAAACCATCTACATACATCACCATAGACTCCCAATAGCTAGAGATGACTTTAAAATGAGTCATTCACCATGCTTCAGGCAGGAAATTAAGGCTTGTAATGTTGAGATATGAATAATTTTAGTACCTTTCATTACTTTGATTTCTTTTTTTCTGGTAAACACTACAATTATTTAGGCAGCTAAAAATGTCATGTTAAAATGTCAGTAAATACAGTAACAAATCTAACTGTTAAGTGAGTCCCCTACTAAGGCATCAGGCAAACAGCAATTTGCAGGAATCACATGTGAAAAACAGGGGGCTATTTGAGGATTTGGGGTGATTTCCAGTCCGAAAAGTAACCTATTTAAGAAGAAAGAACCATCTCCAGGAAGGCATTAATAGGGCAATGGTTTTTTGTTAGTTAAGTAAATTTCAAGGTTTTAAGTATTGCTTTTTAGAAGTACCAAGGAAGGAAAATGGGGTTAAGTCTAATTGTGGTTTTACCATTAGCTTTAATGGAGAGATTTACACCAGCCTGGGAGTCAAAATGAGGGAAAGTGTCATGCGGGGACCACATAGGGTATTCAAAAGGAAATATGTCTATTATGCCCAAGAGAGTCTGGTGCTGGCTAAACGAGCATCCCTCTGAATGCAAGCAAAGCCCTGGCCTGGAAAAGCATTGCCAGCAAAAAGGAAACGAAAGCCCTCCATGCACAAGCAAGAAATAACAAGAGCCTCTGCCGTAAGACTTCTAGCTCTGAGGTGCTCACATACACATCATTCTCATTACTCCCACCTCACCTAGCCGAGACTGCGCCTCCCACCATGCCTTTATCCCACCACCTCCAACCATCATCAGTGCCCACGACATTGAACTAAGTACTCAGTAACTATTTCCAGATGATCTTAAGACTTTGTCTTCCCTTATAGATTTATGTGTTCAGATTAGGTCTTTCTAGGTTATATCCTCTGAGATTCGTGCAATTTTCACTGGGAAACTAGCTATGTATAACCATTGTCTTGACTTTCCCCAGGTAACTTAGACTGAGAATGTAGATACTTAGAACATTTACTCTTTTCAAACCTACCTAAAAGGCTAAATCTCTTAACATATGAAAAACTTTCATAGTTCATAAAAAAAGTCCCAACAGTTTTTGGAAAAGCAAATATATGAAGAGTCATTCAACTGAAAAAGAAATGCAAGAATCTTTAAAACATGAGAGGGTGTTCAACTCTCTCATAATGAAAGAAAAACAAGTTAGAACAATGAAACACTGTTTTTTTGCCTGGTAGAAAACACTGGGATTTTTTTGCCTGTTTTTTAACCTGGTAGAAAAAGATTAGAAATTTTATTATATACATATATATATGTATATATGTATATATATATATATGTCCCAGGGACAGGAGAGCCTGGTGGGCTGCTGTCTATGGGGTCACACAGAGTTGGACACAACTGAAGCGACTTAGCAGCAGTATATATATATGTATATATGTATATATATAGTAAGGCAGAGAGGAAACCAGAAGTTTCATGAACTATTGATAGAAATATACTTGTTATAATCCCATTGTAGGGCAATTAGGTATAATAACTATTGAATTTAAATCTATATATGACACTTTACTTCCACATTTAAGAATTTATCCTTTAAAAATGCTATATTACATGAAAGTAAAAATAGGTTGCTAGGACACTTAGTGGAATATCATCATAATTACAAAAACAGAAGCTTCCAGGCTCCTCTGTCCACAGAATTCTTCAGGCAAGAACATGGAGTGGGCAGCAATTCCCTCCTCCAGGTGATCTTCCCAGTCTAGGAATCAAACCTTCATTGCAGGCAGGTTCTTTACCATCTGAGCCACAAGGGAAGCCCCAGCAAAAACAGCATACACCACAAATGACAACCATCCAAGATTCTACCCAGTTATTAAAAGGAATGAGGTAGATCTCTTCCAAAAGACATTCAATGTAGGGTGTTATGTGAAAAAAAAGGCTTGACAATGTCACAAACAACACCCTGTTATTTGTCCCCAGTACAAAGTTAGATCACCTCTAACTTTGTCATGTATGGATGTGAGAGGTGGACTATAAAGAAAGCTGAGCGCCAAAGAATTGATGCTTTTGAACTGTGGTGTTGGGAGAAGACTCTTGAGAGTCTCTTGGACTGCAAGGAGATCCAACCAGTCCATCTTAAAGGAGATCACTCCTGGGTGTTCATTGGTAGGACTGATGCTAAAGCTGAAACTCCAATACTTTGGCCACCTGATGTGAACAGCTGACTCATTTGAAAAGACCCTGATGCTGGGAAAGATTGAGGGCAGGAGGAGAAGGGGACGACAGAGGATGAGATGGTTGGATGACATCACTGACTCAATGGACATGGGTTTGGGTGAACTCCAGGAGTTGGTGATAGACAGGGAGGCCTGGCGTGCTGCAGTTCATGGGGTTGCAAAGAGTTGGACACAACTGAGCGAATGAACTGAACTGAACTTTGGGCTCAGAACTCTTTGATGCAGTTGAAGAATCCCACCTCCAGGCAGCATGTCAAGGCAGTAAAGGTAATATCTGGATATTTGCTAAAGATTAAAGAGCAAGTAAAACTCCTCAGGAAAGTATCTATCTCTTGGTGTCCTCAAATTTCCATCTTACTGTGCTGAAAATATACCAAAGTCTAATTTTTCTCAGAGAGAAGAGACTGCCTAAATTTGGCAGGCCCTACAACAGTGTCTTATTTCCATAATAAAAAATTAAGATAAGCTTCAATGAAAATAAATTATAGAAATCTTTCTAACTAATGTGTTAGCATAAACAACAAAACACTAATTATGAATAGTTTTCCAATATCTTTTAAGTAAAGATATTTTAAAGCAACTGTCTTTCACAAAACTTCAACTCTTTCCTCTCATTGCATAGTAAAAATTTTTCCCTTGCTTTAAGAAAAAGCATGAACTTTCCTTCACTAAAATTCAAATAGCTCGTCCATAGTCCCCTGGGTACTAGCTTAGAGAAGCAGCTCTTGGAGTTCATTGATTTGTTGCTAGCAAATTGGAACGTTAAAGGTGTGACTTCCCTGTGTTGCTAGTTGGTGATCAGGTCTCACTGGGGTCTCTTCAAATGGGAGAATTGCTTCCTGCTAATCTCAGGCAGCTGCACTGCATCCACATCCATTTCCTCACTGATCTTAAACAGAATACAGAGAAAGATTATGTTTCGTTCTTCCACTGCGTCTACATAAAACCCAACTGCGGTCCCTTTCTGATCAGCAAGATGTTACCTTGGAAACTACTTTATACAGCTCTTATTCCTCCCTCCTTTGAAGCTCATCATTTGTGTAAAATTTGTTTTGCCTCCTAATGACTAAGACAAGACATTAGCCAGCCTGACTGGCTCCCTGGTTCTTCCAGATAAATGTTATAAAATTGGCAGCCCAGGGGCCAAATTCAATACTTGGGTATGTTTGACCAAACAAAACTTTGGTTCTGTTTGTAATTTTTCTTTTAATGTAAGCTAAGATATACAAACCAGAAGATTGGACATGAAAATCCAAATTTCCAATTCTCTGTAAAATATTTAGGCTTGAAAACCCTGGGCCCACATTCTCAAATATCAGCTGTAGCTAAGTAGTTTGCTTCACTCTCCTCAGTTCACTTCCCTTGATTAAACCAACTAGTAGGCATTTGGGTTGTGACCCCTGTTCTAGGATATATGCTCTTTAAACAATGAAAATACATAGAACTGAACAAAAGTTATTTTAAAGCAAAGATGTTTCTCCTTAAAATTCAGTGGAATTTCAAACTCACCTAATGTCTTCCCAACTGCACAAGCTTTTCTAAATTTATTCTTAACTTTCAGTCACCATTCCTAACTAAAGCCAGCAATTAAAAACTAAGGTAATAACTCATATCTAATGATCAGCTAGGGTGGCAGTGAAGTCAGTAAAGAAGGCAGTGGTCCTCAAACTGTAGCATGTATTGGAATCACCTGAAAAGTCTGTAAAAGCACAGATTTCTAGATTTGAGTTTCTGGTTCAGTAGATCTAGAATGGTGTGTGACAATATGCATTTCTAACAAGTCCCAGTGATGCAGATATTCCTGATCTGGTGACCATACTTTGAGCATCACCAAGTTCTCATGGATCAAATATATCTGTAAATGTATAGTGGCCAAACACAATAAAAGTTTACTTCTCTTTCACAAAACAATCCAAAGCAAATTTTCTTTCATTCGGTGTTCAGGGGCCCAAGTTACTTTAACCTTTTACATCTCTACTGACCACTAGAACCTTCTGTATAGATAGAAAGGGAAAAGATATCCAGAAACCAAAGCACTTTCTAAAAGCTTTGGCATAGAAGTGTTACATATCCCTTCCATTCACATCTCATTGGTGAAAACTAATCAGATGGTCATATCTAGATGCATAAGATGCTGAGAAATATGGTCCCTGGCAGGACAGCACTTCCTAATTCCACAAACTAGAAAGGAGACCACATTTTGTTGTGGACATCTCCACTGCAGCAGCCATAAATACGGCTTGCTCTTCCTCTGCTAACTTCCTTCCCCATTACCAGAAGGCTCTTCTCCCTTCCTGTTGTCCAGCCAAACCTCAACATCCTTCTGGTTACATTTCACTTCCACCAGAATTCCGAATTGAAAAAAAAACATTCCAGTATTTTATCTTGGTAAGTAGATAAAGTAACTTTCTTCCAAAGAGCTTATTGTTTCCTTGAGGATATTTATTATCATCATTATAACTTTAAAGAACAATGTTCATTCTTCTCCAGTTAATCAAAGGAAAATATAAGCTGTTTGCATTTTGAATGTTTTTGATTAAAGACTTGAGTCAAGTATCACATCAAATTATCTTTCCAAATAAATAGACAAAGGAAAAATGCCATGAAACATGCCTAAAATAATTAATAATGCAACATTATAACCTACCTACACTCCTTGTGGTGAATTAATTTTTCTGAAGTCATCACTGACTCCTGGGAGCTGGAGTGAGTTATAGAGGTGATCTGTGTGCTTCTAAAATCAATTAAAACTCAATAAAAATAAAAGTCTGAAAATAAAATGAGGAGAGGCTCCTTTACTATTGCAAGTAGCACAAAACTGAGCACGGACTTAACTTAAGCAAAAACAGAATTTATTGTTTCACTTAAGATGAAAAGTCCAGAGGCATACTAAGCTTCAGTCATGGTTGAAAGCTGAGTTCAAGCTATACCATCAGGATTGCTTCTCTCCATCTCTCAGCTTCATGACGAAGTGGAATGTCAGCAATGGTTTTAACTTTTATACCCTCTTAGGTATCCAGCAGAGAAGATCAAGAGATCTTCAATGAGGAAAACATCACTGCTGCTCATTGGATCCGATTGGGCCATATGTTCACCTTGAAACTTATTATAGCCAGGGGGAACTAATTGTGGGTCTCATGTATGGAATCAGTTTCATGTAATCCAAATTATGAGTTGGAGAAGGTGGTTCTAAATAGGGGAATTAGGGTACAGATACTGTTGGAATTAGAGAAGTCCCAGTGCCCCACACTTGGAACTAATTGAAGGATCCAGGAGCTAGGTAGAGAGCTACAAAAATGTCACCTTTATGATACGTCTTCATATCTGTTAACCAAGTTGGCTTGCTAACTCCTGAATTAGACGGATCTGCCACATCAGACATTCATTCTCCCACTGGGGACTGCTCTTGTCAGATTTATGGCATGGAGCAGCAGAGAACACTCTCTGCAAATTGTAGGTGATGAAGAAAAATACAGAAAAGAGGGCTGAGTTTAATGTGCCTGGTCACTGCACCAAAACTCATCCATTGGGTAAGTCACTCTTCCTTGGAGCAAAGGGAGAAGGTGGGCACAGGGGTTAAAGAAGCTTGGATTATTGCTCTGAAGAAGTTCCTACACACAACAATGGAGGAATGAGGAGTAAATGTCTCCTCCCAATATTTAACAAGAGTGAATGAATGGTGGTAGCAAAAAAGAGATGTCCACTACAAAAAAAAAAAAAAGACTTATTCTTAAAAACACAGAGTGAAATATATACACCAAGATGGTTAGATTCCTAAACCCTTTTAGTTATAAAAG
This sequence comes from Oreotragus oreotragus, assembly GCA_006410675.1. Classification (NCBI taxonomy): domain Eukaryota; kingdom Metazoa; phylum Chordata; class Mammalia; order Artiodactyla; family Bovidae; genus Oreotragus; species Oreotragus oreotragus. Next base: position 11,256 of record SJYX01000316.1, read on the forward strand.
GATATTAATCCCACCTGCTATGGAAGCACCATAATATCCTTTAGATACTGTTCTTCACAATTGTTGTTATCTCTTATCTGATTTGGTGTTTATCTATAGATGAAAGATCTGTCTAGTCAAGGCTATGGTTTTCCAGTGGTCATGTATGGATGTGAGAGTTGGACTGTGAAGAAAGCTGAGCACCAAAGAATTGATGCTTTTGAACTATAGTGTGGGAGAAGACTCTTGAGAGTCCCTTGGACTGCAAGGAGATCCAACTAGTCCATTCTAAAGGAGATCAGTCCTGGATGTTCATTGGAAGGACTGATGCTAAAGCTGAAACTCCAACACTTTAGCCACCTCATGCGAAGAGCTGACTCATTGGAAAAGACTCTGATGCTGGGAGGGATTAGGAGCAGGAGGAGAAGGGGACAACAGAGGATGAGATGGCTGGATGGCATCACCGACTTGATGGACGTGAGTCTGAGTGAACTCCGGGAGTTGGTGATGGATAGGGAGGCCTGGCATGCTGCAATTCATGGGGTCACAAAGAGTCAGACACGACTGAGCGAATGAACTGAACTGAACTGATGAAAGATAGTCAAGTATAAAACATGGACTTTACATTGATACCCTGAGACAAAGCAGGAATAAGCAACCAGAAAAATATGGTTGAAAATTTGAGAAAGTGATTCAAATAAGATCAAGATGAGATTCATATTAATCTGGATGTGATTCTAGAATATAAGATCCATGAAAAACAGCCTCCCTGTCTGACTGCTCACCACTGTATGTTTTCCCAGTATCTAGAATGGGGTTTCTGGCATACAGCAGGTGCTCAATACACACTTGTGGAATGGGTGAACTGGCAAAGAGGATGATCTCAGGGGTGACTATGTTTTGAATAGGAGGAAAACAGAATCTTGTTTGGGGTTATAGTGNGGTGATGGATAGGGAGGCCTGGCATGCTGCAATTCATGGGGTCACAAAGAGTCAGACACGACTGAGCGAATGAACTGAACTGAACTGATGAAAGATAGTCAAGTATAAAACATGGACTTTACATTGATACCCTGAGACAAAGCAGGAATAAGCAACCAGAAAAATATGGTTGAAAATTTGAGAAAGTGATTCAAATAAGATCAAGATGAGATTCATATTAATCTGGATGTGATTCTAGAATATAAGATCCATGAAAAACAGCCTCCCTGTCTGACTGCTCACCACTGTATGTTTTCCCAGTATCTAGAATGGGGTTTCTGGCATACAGCAGGTGCTCAATACACACTTGTGGAATGGGTGAACTGGCAAAGAGGATGATCTCAGGGGTGACTATGTTTTGAATAGGAGGAAAACAGAATCTTGTTTGGGGTTATAGTGGCCATGAAAAAGCAGTATCAGTTTGGATCTAAGACTATAACTAAAAGGATCCCACTACAATGCAAGCTAAGAATTACTGAGTTGAACTAGAACAGTGCAAGAATTATAGAAACCAAAAAATATCTGAAATAAAATGACAGAGGTCTTAGAAATAATCCTAATATATTACTTCTGACAATGGCTGCCCATCTGAATCACCTAGGGAACTCTAAAACTTCCAATATCCAGACCTCACTTGCAAAGATTCTGATCTAAGCATCCATAATTTTCAATATTTCTCAGATGAATCTGACATGGGATCAGGGCTGAGGACTACTGGTCTATCACTACCCCATCATCTTACAGAAGAGGGTGAGCTTGAAAGGTAAAAGATTCAGAATGTACCTTGATAGCCAAAGTTTAGATATACTTTAAAATCATAAATAGGAAATAAACAGTTCTTAATGTCAATCCTCATCAATTTCTGAAATGAATAGGTCTGAATCTCTCAAAATATTACCAGAACCAACTATTTTTGTATGTAGGAAAGGACTATCATTCCAGCCCAGTTCTTGTCCTAGAAGCCATGGGGAGGCATTGACAAGTTTTTCAAGAGTGCATGTCATGATGAAAAGGTGGTTTCCAGAGACAGACCTGGCTAGGATGGAAGGATGGATTCAAAGGAACAGATATAAAGACCAGGAAGTCATGCAGTTATCCAGGAATGCGCGAGCCCTTGGTCATCTAACATGAGATGGAGATTGTGAACATGAGCAATACCATGAAAAGCTATCAACAGGGCTACAGGACTGATGGCCTAGGAAAATACAGGGTGAAAGTGAAGTGAAAGTGTTAGTTGCTCATTAGTGTCTGACTCTTTGCAACAACCCCATGAACTATATAGCCCACCAGGCTCCTCTGTCCATGGACTTCTCCAGGGAAGAATACTGGCGTGGGTAACCATTCCCTCCTCCAGGAGATCTTCCCCACCCAGGGATCACATCCATGTCTCCTGCACTGCAGGCAGATCCTTTATCATCTGAGCCACCAGGGAAGCCCAAATACAGGGTGAGCCGGAGCCCAGAGCAACTACAGGTCCAAGACACTGACTTAGTCCAGCTTTGCATCCTAAATGGCTGCCTGACCAGTAACCACCAAAAGCCCCTTTGAAGGAGGGGAAAGAAGGGAAGAATGGAAAGAGTACAAAACCCTGGTAAGGCCCAAATCCACTTCATTTTGTCTGCCCAGGGTGCCATGCAGTTTTGTGGGCAGAAACAAGTAGAAAGGAGGGACAATGATGGTCATCTCAAGAAAAGCCACTTCCTGATCACTTGTGTCCAGAACACTGGGGCCCTCAGGGAGAGGCGTTTGGTGGACCTTGACCTGACTTATCACCATGTTTTAAAAATTAAGCGCGCTAGCTGAGTTAACCTATCCACCTCAGACAAGACTCCTCAAAAGTATTTTGCAAAGCATCACCCAACCAATGAAATTTTTGTTTTCAAAATTTCTCTAATGGGATCTGACTGTCCCTCCCACCCCTGAGGGGCTGTGAAGTGTGCTGCCTGTATTTACAGACGTGCCTACCTAGCACCTTCCTTTTACAGAGGCAGAAATCGCTCCAAAAGGAAATGATGCCTTTGTGGAGGAACTTGTGTTAAGTGTTCGTTCCTAGAGCACAGGAAGGGTGGGGGTCCAAGCAGTTAGCCCCAGGCCGGCGCTGGTAGGGCTGGGTCCTGAGAGGAAGCGATGCAATTCCCAGCAGCCCCTCCCCCACCCACCCCCGCCCCGGGGGTTACCAGGACCCCCCTTAAAGCCTCCGGTAATGGGCCTTTCGGAACTTCCCCTGAGGAGAGCCTGCCAGCGGCTAATAGACACCACTGTCGGGAAGGCTTTTATGCTGCGCAGCTTACTTTTTCCTTTCCGCAGTTGCAGCTCGTTGCTCTTAATCACCTCCCCTTGGACCGCGCGGCTGGCGTAGGGGATCAGAGCCTGGCCTGCCTCAGCACCTCTCCGCCCGAAAGGTTCTTCCTTCAGAACGGCCCACTTACAATGCAACCCCTCGCAACCGCGCTCCAACTCAGTGACAGGTCTCAGGAGCCGGCCCGCTTTCCCGTGACCCTCTGCCTTGCTTGGGGCGTCCTAGTGGTTAAACCCCGGAGCCCCCGCAGGTGAGAATACATCATCATCCCCTCCCTCCTCTGCCCACCTGGGCTTCCTCACCTTGTGGGTTCCTACAGCAGCTAAGGCACGGCTGATGGGGGCAGAGCTCTCCTGCCTCCACCCAGGAGCCCCAGCATGAAGCATTCTCTGTTCTACAAGAAAGGTGTGAGGGCTGTGCCGTGCAATGAACACCGACTTAATGTACACAGTCAGCATTACACCCCCAGGCTGCAAACCAGGGGGCGTCTCATTCAATTCCCTCACTCCTCCTGTGCCTTTTAACTAACTTTGAAATTCCTCACCCCGCTGCAGGTGCTTCTACGCTGTTTCCAAGAAGTAGAGCTCGACATAGATTTATTTGGTAACCATTGCAGGAATTTCAAAAAATGAGAACCAGAGGAAGAAGCCAGACCTGAGGTAATTAAGATGATTTGTTTCACATGATTCAGGTGAGCACAAAAGGGCTCCTGAACACAGAGAATAGAAGATCAAAGAGATGACGATCCGAAGGTGGGAGCCCAGCCCCCACCGCCAAAGGAAAACCCCTCTCCGTGTTTTTAGCTTCTGCCAGAGATCACACAGGAAGATCATTTAAAAAAAAAAAAAAA
>SJYX01000317.1:0-68916 GCA_006410675.1 Oreotragus oreotragus
GAGGACCTGAGAGCTCAGGGGGTGGAGTCAGATTTCTGACCTTCCCTGCTGGGCTCTGCAGTTCAGACTTTGGGAGAAAGAAGGGAGAAATGATTGAAAGAGCTGGTCTTCCCATGAGCTGCTGGGGCAGGAGCAAGCCTGTTTCTCTCTAGGAGATTTGCCCTTTCATCCGGCTCTTTGGGGCTGAGAAACAGCTTGGAGACCTGGGATGCTAGTTCTCCCAGTCTGGGTAGGGGGCAGCTAGCACCCCTGTGAGCTCTGTCTGGGCCAAGTGACTCTCCTTCCATGAACCTCCCTTTCCTCTGCATGCTTGTCCCCATCCCCACCCCGCTGCTGGAACCTTCTGGCTCTGTGCTAGTGCCTGCCCCTAGGCCTGGGGCAGCCCTCTGACTACAAGTGTCCCAGCCAGTCTCACTGAAGCCCACCTCTCCTGCCAGGTGCCCCACCTCAACCAGAATGCCTGGAACAACCTGGAAAAGTACAGCCGCAGTCTGACCCGCACCTACCAAAATGTCTATGTCTGCACGGGGCCACTCTTCCTGCCCAGGTAAGGCTAGAGCTGGGGGCATGGGGACAGCGGCACCTTCCGGTCAGCCCAACCAGGCTCCCCCCAGGCTCTGTGTCAACACCGCTAGGTCCCCGTTCATCTGGTTCCTGGGCAAGTCTGCCCATCCCCTACCTTGAGCTCCCCAATTCTACTCTACAGAGACTTTGGGGGTACCCACATCTCTGCCTGTGTGCACCAGGCCCTGAATCTGCCCTTGTTCCTCTCCTATGTCATCTCTCGTCACATCCACCTAACTCATGTTCTGCCCAGATAGCAACGCTTACACGGGGTTCTCACCTTCAGTCTCCTCTCCTGGGGGCATCCCTTCTTGAAGCCAGCTTAGAACTGTGTCTTCCTAACCCCGAGCCTTCACTCTTGTCCCTGTGCAGCTTGCCCGGCCTCCCAGATGGAAGGCAGTGAGCTCCCCTGGGCTTGCTGGGTGATTTTTCTGCTGAGGACCAGGCAAGGGATGAGTGGGGCAAGGGATTGTGCCTGAGCAGCTGGCTCTGCTGGGGTTGGAACCCAGACCCTGTCACCTCATCTCCGGGTTTGATGTTTAGTCGCTCAGTTGTGTCCGACTCTTGTGATCCCATGGACAGAGGAGCCTGGCGGGCTACTTACCGTAGGAGGTACTTACTGTAGCCCACCAGGCTCCTCTGTCCATGGGATTTCCCAAGCAAGAATACTGGGAAATTGCCATTCCCTTCTCCAAGGGATCTTCCTGACCAAGGGCTCAAACCCACATCTCTTGCATTGGAAGGCGAATTCTTTACCACTGAGCCACCAGCGAAGCCTCAGTCTCTGGGTGCCCTGGGCAAATGACCTCAACATCCTCTCCTTAAAATGGGGATAATACCCGTTATCTACCACATGGTTGTTTAAGGGACAGTGGGACAGTGGATGTCACCGTAGTAAGGACACAGCACAGGCTTGCTGAGGCACTGATACACTTTAATTAGCCAGTGCCTCCTCTGGCCTGCTGAAATGGAGTGGACTCCTCGGAGACTTAGCCAGTCACCTGTCCAGCGTTCTGAGCACCTGCTCTGCCCCAGGCCATGTGCTGGTTCTGGGCATTCTGCTATCACAGCCCCACCCTCCACAGGGACAGACAGTAGTCAAGTGTCCACAAGGAGGATATGAATGAAGGCCTGATTCTTTCTGCAGCATTTATTGCCACCACCCACTCTCCCTGAACACAGTGTTGGGCATGAGGAAAACAGGGGCGGAATGAGTCTCTACCCTGCTGGAGCTCCCAGTCTCCTGGGCGAGCCAAGTCGGGCAGAGAGGGTGGTCCTGCAGGTGACACAAACTGGAGTTCCAATCAGGGAAGGCTTCCTGGAGGTGGTGGCCTTGGGTCTGAACAAGCTCCCTGGGAGTCCTCAAAGGCCATGTGCCTGTGTCTGCCCATAGGACGGAGGCTGACGGGAAGTCCTACGTGAAGTACCAAGTCATTGGCAAGAACCACGTGGCGGTGCCCACCCACTTCTTCAAGGTGCTGATCCTGGAGGCGGCAGGCGGGCAGATCGAACTCCGCTCCTATGTGATGCCCAATGCGCCAGTAGATGAGGCAATCCCGCTGGAGCGCTTCCTGGTGCCCATCGAGAGCATTGAGCGGGCCTCGGGGCTGCTCTTTGTGCCAAACATCCTGGCACGGGCGGGCAGTCTGAAGGCCATCACTGCAAGCGGCAAGTAAGGGCAGCCCCAGCTGGACTGTGGGTTTAGGGGACCGAGTCAACTTAAAAGTCTTTATTTTTGGAAGCAAGTCTAGAGTGTGTCTGTCCAGGTAACCCGTGGGAACCTCTGGCTTCATTGCTGCTTTTCTGCCATCCTGGGCCCCACAGAACCTTCAGCTGGGCCGGGCACCTGCCTGGGTGAGGCCAGGCTGCAGGGCAGCCAGGGAGATGAGGATGGCCTCCTGGAAGACAAGCAGAGCAACAGGCTGTGGCCCCATCGCCCAGGACCCCGGCCCGTGGGGTATGCTGCCATCAGCAGGTTCCAGGGCAGTGGGGTAGGGAGAGGGGAAACAGGTTCAGCTTCGTCTACTGTCACTGGCCACCTGCAGGCCCTGCCAGGAAAGCGCCTCACCTCTCTGCGGCTCAGTCTCCTCCTCTGTAAAATGGGGCTGATCATAATACCTGCCTCCCAGGGTCGGCTGGGGACGGGGAGGTGATGGGCAGGAGGGCCCTCAGAAGTGTGGGAGCAGGGGTCCCTATCGGGAGGCTGAGACTGGAAGTGCACAGCACCTGGCCCTGGTCGGGCTCCCGGGGACAGGGAGACTGAGGCCGTCCACATGTTTGCTCACCACCGTTGAGACCAGTGGAGGCAGTGGCACCTTCCCCCAGCAGGTGCCCACAGGCATGGCATTCTGTGCTGCCCAGGTGGAAGGCTCTGAGAGAAGGGTGCATCCTGTCCCCCTGGGGACAGAGGTGCCAGCGAGGAGGGCTGCCTTGCCCACCAGGGTCAGACGCAGGGAGTGGGACACCGAGCGTACAGCTAAGTAAACAGGCCTGGAGCAGGCATGGTGGGTGTCCTGGGTCAGCCAGCCTGGGAGCAGCTGGATGGGCACCAAAACCAATTCCTGGCTTCCAGCTCACTCTCAGCTCACCCCTGCTGTAGTTCTGCTGTGCGGAGAGGCTGAGGGGGTGAGGGGACCACCCCAGAAGGCTGGCTCAGGGCAGCCCCAGATGGGACGAGGGACAGGGAGAGAGCTCCAACCCCCTTGGCCAGACAGAGGGGCTCTGGGCTCTGCTGGTGGGGAAGAGGTGGGGCCGGGAGGTCGGGGAGGCGGGTGGGCTCACCTCTGTGCGGATGGTGCGGCTGCCCTGGTTGGGGCAGGTGTTGACGTACAGGTCGAAGAGGACGCTGGGTTCAGCCACCTCCAGGTTGGGGTCGGCATCCACTCCAGCTTCCAGCCCCTGGAGGCCCCCAAACACGACGAGACCGTGCCTGCTGCCCACAGGAAGGGATCACTGGCTGCCCATCACAGCCCTCTGAATGCCGCCCCCAGGGCTCTCAGCGCCCCCATACGTAGCAGGGGCCCAGTCTGTTCAGCTGTGTCCCCACCAGTCCGGTCCCCTGCTCCATGCCCTGCCCCCTGGCTGGACCCACCTGAAGTTGGGAAACTGAGCAGAGGCCACATCTGAGCCTCTCTCTGACGTCCCGATGGTCAGATCATAGCCATCCTGGAAGGGGGCCTCAGCAAACACAGCACCTGCCGGGGAGGCCAGCTCACTGGGGACCCTGTTCCCCACAAGCCACTGTCACTTGGCTGCGTGTGTGTATTGGGGTGGTGGTGGAGATAGGGAGCCACAGCCTGCATTCCTGCTGCAAGGTCAGGGATGGAGCGGGCAGAGACTGTGCCTGAGCTAGCTTGGAGAAACAGCAGAGGTTGGGGAGGAAGGAACTCCAAAAACAAGTGGAGTACCTTTGATTCTTCTGGCCCTTTTGCCCCCATTCCCAGCCTCACAGCAGACATCATTAAAGATGCTTTGCTCAGGAGTCCTTAAAAGCATCCCAGGCAGTGCACTCGAGGCCCAGAGAGGGAAAGGCACTTGCCCAAGGACACACAGCATGTTAGCAGGATTAGCAGGATTAGTATCCCAGTCTGACTTTTGGGTCAAGCAGGGCTCTCTGAGGTCCCCCAGACAGAGAGAAGACAGATGGTCATAGGAGGAGGCTCTGTGCTTACTGAGGCAGGAGGCCAGGCGGACTGTGTAGCCCCAGTAGAGACCAGCTTTGGTCCGAGGGTCTTGCGATGACACGACCTTCCCCCGGTAGGTCTTACTTTCTGGGGAGGAAGCAGACACGCTGTAAAGATGGGGTAAGGGGACAAGGAAGTGGAAGGAAGTGGCTCTGAGCCCGCAGGCTGGCTGGGCTGGGGACGCTTTAAGATACCTGGTAGCTGGTTCTGGTTGAGCCGCACCGTCACCCGAAGTCCAGGCTCCAAGTTCTTGTCAATCTTCACCTCCTGGGAGGAAGCCAGAAAAAACCTGCTGCTCCACCCCCACTGCAGGGCAGCAGGGGTCACTGCTCTCCCAGACATGGGGGCGTCTCAGGGGTCCAGGTCACCCTTTGTGCCCTACTCCCCAGCGCCTGGGGCCAGACCTGCTCACAAAAGACCATTCTTGCAAAATGACTACCCCATGATATGGGTGAAAAGGATCAATCCAGGCCTGGCACAAAGCAGGAAGTATTTCTGGAATGAAATCCCAGTTTCCTACATTTTGGGGCACTTAAGTGGTCACTTAACTCCTCTGAGCCTTAGTTTCCTCATCTGTCAATAGAAGACTTTCCATAAACAACAGCTATTGTTACCCTGCACGGGGTCTGGCAGGAAGTGAATGCTGACCACATGCGAGCTGACGAAGGACACCTGATGTCTGTGTTGGGTCCCAATTTATTTTGGCCTCGATGCACAGCTTGCGGGATCTGGGATCTGAGTTCCCTGACCAGGGATTGAATCAGTGCCCTCGGCAGTGAAAGCTCAGTCCTAACACAGGACCACCAGGGAAGTCCCTTGTCCCAATTTTGAATTTAGAATGGCTTTCTCCTTGGAGAGTTTCACAAGTATTTCTCCCTTCATCCGAGTCTGGGCATCCTGGTCTGCTTTCGGCCAGTTCTCTCAGGTCTGTTCTTTTTGAGGGGAGGGGATCCCCATATGTTTAAATGTTTCTGCCTCTGACTCTAGGAGACATGAGATTAATCGACGGCAAAAGAATGCTCCAGTCCAGAGCTTGGCACCACACTGGAGCAGCCCTAGAGAGACTCAACTTGATTTTGCAGGGTTTTGTTTTGGTTTGTTTTTAGCACCAGGGCTCTCTTCTGTTGATATGCTTTTCAAAAAAAACACAAAACAGTAAATTTTGCTCTTGGCTCTAACTGTTAAGTCCTATTTTAGGTACTTCTCTGGCTCAAATTTGCATCAGCGGGGGCCTGGCAGGCAGAGAGGCCCAGGGCCGGGGCTCCCCCTACGTGCCCTCCGAACCCAGGGAGTGTCTGGGAAGCATGTCTCGATACCCGCTCCAGTTCCTACCTTCTTCATGCCACAGTTGACAAAGGAGCCCTGGCCAGGCCGCGTGGGCCGGTCCACCACAACACCCTCTCGGAACTCAGATTCCTCATCCTGACGCATGTGGTGAGGGCTGTCCAAGGGGTTCAGGAGCCCTGCGTTTGGAGAGGGGCCAGGAAGAGTCTGGGAGGTGCAGAGGCGCTCAGTGCCCTCGGCAGTGAAAGCTCAGTCCTAACACAGGACCACCAGGGAAGTCCCTTGTCCCAATTTTGAATTTAGAATGGCTTTCTCCTTGGAGAGTTTCACAAGTATTTCTCCCTTCATCCGAGTCTGGGCATCCTGGTCTGCTTTCGGCCAGTTCTCTCAGGTCTGTTCTTTTTGAGGGGAGGGGATCCCCATACGTTTAAATGTTTCTGCCTCTGACTCTAGGAGACATGAGATTAATCGACGGCAAAAGAATGCTCCAGTCCAGAGCTTGGCACCACACTGGAGCAGCCCTAGAGAGACTCAACTTGATTTTGCAGGGTTTTGTTTTGGTTTGTTTTTAGCACCAGGGCTCTCTTCTGTTGATATGCTTTTCAAAAAAAACACAAAACAGTAAATTTTGCTCTTGGCTCTAACTGTTAAGTCCTATTTTAGGTACTTCTCTGGCTCAAATTTGCATCAGCGGGGGCCTGGCAGGCAGAGAGGCCCAGGGCCGGGGCTCCCCCTACGTGCCCTCCGAACCCAGGGAGTGTCTGGGAAGCATGTCTCGATACCCGCTCCAGTTCCTACCTTCTTCATGCCACAGTTGACAAAGGAGCCCTGGCCAGGCCGCGTGGGCCGGTCCACCACAACACCCTCTCGGAACTCAGATTCCTCATCCTGACGCATGTGGTGAGGGCTGTCCAAGGGGTTCAGGAGCCCTGCGTTTGGAGAGGGGCCAGGAAGAGTCTGGGAGGTGCAGAGGCGCACGGAGGTGGCGGTGGGGGGGTTGGTGAGGCTGGGAACCTTGGTCCAGGATCCAGCTCAGTGTACCATCAGGATGCTTTCCCAACTGGTCTTGCTTTCCCAACTGGACCGTGAGTTCTCAGGGCCTGGAGGATGATCCATGGCAAATAGGGATCAGGTCCCCTCCCCCAGCCTTACCTGCAAACTGCAGATCCTGATGCTTGGGGAAGAAGGCCTTTCTTAGGTACCTAGGAAAGAACGCAGAGCTCAGGAAGTTCCCAGGGAGGCCATGTCCCGCCCAACCTGCACTGTGACCACCCCTCCGCCCCAGTCTGGGAGGTCTGTCCTTACTGTGGACACTCCAGGTATTGCAGTATCCGCGCCAGCTGCACGCACGCCTGCCCCTTCTTGCCGACTCCCCTGAATTCCCCCTCCACAGTCCTAGGAGAGAAAGACAGGGGTCCAGCCCATCGGGTTTTCTTCGAGAGCTCTCCCACCTGCAGTATGACCTCAGCAGTGCCCCTGCTTTGCAACTCAACCCATCAGGGTGACAGTGGGGGCATTCAGACAGGATTCTCGGCCCAGGCAAGAAGGCAGGGAAAGAAGTGCAGCCCAGCCAATCCTGGCAGTCCCTCCCTTCTCCCTGCACCCGCCAGGACCCTGCTGGAGGCCCCTCACTTGGCATCTTGGCCTTCTTCATCGAACACCACGATCTCATCCACACAGAAGATGGCGCAGGCTCTGGCGATTTGGCCAGCCAGGTAGGTGCGAAGCTCTGGTGACTGGGCATTGTCCAGGATAGAGCCTGGCAGGGCCACGCTCAGGGTGTAGTGCCGCCCTGGGCAGGACAAGGGTGTTCATGGTCAGCTGGAGCAGCCAGGGCCATCTCTCCCCTCCCTTCCTCTAATCCTAAGGTCTACAGTTAGAAAGTTTTCTTACTGGAGGATTTTTGAAATAAGTAGCATAGATTCCCTCTCCAGATCTCAATCTCCCCAGGAAGAAAATGAACCTGGGGGTCTCCAGGGCTCCCATAAACAGGACGTACCACTACCTATGGCAGGGAGTGGTTAGAGGCATTGACCTATATTCACATCCTCTGCCCCCTACTGCCTCAGTTCTCCAGGCATCAAAATGGGATAATAATGAGTTAGTATTTACCCTTACTGGATATCCCCGATGGTCCAGTGGTTAAAATTCCGTGCTGCTAATGCAAGGGGCATGGGTTCAATCCCTGGTTGGGGAATTAAGATCCTACATGTTGCAGAGCAGCCTCTCCAAAATTTAAAATAATAATAATGATAATTCTTAGTGCCTTTTATGGGTATAAACTTAACCAATAACCCTAGGAAGTAGGTACTACCATGATCCCCACAGACAGTTGGAGAACCTTTAGCCTGCTGCTGCTGCTAACTCACTTCAGTCGTGCCCGACTCTGTGTGACCCCATAGACGGCAGCCTACCAGGCTCCCCCATCCCTGGGATTCTCCAGGCAAGAATACTGGAGTGGGTTGCCATTTCCTTCTCCAATGCATGAAAGAGAAAAGTGAAAGTGAAGTCGCTCAGTCTGACTGTTAGCGACCCCANGTGATGGGAAAGATTGAGGGCAGGAGGAGAAGGGGACGACAGAGGATGAGATGGTTGGATGGCATCATCGACTAGATGGGAATGGGTTTGGGTAGATTCTGGGAGTTGGTGATGGACAGGGAGGCCTGGCATGCTGCAGTTCATGGGGTCACAAAGAGTCGGACTGGACTTTCAGTTTAACAGCTGGAGAAATGTTAAGTGCAATGTTTGCTGGGATTTTTGAAATAAACTTAGAGCACACAGAAAGTGCTCAATAAAAAAGTAAAAATTGTGACAACCCACTCCAGTATTTTTGCCTGGGAAACCTCATGGACAGCGGAGCCTGGTAGGCTACAGTCCATGGGGTCGCAAAGAGTCGGACGCAACTTAGCAACTGAACAAAACAACACACCAACAGGCAGACTGTGATTTGGGGAAACAGATCGGAATGGAAATGCAGCATAAAAATGGAGAGTGAAGCGACCTAGCAATATGGAATATAGAGTCTTATAAGAAATTAAAATTTGTGTATAGAATAGCAGTTGCAAATATTCAAACAATAAAGTCTGGCTAAAGGCGCTAAAAAAAAAAAGTAAAAACAGCCTGTACAATGATGAGGTTCTAGAAGTTATGATATACGACACTCACCCTCCAGAGAACTAAAATCTACCTAAGTAGGAGGTTAGGGCTCAGCTTTTTGGGTCCCTCCCATTCTCTACACCTCAGTTTCTCCATCAGGACAAGATGTCTGGACCCAGTGGCCCCTAAGGGCCGTTCCGCCCTTCTCTGCCCTGCCCAGGACCCGGCCCGCTCACCGCTAGCCTCGCTCTGGGCAGCTGCCTCTTCCTCCTGTCGGCGCTTTGCCTGGTCCTCCTGCGCTCGCTGCCGCTCCAGTTTCTTTGTCATCTTGAGACCCTTCCATTTCTTTTTCTCCTCTTTTTCTGGAGAAGAGGACACCCCAGTTGGTGGAGGGAAGAGTGACTGGGAGGTGGGAAAGACTTGGAACAGCCCAGGAGGGGGCGTCCTCTCAGCAGGTCAGCCTGGGGACTCCAAGGCTTCTGGCCTCCTCGTCCCCATTCTGGGTACTAGTAAGACCTAGAGGGGACAAACCTGGTGGCTTTTCCCCAAGATTCAGCTGTGTACTGATGCAGTGGGGGCGGGTGGAGGTGAGCACAGACACTTAGCTCCCCATTGGGCCCACCCTCCTCAGGGCCGACCTCCACCCCCTAGTCCCCCACTTACTCTGTTGCTTCCACTTCCGCCACTCCACCCTTTGGCCATGTTCACCCTGGAGAAGGAGTCGGGAGGTACAGGAGTGAGGCTGAATGGTCACACCTGAGCTGGGGGGGGAGGGTGTTCCCACTTGCTGCTCCCCAGCTGTCCCCTCTGTTTAAATGAGTTGTTGTTGGTTAGTCGCTCAGTCGTCTCCAACTCTTTTGCGGCCCCGTGAACTGTAGCCCACCAGGCCCCTCTGTTTGTGGGATTCCCCAGGCAAGAATACCTGAGTGGGTTGCCATTTCCTTCTCCAGGGGATCTTCCTGACCCAGGGATCGAATCTGAGTCTCCTGCATTGGCAGGCAGATTCCTTACTGTCTGAGCCACTAGGGAAGCCCCTTTAAATGAGGGTGGTGAGGAAACGAGGGGCACCCCTCCACACACACACACACAATACTGCCCAAGAGAGAGCGTCAGGAGGGCAGGGACATGTATCCCCAGTGCCTGAGACCATAACTGGCACATAGTAAGCATTCAGCAAATTGTTAAATGAGTTCCTACTGGAGAGAAGAGGAAATAGGTTCAGGGGGACAGGACCTGTCGAACGCCGCCCTGGTTATCAGAAGAGATACGTCAAGAAATGGCTCGGGAAGAAGCCGGGTCCCGCCTCACGAATCCGAACCCGGGGCAGAGTTGCCAATAACTCCAGCAAGGTTGCCATTGGCCATAAGGCAGTGGCACCCCACTCCAGCACTCTTGCCTGGAAAATCCCATGGGCGGAGGAGCCTGGTGGTCTACAGTCCATGGGGTCGCGAAGAGTCGGACACGACCGAGCGACTTCACTTTCACTCCGGTAAGGTAATGAGTTACCAACGCTGTCCCGGCTTCGACTCAAACCCCGGTTCCCACCTCCGCTGCTCAACGGGACATGGGTAACTGAGGCCACAGGCAGGCAACAAGCTCGGAGACTCCGGCCGCGGAGCAGCGACGAGCCTGGAGCTGGAGGGGCGACTCGGCCCCGCCACGGGGCCCCACGCGGCTCTGTTTCTTAACCCCAGCCCCGCGCCCCGCCGCAGGGCTCTCACATCTCTCCACCTACCGGACCATAGGGCCGCTTCCTCGCGCGCTCCGCCATGTTCGCCGCACACCGTCGGCCCCGCCCGGCCAATCAGACTCACCCCTTCCGGCAACACCTCCTTCGAGCCGTCCAATCGGAGAGCCAGTGGCGCGCGTGGGCGTGGCCTAGGTGCTGGGAGGTTAGAGCACGTGGACAGGGGAGGGCTGGAGGTGCTGAGTGGGCTGCCTAGGGGCGGATGAGGGGCGGCACCCGGTGAGCTGGAGCTGGCGCTGGTGTAGGGGCTTGGGGCTGGGTGGTGGTGTTGAGCTCATCGCAGGCCTGAGTGTCCCAGTGCGCAGAAACTTTGGACTGCCAGAGCGCTGCCCTCCGGCTCGGGTAGAGCACGGAAGTCAAACATCAGCTTGGTTTTATACATGGAGTCTTGGGGCCCAGAGCTGGAGTGTGATTCAGAGCTGGCAATAATTAAATCCAGTTATAGATTTGTTCATTTACTCTCTCTTTTAATTATCAGGCTTTATTATTTTAGAGAACAATTCAGTTCAGTCGCTCAGTCGTGTCCGACTCTTTGCGACCCCATGGTCTGCAGCATGGCAGGCCTCCCTGTCCATTACCAACTCCCAGAGTTTACTCAAACTCATGTCCCTTGAGTCGGTGATGCCATCCAGGCATCTCATCCTCTGTCGTCCCCTTCTCCTCCCGCCTTCAGTCTTTCCCAGCATCAGGGTCTTTTCAAATGACTCAGTTCTTCGTATCAGGTGGCCAAAGAGAAGACTTGGGTTTACCAAAAATTGAACAAATAGTAAAGAGTTCCCACAGACTTCCCCCTCAGTTTTTGTAATTAACATGTTGCCTTAAGGTGTACATTTGTTACAGTTCATGAACCTATATTGATGCTTTGTTCATAGTATAGGATAGGGTTCTTTGTGTTGTACATATTGTGGGTTTTGACAAAATATATAATGTCATATATCTATCACTGCCATGGAATTCTCCAGGCGAGAATACTGGAGTGGGTTGCTGTTTCCTTCTCCAGGGCATCTTCTTGACCCAGGGATCAAACCTGGGTCTCCTGCATTGCATGCAGATTCTTTAGTGTCTGAGCCACCAAGGAAGCCCCAGCCATTACTGTATCATTCAGAATCGATTCACTGCCCTAAAAATCTGTGCTCCACCCATTTCCCCCACTCCTCAAGCCTCTGATAACCACTGATTTTTTTTTTCTAACTGTTCTTATAGTTTAGCCTTTCCAGAATGTCATATAGTTGGAATCAGACAATATGCAGCCTTTTCAGACTCGCTTCTTGTATTAAGTAATATGTATTTAAAGTTCCTCCCCAGTCTCTAGTGGCTCGATATCTCATTTCTTTTTATTCCTGGATACTATTCATTGGCCTGATGTCTCATTTCTTTTTATTGCTGGATACTATTCATTGTATGGATATGCCAGCATGTCTATCCATTCACCTTTCAAAGGACTTTGGTTGTTTCCAGTATTTGGCAATTATAAATAAAACTGCTGTAAATATTCATGTGCAGGTTTTTGTGTGGACCGGACTTTTCAGCTCATTTGGATAAACAGCTGGAAGTCTGATTGCTGGATCCAACTGTTAGACTATGTTTAGCTTTGAAAGAAGTCACCAAACTGTCTTCCAAAGTTACATACCTTTTTGTTACATCTCATTCCTACCAGCAAGAAATGAGATAGACTTTCCTTTTTAAATGGTAAATTTGAGTCAGTATTCATTCAGTCAACAAATATTTATCAAGCTGAGCCTATTCTGAGGCAGGAACTCCTGGCAGTGCTGACTGCCAGGGACACAATGGTCAGCAAAAACAAATATTGATCTGGAGTTTTCAGCTTAGTAGAAGAGAAATTTGAGAAGGCAACGGCACCCCATTCCAGTACTCTTGCCTGGAAAATCCCATGGATGGAGGAGCCTGGTGGGCTACAGTCCATGGGGTCGCTAAGAGTTGGACACAACTGAGCGGCTTCACTTTCCCTTTTCACTTTCATGCATTGGAGAAGGAAATGGCAACCCACTCCAGTGTTCTTGCCTAGAGAATCCCAGGGACAAGGGAGCCTGGTGGGCTGCCGTCTATGGGGTCGCACAGAGTTGAACACAACTGAAGCGACTTAGCAGAAGAGAAATTAATTTCTAATTCAATGTGTGTGTTAACATTATAGGGGTTATTGTGTTTACTTCACCATTCCCCCCTCGCCCGTGTCTTAATGAAATGCAAACTCATTTACGCATCTCAAGTTGGCTGAGGTTACTCAGTCTAAGACTTGAAACCTCTGTAGAGTCACAGATTTGAGTTAAGGGCAGATTCTAGATTTGTTCGTGAGCTATGAAAACTTTGGTCAGAGTGGTTCTCATCTCGGAGAGGCAGCAGAGTGAGCTGGTGACATGAAGCCAGACCTTAATTCCCTGTCCAGGAATTGAACTTTTTGAATCTGGGGGCTGTGGAGGGTGGTCATGGGAATGCTGGAATTTGCAGTCAGCCAGGCAGAAGTGTTTCCATCCAGGTGGCCTGCCAGAAATCCTTGCCACCAGACCAGCAATGCCTAGAGGCTATTTTTCCCTGTAAGAATGGGTACAAAGTTTATTATTAGAGACATAGCACAACAAATGGGAGAACACAGAGAGAAACCATTTGTTTAGTTAAGAAAGAAGCAAGACAAGGGCACCTGGAGAGAAAGCGTGTGGGAATCTTCCCTAATGAGGAAGAAGCAGAAAAAAAAGTGGTTAACAAATTTATATAGGGCAGTTCTTCTGGGTCTTTGTTTACCTTTGGCCAACAGTCTGATTTATTTTTCCACACCTGACCTGCCCTAGGCAACATGCGTGCATGACTTTTTTCCAAGATGGATTTCAATGCAGAGGCTTTTGGGAGTAAAGAAGCATTACTTATTATGGCCTGGCATCCCTTGACTTTTGACCTCCTAGGAGTCTATCTGCCCATGTGCAATGTCTCCCTTGCCCCAAGGATGGGAAATATTTGGCCTCTTGATTCGTTACTCAAATAAGGTTTAGCCGCTCTCTGTACCTGCCATGACTGCTATCTAAGGTGTCCTCAGAAGAGAAAGCCTGGCTATCTATCCTGTTTCAGTTGTTACTCCCATTTTGGAGAGCAAGCAGGAGACTGGTTGTAAATATCTAACCTGGAGCCCATCTATCTCCTGTTTCTGAAAATGCAAACGAGGGGTATACGTGTATATGTCCAGCCTGAAGTCCACTTTTTTTCCTGCCCCAAGAAATGTAAACAGGAGCCTCATTGCAAATACCTAGCCTGGGACCCATCTGCCTTCTGCCTCAGTTCTATCCAAGAAATCCTTTTTTTCTGTCTTTCTTCCTGCCTGTCTGGCTTCCTTTCTTTTTTTTTTTTTCCTTTCTTTTTTTTTAAATGGGCATCTTTATTCATCTATAATGATGATTAGCTGGATCATGACTAGAGAGAGAAGTTTATAAAAAAAAAAAAAAAAAACACCTTAGTACTCAAAACTATTAGCATAATTTCTCCTCTGGCTCTGGAGGACCTGCTTATCAGCAGTCTATGTGTAGTACCGCAAAGGGGCTCCAAGCCTGAGCCTCTGAATTGTATTGTTTCACAGTCATGACTTTGGAACAGGGATAGTAGTGCAAAATCATTGTTTGGAAAGGGAGAGAGTGGAGTGTCCTGTGTCACAACACCAATATGTTCCAAATAGCAATTCTCTGACACCAAGTGGTGTCCTAAGCTTCAATTCAATTCTGACAAGTTGGCACAGATCTCATAAGTTAAGGGGGCCCACAAGACTGCCTCCCACTTCAGATGCCAGTGGCAAGTGGGGTGCCCAGTCATCCACAACTTCTGCCTGTCTGACTGCAAATTCCAGCATTCCCATGAGCACGTCATGGGAGTAGTGGTTTTGACTCCATTCAGATTCAATAATTTGCTGAAATGATTCACAGCCCTCAGGAAAGCGCTATACTTTCAGTTTTATTTTAGAAGATACAACTCAGGAACAGCCAATGTAAGAGGTACATAGACTAAGCTGGAAAGGTGGGCATGGAATTTCCATACCCTCTCTGGATGGGCTACCAGCTCGTTGAGGTTTTCACCAGCCCAGAAACTCCTTGAGCCTCATTGGTTCAGGGTTTTTTTTATCTTTAAAGAAATTTTCTTATCTGCTTATTTCTGGTTGTGCTGGCTCTTTGCTGGTGCGCAGGCTTTCTCTGCTTGTGGCGAGTGGAGGCTACTCCGTGATTGTGGTACACGGGCTTCTCACTGTGGTGGCTTTTCTTTTTGCAGAGCGTAAGCTCTGGGGTGCAAGGGCTTCAGGAGTTGCAGCTCCCAGGCTCTAGAGCACAGGCTCAGTAGTTGTGGTGCGCGGCTCAGCTGCTCTGTGGTATGTGGTATATTCCCAGATCAGGGATCAAAACTGGGTCTCCTGCACTGGCAGGCGGATTCTTCACCACTGAGCCACCAGGGAAGCCCTTTTCTTTAATTTTTACTAATTAAAAAAAAAATGATTTGGCTGTGCCGGGTCTTCTTAGTTGCTGCATGCAGGATCTTTAGCTGAGGCCTTCGGGCTCCTAGTTGCAGCGTGTGGGGTCAAGTTCCCTGATGAGGGGCTGAACCTGAGCCCTCTGCACTGGGAGCACGGAGTCTTAGCTGCTGGACCACCAGGGAAGTCCCACGTCACGGTTTTTATGTGGGATTTTCTTACATATGCACAACTGATTAAATCATTAGTCGTGTAACTGAACTCAATGGCTAGTCCTTTACCCTCCCTGGGGTCTGGGGTTGGGGCTGAAAATTCTGACCTTTTAAATACATGGTTGAGGGCATCCCTGGTGGCTCAGTGGTAAAGAATCCACCGGCCGATGCAGGAGACATGGGTTCGATTCCTGATCTGGGAAGATCCCTCACGCCGAGGAATAACTAAGCCCGGGAGCCACAGCTACTGCAGCCTGCATCCCTAGAGCCTGCACTCTGCAGCAAGAGGCGGCACTGCGATGAGACGTCCAAGCTCCGAAACTGGAGCGTAGCCCTCGCTCCCCGCAGCTAGAGAAAAGCCTGAGCAGCAGGAGGAACCAGCACGGCCAAAATAAAAAAATAAGTAAAAAAAAAAAAACATGGTTGAAGGGGTTCATTTGGAATAAAAGACACTACTGTCACTCGGGAAATCCAAGGGTTTTAGGAGCTCTGTGCCAGGAACCACAGACAAAGACCCAATACCTTTTATTATGCTGTATGTTCCCATCACCTCCCCCAATTAAATCTATGGTATGAGCAAAACCCATGAGCTTGTTACACAAATGCAACTTCAAGACAAGTCCCCAGCACCACCTTCCAAAAAGGATTTCAGAAGTCGCCTTGCTTTCCAGTGGGAGGCCCACTCCCGGGGTCAAATCCCTCCCTTTACCTTTTGCCAGCAGGAGGGCCTCAGACAAGTCACCCGACCACCAAATGGGTTTCCTCACTTGTAACATGAGACAGTAACTCCTGTCTCAGAGGCTGTTTAATGAGATGATGGGCATCCAGGTGTCTGGCAAGCAGAGGTGCATAGTAACTGTTTGGGGAAACATTCCTTTGCCCTTCTTTCGTTTTTTAATTAATTACTTTTGGCTGCACTAGGTCTTCATTGCTACATGGGGGCTTTCTCTCACTGCGGTGAGAGGGGGCTACTCTTCCCTGCAGCCTACAGGCTTCTCTTTATGGTGGTTTCTCTTGTTTCAGAGCACAGGCTTGAGAGCACGAGATCTTCAGTAGCTGCAGCACATGAGCTCGTGGCACACAGGCTTAGCTGCCCTGTGGCATGTGGGATCTTCCCAGACCAGGGATCGAACCCATGTCCCCTGCACTGGCAGGCAGATTCTTAACCACTGGACCATCGGGGAAATCCCTCCCCTTCTGTTCTAATTATGTAATCCCTGGCACTCCTGGCCTGGACTCTGATCCTTGTGGGACTTGACTGTCTGTATCTTTCCTGTTAGACTCTCAACTAAGGCCCCCAACACACACAACACACACACACATACCCCCAACAATGGTAACACACACCATCTGAGCCCCGAGGCCTGATTTTATCATTAACTAACTAGGTGACCTCAGACAAGTCCCAAGTCCCTGCCCTTCTTTGGGCTCCAAAACGTTTGTAGAANCACAACACACACACACATACCCCCAACAATGGTAACACACACCATCTGAGCCCCGAGGCCTGATTTTATCATTAACTAACTAGGTGACCTCAGACAAGTCCCAAGTCCCTGCCCTTCTTTGGGCTCCAAAACGTTTGTAGAAAGAGAGTCTGGGAGCTGAGGTTCAGGGAGGTGGAAGGTGCCTTCTGTTCTGACTGAGCCCCTGCCAGCAATCAGCACCAGGGTGTGAAGCGGAAAGAGGCGGCCAATAAGAGTCTGAATAGCTTAAAACTTTATTAAGGGGAAAAAGTACTGGCTTGAGGACTCAAGCCTAAATACAACTTCCCAAGAACAAGTGTAGATAAGGAAAGGGAAGGATGTCTGAGGCCTGGCTGGAGCCAAGACTGGGACCAAGGCCAGTACATTATTGAAGTCTGCCCTCGGAGTCCCAGCTGAGCCTGGGGAGGGGCGAGGGGGACCCAGGACCATTCAGCCCAGCACAGGGAGCACCAGGGAGAGGCCCCGGCCAGGCCTCCCTCACCTCTGCGACAGGAACAGAGCCATGCTCCCGACTCCCCAAAGACCAAAAGCAGGACTCTTCCCTGGGGTCACTCTGTGTTACAGAGACGGGCTTCTCCAGTACCATCCACCTGCCACCTGGGGATGGCTGCAAGCTGGACAAAGACAGAGCCTCACAGAGTGCGCAGGCACCAGGCAGGGCTCAGGGGTGATGTCACGACCTCAGGGCATGAGCTCAGCCTTCCACTTCTGCAGCTTCTGGTCCATGGCCCGGAGCGTGGATTCATCCTGCACCAACACAGATCNCAAAGACAGAGCCTCACAGAGTGCGCAGGCACCAGGCAGGGCTCAGGGGTGATGTCACGACCTCAGGGCATGAGCTCAGCCTTCCACTTCTGCAGCTTCTGGTCCATGGCCCGGAGCGTGGATTCATCCTGCACCAACACAGATCAGTCCTACCCCCCTCCCCAGGAGGTCTGAGGAGGCTTGGGGAGCTCTGCCCTCCCTGGGCCTGTCCTTTACCTTCACGAAACAGAAGCGGATATAGTGGTCAAAGAACTTCCGGTGTGGCAGGCTGAAGAAGATGGACACTGGAATGGCCACCAAGCCCTGGGGAGGAGGCAGCCCATGTCTCAACCATCCCCCAGCCCGGCAGGCCTCTGGGGGGCCTCAGGGGGTCAGAGGGCTTCATGATAAAGAAGGAGAAGGAGAAGAAGCTTCAATGCAGCACCTCCCAGTGCTGTGTCAAGGTAGGAGGTAAAACATCCCAAAGCACCATTCCAGGTCCCTCCTTAGGTACAGAGGAGAGAGGGAGGCTGAGAGCAAGGAAGATCACTTGGCAGGTCAGGACAGAGTCATGGAAGGAAAGTCTTAGAATCGTAGCACTGAGCTGGATGGACCTCAGAGTTAATGGGCCAACCCCTCATTGTACAGATGGGAAGACTGAGGCCCTGAGAGGGCAGGAGTTCCTGCCAGCCCACAAGACCTATTGGAGCACATTAAAAACAGGCTCTCCTTTCCTTGGAATGGATACAACCCTGAACCACCGCTCAGGGCAGAGGCCGGGCTGGATTTTGGCCCATCGGTTTGGGGGTCAGGCACCCTTAGCAGTGCACAGCCTGTAAGACATACACAGCGGCCGGCCGAGGCCCAGCCCACCTTATTCTTGATCATCCACTTGACGAAGCGTCTGTCGTAGGGCTCATCTGCCGCTCCGGGCAAGTCAGGCATCTTGTTTTCTGGGGGACAGAGGACGTGCTGGGTCCTGGGCAGCCTCTAGGGCCCCAGCCCGGGCCCTGCCTGGCCGGGCCCACTTACTGAAGTCCGAGATGTCTGTGATGAGGAAGTAGCTGCCCTGGGGGATCACGGGCCGGAGGCCCACGGACTGTAGGCTCTGTATCATGTGGTCGCGGCAGCGCTGGATGTACTGTGGGAACTGCACAAAGTAGCTGCTGGGTTGGCCGAAGTGCAGCTGCTCCCGCTCGAAGCTCTGAGCCACTGCGGCCTGAGGAGGGCGTAGGGGCGGGTGGAGGCGGGGCGGCGAGCAGGTCAGGTGTGGCCCAAACGCCTCTCTTGCCCCGCCCCCATCCGGCCCCGCCCCTCACATGGCCCCGCCCCCTCACCTGGCCCTGCGTGGCACAGTGATAGATGGAGTTCTGGTGCACAGTGCGTAGGTGCTTCATGAGGCTGTCCGGGCCCAGGACCCAGCCCACCTGGACCAAGAACATAGGGAGAGGGTGAGGCCCTTGGGGGCCCAGCCAAACCCTTTCCGGATTCCCAGGCCAGCCTCTCCCACCAACGATTGTAGAGGGCCCCCCCCCTCCAAGAGGGACCCAGGCTCTCAGCGCCGCAGACTCCACTCTGTGTTAAGCTATTTCCAAGACTTATTTGAGCCCCTCCTCATGACAGCCTCGGGAGGCAGATACCACTGTGTTCCCCTGTCCCGAGAGAGGTGAAGTCACAGCCCCAGGTCACCTGATCTGTGTGGGTCCACACCCCTCGGTCCTAATCACCAGACCTGTGCTGACACCAGACTGGGCTCAAGGCCCTGCCGCAAAGGTCCGGGGATACGGGCCGCCCTGGCCGGCTTGGCTCACCGATGCTGACGTGCTGGAGCCCGTCGAAGATCAGCCACTGGTACACCTCGTCCGTGACGCACACCACGTCATGCTGCTGGCATAGGCTGGCCACCAGCTCCAGCTCGTCCCTGGAGAACACCTGCAGGGACCGTCCCCCACCAGAGAGGCCAGCTCAGAGCGACAGGAGTGCACGGCCAGAGCCGGTGCCAAGGGCCTCTGCCCTCTCCTGTCCCAGCAATAGTGAGCCTGTGAGGTCACTTGTGAGATAACAGAAAATCTCTCTGTTGGTCTCTGCCCCGGTTTCTGGCACAGAACTCCTAAAACCCTTGTAACTTCTAAGGGGTAAAAGCACTGGAGGGTTTCCCCGGTGGTGCTAGTGGTAAAGAACCCGCCTGCCAATGCGGGAGATATAAGAGACGTGGGTTCGATCCCTGGGTCAGGAAGATCCCCTGGAGGAGGGCGTGGCAACCCACTCCAGTATTCTTATCTGGAGAATCCCATGACAGAGGAGTCTGGTCATCTACAGTCCTTGAGGTCGCAAAGAGCTGGACACACTGAAGCAACTGAGCACGCATGCACAAGAGCACTAAACGCATCTTTTCCTCTAATGTTTGGTCTTTGATCCTGATCTTGACACAGGCAATGGAAACCCCTGTACACTCCTGAGAGATAAGAGCACTAGGAGCATTTTTGTTCTAGTGAGCTGACTCTACGTGGGCTCCTGGATCGAGGCTGGCCACCAGAAAGACCACGCAAACCCTGATTAGAAGCCTGAAATTTTCAGCTCCCTCCCATATCCCACTTCCTGCCACTTCCCCAGAGAAGGGAGAGGGGCTGGAAATGGAGTTGATAATTGAAGCCTCCATCAAAATCCCGAAAGGTGGGGTTTGGGGAGCTTGCAGAGGTGGGTGAGCTCATGCGGGCAACGGGAGGCTGATGCACCCCAGCTCCGCAGGGACAGAAGCAAGGACCAGTTCTCGGGGGCCTCCCAGACCCCGCCATGCTTGTCCCTCCATCGGGTTGTTCATCTGTGTCCTTTATCATCTCCTTTAATTAACTGAGAACTGTTAGTAGGTGTGTCCCTGAGTCCTGTGAGCCACTCAGATGAATTGAACCTGAAGACGGGGTTGTGGGCGTCTCAGATTTACAGCCACAGGTCAGAAGCGCAGGTGACAAACTGACTTGTGGTTGGCGTCTGAAGTGGGGTCGGGGGCAGCCTTGCCAGACTGAGCCTTTCATTGCTGGGAGCTGACACCATCACCAGGTAGACAGTGTCAGGACTGAATTAAATTGAATTGAATTTTGTGGGACAGCCAGCTGGTCTCACAGAACTGCTTAGTGTGGGGGAAAAAAGAACCCCACGTATCTGGTGTCAGAAGCTTTGTGAGTGTGATAATGGTGTGACCATAAAGGAGAAACAGGTGGAAGACTGGGTCTTCCTTGACATCGGTTCTGTCATGTTCCCATTTTACAGATGAGAAGAGTGGAGCGGTGAAGTCACAGGTCCAGGTCTGTGGGGAAGTAATAGAGGCTTCCAGCCCAGCCCACTACTGCTGACACCTTCCCTGGGGATCCCTGCCCCAGGCCCTGGGACCCCAGGAGCCTCGATCCTCAGAGCTCTCCGCAATCAGCTCTCCCACTTCACAGATAAGAAAACTGAGGCCCCATGGTAGCAGACGAGTAACAACAGGGATGCAAGCCAATCTGGAGGGGCGCCCGGGGAGGAGGTCTCTCAGGTACCTTTCCCAGGGGGTTGTTGGGTGTGTTGAGGATGAAGGCTTTAGTGCGAGATGTGAAC
The DNA here is from genome assembly GCA_006410675.1 of Oreotragus oreotragus. NCBI lineage: Eukaryota > Metazoa > Chordata > Mammalia > Artiodactyla > Bovidae > Oreotragus > Oreotragus oreotragus. The sequence goes on from SJYX01000317.1 coordinate 20,865, forward strand.
TTGCTGGCCAGCTCCATGGGATCCAGCTGCCAGTTGCTGCTGGAATCCAGTTCTCCCTTCTGGGTGGGGCTCTGCAAGAGGAGGGGGGCGGGGTGGCAATACTTACTCCCTGACTTTCATCTCTAGGAATTCAGCTCCTCCCCACAGGCATCTGTCTCCACCGTCTCTCTTCTGGGGCTCTGGACACCACCCCCCAACCGCCATCCTGGAGAAGCTGGCCTCCTCCACTTCCTTCCTTCTTTCCACCTCCCCGGGTTCAGCCCAGCACACTCCTTGGACCCCTCTGCCCACCCACACCCCAACCAGCATCCTCACCGGCTTCAGGGACACAAACACAGGGCGACCCCCTGCCATCAATGTCATGGGCTCATAACAGTCAAAAAAAGGCTCGATGATGATAACCTAGTACAAAGGTCAGATGAGCTGGGGCTGGCACCACCCGGACCCTTCACCCCTACCCATCCTGGGCTTTGCCCATTCACCTCATCTCCTTCATCCACCAGGGCCTGGAAGGCTGTGAACAGGGCCCCGTAGGCACCGACGGTTACCAGCACGTTCTTGAGTGGGTCTATCTCCTGTCCCAGCAACTTCCCAAAGAAACTGGCCAGAATCTTCGTCAGGGGTGGGTAACCCTGCCAGGACAGCACGGGTCAGGCGCCTGGCTCAGCCTGGGCCCACCCTCCACTTCAGACACTCTCTGCAATTCTAGCATCTTTCAGCAGCAAACCTGGGGGTCAAGTCAGCTTCTGTGGGGTGCGTTCTTTCACCTCCGCCACCACCCCTTGCCATGAAGCCTGCTCTGTGCCAGGCCCACCACCCAGGGCTGGGATTGATGGGGAACCAGACAGAGTGTATGCCTTCACGAATGACAGTCCAATGGAACCCTCAAAATAGCAACAACTCCAAGCTTTAAACACCTCCCTTTAAGTTTAAGAGAGTTTAAGGGACTTCCCCTGAGGCTCAGCTGGTAAAAAATCCGCCTGCAATGCGGGAGACCTGGGTTCCATTCCTGGGTTGGGAAGATCCCCTGGAGAAGGGAAAGGCTACCCACTCAGTATTCTGGCCTGGAGAATTCCACAGACTATACAGTCCGTGGAGTCGCAAAGAGTTGGACACGACTGAGCCACTTTCACTTTCTTTAAGTTTAAGAAGGACTTTTGTGCCCTCTGAGCCTCTTGGCAGCCTTGCAAGAGAGACATCACTTGACCCCCGTCATTGAACAGGTGGAAAAAGAGGCCCAGAGAAAGGGAATGGTGTGCCCAAGGTCATGGCGGTCACTTGGACTGAGAGTTTATGCCGCAGCTTTGGAAACCCCTCACTTTGAGAGGAATATTGGATCTACATGCTTGTTTGCTGAGGACATTTTTATAAAACATTCCAGGGTAAGCCAAGGAACTGAAACCTAAGGTCTGGAACTTAATTAAATGATTTACCAAACCAGATGTGACCGCATGAACATGAAAATTTTCTATGCATCAAAATATTCCATGAGCAAACTTATAAACCTAAGAGAGAAACATTGCAACATAAAGAGCTCTTGTGAAGCAATCAAACAAATACACATAGCCAAATGAAATAATGAGGGGAGTCATGAAAGAAAAATTGCTGATGTTCAATATTGATAGGAAAAGAATGGACTTTCCTGCCAGCTCCGAGACCAGACTATTGTGGGAATGTAAGTCTTACTGGAGGGCAATTTGATGATATCCGTCATGGGCTAAAATGCTTACTCCCTTTGATTATCTGATTTTACTTCTTGTGATTTGAGATAAATGCTCACCTATGTGTACACAGAAAATATTCACTGTGGCATTGCTTAACAGTGAGATAGCCAAACCAGACCATCAGTGCAGGGCTGGGTAAATAAATTATGGCACCTCTAGTCAGTGGAATACTATGCAGTCATCAAAAAGAATGAGGCTATTTTGACATGGAAAGTTGCCCCCATCATACTATTTAGTGAAATAAACAAGTTCCATAACATTGTATATATAACGTTGGATCAGCTTATCAGTTCTAGTAGCTTTGTGTGGAGTCTTTAGGGTTTTCTATATATAGTATCATATCCCCTGCATATAGTGACAGTTTTGTCTCTTTCCTTCCAACTTGGATACCTGTTGTTTCTTTTTCTTATCTGATTGCTGTGGCTAGGACTTCTAATACTATCTTGAGTAGAAGAGGTGAGAGTGGGCATCCTTGCCTTGTTTCAGATTTTAGTGGGAAGGCTTTCAGCTTTTCACTGTTGAGTATTATATTGGCTGGGGGTTTGTCATAGATAGCTTTTGTTATGTTGAGATAGGTTTCCTCCATTACCACTTGGGTGAGAGTTTTTATCATGAATGGATGTTGAATTTCATCCAGTGCTCTTTTACATATATTGAGACGGCCATGAGCTCTTTGTCTTTTGTTTACGTGGTGAATCACGCTGATCTGCCTGTGCTGAACGATCCTTGTGAACATGTTGTTGGATTTGGTTCGCTAATATTTTGTTGAAAATTGTTGCATCTGTATTCGTCAAAACATTGCCCTGTAATTTTCTTATTTGGTGCTGTCTAGTTTTGGTATCAGGATGATGATGGCTTCATAGAGAGTCTTTGGGAGTATTTCCTCTTCAATTTTGTGGAAGAGTTTGGGAATGATCGATATAAGTTCTTCTTTGTATATTTGGCAGAATCAGTCTGTGAAGCCATCTGGTCTCAGACTTTCGTTTGTAGGGAGGTTTAAAATTACAGACTCTATTTCACGTGTAGTGATAGATCTGTTCAAATCATCTGTTTGTTCTTGATCCAATTTTGGTGGGTTGTATGTTTCTAGAAAAAGATTTGTGATTTTTTTTTAACACAAATGGACTCATACTATAAACAGTGTTGGCCTTGCCTTAAGATCCAGTGGTTAGGATACTGCTTTCACTGTAGGTGAACTAAAATCCTACCTACTGAGTGGCACAGCCAGAAAACCCCAAAAAAACAAAAAAACAAGGTTCTACTGTATAGCACAGAGAACTATATTCAATATCCTATGATAAACTATAATGGAAAAGAAAATTTTTAAATGGGGATATGTGTATATTATAACTGAATCACTTTGCTGAGCACCAGAAATTAACACAACGTTGTAAATCAAGCTGAAGCTCCAATACTTTGGCCACATGATGCAGAGAGTCAACTTTATATTTTAATTAAAAAAAAACGTAACAGAAAGCCACACAAATCTCACATGTGGATACATGTGTGTGTTTATATAAACATTTTTAAAAGTTAAAAGTTCAAAAGTCTAAACACTCAGCAAAGTAGCACACTGTTGGCAGTGCTAGACTCTGGATGGTGGGATTGAAAGAAACTTTCCCTCAGGCTGTGAGATGCATAGCAACGTTTAAGAACCTGCTCCAGGGCTGGCAAATATTTACTCTGTGGTTCTTCACAGACAAACTTTGGATTTAGAGTAAAAAAAAAATAAATAAACTATCTTTCATCAGCTTTATGTGTCATCTCCTTCAGGAAGCCTTCCCTGATCTCTCAGGTTTCATTCCCTCCTGTGTGCTCCCAAGGACTCCAAGCTCTTCCATCGCAGCATATCAACCACCTTTGATTTCTGCTTCTGTTGTTTGGTTTGCTTTTCCCACTAGACCATGATCTCCCAGCTCATGTTTTGTTTTGTTTTTTTTTAATCTGTCTTTCCCCCAGGCCATGAACTGTCCCAGGGTCTGTAACAGAGGAGACAGTCAGTGAACACTGAACCGTGGCTGGACTGAATTTCAAGGGCTCTGCCCCATGAACCCTAACATCTAGATTGGCCTGCTCTCCAGAAAGAGCTGCCCCTTCCTCCCCTGGGACCTCTGCAGAGGCCCAATTCTGGGGGCCCCCAGAGGGGCTGGGAGACTCACAAATGCCTTCGTGTACTGGTTAAGCATGAAGTCCCCGCTGACGGCATGCTGAAAGGCTTCCACGGCAAACTCTGGGGGTGAGAAGTCTGGGAAGCCTTGGCCCAAATTTACAACATCAGCCTCCTCGCTGGCCAGTTTGACAAATTCCACCCTGGGCAACAAACAGAGAGTGGGTAGCAGAACCCTCCACCCCAACCTGGATTTCTGCTCCATTCCAGGGCAGGGTGAGCAAGGCAGCTGGGCTTGCTCTAGAAAGACTGGATAATTAGCACCCATCTTGATCTGTTTACGGTCATAACTGGTCGCATGCTGGTCATATGTCTCAGCCCAGGGGCTCTGCAACTTTCCATCACGATCCACAGTAAGAAATCACTTTTACATCCCAAACTCCGGAGAGACAAACAGGGACTCCACGTTCTCCTTCCAGTGGGATCCATGGCAGTCTTTCCCATCCTGTCCTACTCTGGTCTTTACAAATACTTGCTGAGCACCCTTAACTGGATTTCATGACCTATTCATGCATCTGTCAACGCCACACTTTGAAACATTTGCTCATATCGCCTCTGTTAGTCTATGAGGCAAGTTCTGCTCCTCGGTCGCAATGGGGATGGAGAAGGTGGGATTCAGAGGAATTGCCCGATGGCTCCCAATTAGCTTTTCCCAGTTGGCTTTTGAGTCCACCTCTGTCTGAAGAAACAATCGGGCCCTGGAGAATTACTCTGAACAGTCTGTAGTCCCACCAGCCCTGCCATCTGCCGCCTCTGGCCCCCTACCACCTTTCTTCTGAGCCTGCCTGCTGGCCACCTCTTTAGGGAAGCTGGCAGAGAGGCTGAGAAGCTGGATAAAAAGGCTGGCACATGGCTCCAGGTTGGCAGGGGGCAGAGGAGTCAGGTGTGGTGGCAATGAATTTGCCTAACAATAAGTATGTCTGAAATCGGTTATTCTTCTCTCCAGACCTTCACAGGGTCTCTGAAGACACGAAGTTGCTGAGGCTCAGAGAGGCCCATGACCTGCCCAGAGCCACACTGGTGACTAAAGCAGAGCTGAGATGCAGAGTCAGATGGTGGGTGTTCCATGGTGGCTGGGACAACAGAACCAGATCGTCAGGCCACCACCTGGGGGTCCGCAGGAACCTGGCCCCTCTCATGGCCCTCATCTCTCCTAGCACGCTCCCCTGCTCTGTGCAGTCCTCCCAGGCCAGCTCTGCCCTGACTCTGCCTGAGACTTGGCTTCTCCTGGCCTCAGTCCTCCCTTCTGTAGAATGGGTATGAAAGGTTCAAGAGTCTGCTGGCTCTGTGAGTCAGGAAAGACTCTACCTGCCTTTCCCAGCCAGTCATTTCCTCCCTCTGGGCTGGACTTTACCTTATCCACAAAATGGGCCACAGGCCTGCCCACCTGCCTCACAGAGAGGACAGAGGGGGCAGCCTGGGGAGCAGGACCCTGGGGGCTCAACCTGGAGAGCAGCCGGATACCATAGGGCCTTTGGGCCTGGCCCCCGTATCCCAAACACCAGGGAGCATCAGAGAAGACGGAGGTGGAAGATTTTTGCAAAACACAAAATGCAGTACAGGAGGGGAGTTTGAAAGAAAAAGATGGTCCTCTTTTGGATAAAAACTACAGCCAATGATATCTTTTTTATGTACAGAGGTGGCTCTGTGCTCTTGGCCAAAGGGGGAGTGGGCTGGGAGCAGGGGCTGGAGAAGGTGGAAGAAGGAAGGTCATTCAGTCTTTCTTACACATCTTCAGTTCCATCCATTGCATCACCAGTGACAGTGGGCACGCGCGTCTTTCACATGTAGAATGAGTCAATACAGAAAAGATGTTAAGCTCTGCAAGTGTCGGTGAGGAGCTGCCCATGTCTTACCTTCTTATATTCTTTAGCTTATCTTGTTCTCTACTAAGTGTGAAATGAAAAACACCCTCCTGCCCCCGGAAAGCCCTCAGCCCGGTGCCTGGGTAGTGGCCATGGCTCACACAGTATTTCATCTAATCTTCCCAAGGCCCTTCAGGGGAAACAGAAGTATCTCCATTTCTTAGCTGGAACCGGAGGCTCAGAGCAGGTGAGTCACCGGCCCCAAATGCCACAGCCAAGCAGGGTGAGGCTGAGACCCAAACCCAAGCAGGCAGCTGGGGGGGGGNCTACCGATGGTCAGGGTGCGTTCCCACATGCCAGGGAGGCTGGCTGCCCAAGATCAAAGAGAGCGGCTGCTGAGATGAGGGTGGGGGCACCGAGTGGGGGCCAAGAGGGACCCAGGCTCTCAGCGCCGCAGACTCCACTCTGTGTTAAGCTATTTCCAAGACTTATTTGAGCCCCTCCTCATGACAGCCTCGGGAGGCAGATACCACTGTGTTCCCCTGTCCCGAGAGAGGTGAAGTCACAGCCCCAGGTCACCTGATCTGTGTGGGTCCACACCCCTCGGTCCTAATCACCAGACCTGTGCTGACACCAGACTGGGCTCAAGGCCCTGCCGCAAAGGTCCGGGGATACGGGCCGCCCTGGCCGGCTTGGCTCACCGATGCTGACGTGCTGGAGCCCGTCGAAGATCAGCCACTGGTACACCTCGTCCGTGACGCACACCACGTCATGCTGCTGGCATAGGCTGGCCACCAGCTCCAGCTCGTCCCTGGAGAACACCTGCAGGGACCGTCCCCCACCAGAGAGGCCAGCTCAGAGCGACAGGAGTGCACGGCCAGAGCCGGTGCCAAGGGCCTCTGCCCTCTCCTGTCCCAGCAATAGTGAGCCTGTGAGGTCACTTGTGAGATAACAGAAAATCTCTCTGTTGGTCTCTGCCCCGGTTTCTGGCACAGAACTCCTAAAACCCTTGTAACTTCTAAGGGGTAAAAGCACTGGAGGGTTTCCCCGGTGGTGCTAGTGGTAAAGAACCCGCCTGCCAATGCGGGAGATATAAGAGACGTGGGTTCGATCCCTGGGTCAGGAAGATCCCCTGGAGGAGGGCGTGGCAACCCACTCCAGTATTCTTATCTGGAGAATCCCATGACAGAGGAGTCTGGTCATCTACAGTCCTTGAGGTCGCAAAGAGCTGGACACACTGAAGCAACTGAGCACGCATGCACAAGAGCACTAAACGCATCTTTTCCTCTAATGTTTGGTCTTTGATCCTGATCTTGACACAGGCAATGGAAACCCCTGTACACTCCTGAGAGATAAGAGCACTAGGAGCATTTTTGTTCTAGTGAGCTGACTCTACGTGGGCTCCTGGATCGAGGCTGGCCACCAGAAAGACCACGCAAACCCTGATTAGAAGCCTGAAATTTTCAGCGCCCTCCCATATCCCACTTCCTGCCACTTCCCCAGAGAAGGGAGAGGGGCTGGAAATGGAGTTGATAATTGAAGCCTCCATCAAAATCCCGAAAGGTGGGGTTTGGGGAGCTTGCAGAGGTGGGTGAGCTCATGCGGGCAACGGGAGGCTGATGCACCCCAGCTCCGCAGGGACAGAAGCAAGGACCAGTTCTCGGGGGCCTCCCAGACCCCGCCATGCTTGTCCCTCCATCGGGTTGTTCATCTGTGTCCTTTATCATCTCCTTTAATTAACTGAGAACTGTTAGTAGGTGTGTCCCTGAGTCCTGTGAGCCACTCAGATGAATTGAACCTGAAGACGGGGTTGTGGGCGTCTCAGATTTACAGCCACAGGTCAGAAGCGCAGGTGACAAACTGACTTGTGGTTGGCGTCTGAAGTGGGGTCGGGGGCAGCCTTGCCAGACTGAGCCTTTCATTGCTGGGAGCTGACACCATCACCAGGTAGACAGTGTCAGGACTGAATTAAATTGAATTGAATTTTGTGGGACAGCCAGCTGGTCTCACAGAACTGCTTAGTGTGGGGGAAAAAAGAACCCCACGTATCTGGTGTCAGAAGCTTTGTGAGTGTGATAATGGTGTGACCATAAAGGAGAAACAGGTGGAAGACTGGGTCTTCCTTGACATCGGTTCTGTCATGTTCCCATTTTACAGATGAGAAGAGTGGAGCGGTGAAGTCACAGGTCCAGGTCTGTGGGGAAGTAATAGAGGCTTCCAGCCCAGCCCACTACTGCTGACACCTTCCCTGGGGATCCCTGCCCCAGGCCCTGGGACCCCAGGAGCCTCGATCCTCAGAGCTCTCCGCAATCAGCTCTCCCACTTCACAGATAAGAAAACTGAGGCCCCATGGTAGCAGACGAGTAACAACAGGGATGCAAGCCAATCTGGAGGGGCGCCCGGGGAGGAGGTCTCTCAGGTACCTTTCCCAGGGGGTTGTTGGGTGTGTTGAGGATGAAGGCTTTAGTGCGAGATGTGAACTTGCTGGCCAGCTCCGTGGGATCCAGCTGCCAGTTGCTGCTGGAATCCAGTTCTCCCTTCTGGGTGGGGCTCTGCAAGAGGAGGGGGGCGGGGTGGCAATACTTACTCCCTGACTTTCATCTCTAGGAATTCAGCTCCTCCCCACAGGCATCTGTCTCCACCGTCTCTCTTCTGGGGCTCTGGACACCACCCCCCAACCGCCATCCTGGAGAAGCTGGCCTCCTCCACTTCCTTCCTTCTTTCCACCTCCCCGGGTTCAGCCCAGCACACTCCTTGGACCCCTCTGCCCACCCACACCCCAACCAGCATCCTCACCGGCTTCAGGGACACAAACACAGGGCGACCCCCTGCCATCAATGTCATGGGCTCATAACAGTCAAAAAAAGGCTCGATGATGATAACCTAGTACAAAGGTCAGATGAGCTGGGGCTGGCACCACCCGGACCCTTCACCCCTACCCATCCTGGGCTTTGCCCATTCACCTCATCTCCTTCATCCACCAGGGCCTGGAAGGCTGTGAACAGGGCCCCGTAGGCACCGACGGTTACCAGCACGTTCTTGAGTGGGTCTATCTCCTGTCCCAGCAACTTCCCAAAGAAACTGGCCAGAATCTTCGTCAGGGGTGGGTAACCCTGCCAGGACAGCACGGGTCAGGCGCCTGGCTCAGCCTGGGCCCACCCTCCTCTTCAGACACTCTCTGCAATTCTAGCATCTTTCAGCAGCAAACCTGGGGGTCAAGTCAGCTTCTGTGGGGTGCGTTCTTTCACCTCCGCCACCACCCCTTGCCATGAAGCCTGCTCTGTGCCAGGCCCACCACCCAGGGCTGGGATTGATGGGGAACCAGACAGAGTGTATGCCTTCACGAATGACAGTCCAATGGAACCCTCAAAATAGCAACAACTCCAAGCTTTAAACTAACCTCCCTTTAAGTTTAAGAGAGTTTAAGGGACTTCCCTTGAGGCTCAGCTGGTAAAGAATCCGCCTGCAATGCGGGAGACCTGGGTTCCATTCCTGGGTTGGGAAGATCCCCTGGAGAAGGGAAAGGCTACCCACTCAGTATTCTGGCCTGGAGAATTCCACGGACTATACAGTCCGTGGAGTCGCAAAGAGTTGGACACGACTGAGCCACTTTCACTTTCTTTAAGTTTAAGAAGGACTTTTGTGCCCTCTGAGCCTCTTGGCAGCCTTGCAAGAGAGACATCACTTGACCCCCGTCATTGAACAGGTGGAAAAAGAGGCCCAGAGAAAGGGAATGGTGTGCCCAAGGTCATGGCGGTCACTTGGACTGAGAGTTTATGCCGCAGCTTTGGAAACCCCTCACTTTGAGAGGAATATTGGATCTACATGCTTGTTTGCTGAGGACATTTATAAAACATTCCAGGGTAAGCCAAGGAACTGAAACCTAAGGTCTGGAACTTAATTAAATGATTTACCAAACCAGATGTGACCGCATGAACATGAAAATTTTCTATGCATCAAAATATTCCATGAGCAAACTTATAAACCTAAGAGAGAAACATTGCAACATAAAGAGCTCTTGTGAAGCAATCAAACAAATACACATAGCCAAATGAAATAATGAGGGGAGTCATGAAAGAAAAATTGCTGATGTTCAATATTGATAGGAAAAGAATGGACTTTCCTGCCAGCTCCGAGACCAGACTATTGTGGGAATGTAAGTCTTACTGGAGGGCAATTTGATGATATCCGTCATGGGCTAAAATGCTTACTCCCTTTGATTATCTGATTTTACTTCTTGTGATTTGAGATAAATGCTCACCTATGTGTACACAGAAAATATTCACTGTGGCATTGCTTAACAGTGAGATAGCCAAACCAGACCATCAGTGCAGGGCTGGGTAAATAAATTATGGCACCTCTAGTCAGTGGAATACTATGCAGTCATCAAAAAGAATGAGGCTATTTTGACATGGAAAGTTGCCCCCATCATACTATTTAGTGAAATAAACAAGTTCCATAACATTGTATATATAACGTTGGATCAGCTTATCAGTTCTAGTAGCTTTGTGTGGAGTCTTTAGGGTTTTCTATATATAGTATCATATCCCCTGCATATAGTGACAGTTTTGTCTCTTTCCTTCCAACTTGGATACCTGTTGTTTCTTTTTCTTATCTGATTGCTGTGGCTAGGACTTCTAATACTATCTTGAGTAGAAGAGGTGAGAGTGGGCATCCTTGCCTTGTTTCAGATTTTAGTGGGAAGGCTTTCAGCTTTTCACTGTTGAGTATTATATTGGCTGGGGGTTTGTCATAGATAGCTTTTGTTATGTTGAGATAGGTTTCCTCCATTACCACTTGGGTGAGAGTTTTTATCATGAATGGATGTTGAATTTCATCCAGTGCTCTTTTACATATATTGAGACGGCCATGAGCTCTTTGTCTTTTGTTTACGTGGTGAATCACGCTGATCTGCCTGTGCTGAACGATCCTTGTGAACATGTTGTTGGATTTGGTTCGCTAATATTTTGTTGAAAATTGTTGCATCTGTATTCGTCAAAACATTGCCCTGTAATTTTCTTATTTGGTGCTGTCTAGTTTTGGTATCAGGATGATGATGGCTTCATAGAGAGTCTTTGGGAGTATTTCCTCTTCAATTTTGTGGAAGAGTTTGGGAATGATCGATATAAGTTCTTCTTTGTATATTTGGCAGAATCAGTCTGTGAAGCCATCTGGTCTCAGACTTTCGTTTGTAGGGAGGTTTAAAATTACAGACTCTATTTCACGTGTAGTGATAGATCTGTTCAAATCATCTGTTTGTTCTTGATTCAATTTTGGTGGGTTGTATGTTTCTAGAAAAAGATTTGTGATTTTTTTTTAACACAAATGGACTCATACTATAAACAGTGTTGGCCTTGCCTTAAGATCCAGTGGTTAGGATACTGCTTTCACTGTAGGTGAACTAAAATCCTACCTACTGAGTGGCACAGCCAGAAAACCCCAAAAAAACAAAAACACAAGGTTCTACTGTATAGCACAGAGAACTATATTCAATATCCTATGATAAACTATAATGGAAAAGAAAATTTTTAAATGGGGATATGTGTATATTATAACTGAATCACTTTGCTGAGCACCAGAAATTAACACAACGTTGTAAATCAAGCTGAAGCTCCAATACTTTGGCCACATGATGCAGAGAGTCAACTTTATATTTTAATTAAAAAAAAACGTAACAGAAAGCCACACAAATCTCACATGTGGATACATGTGTGTGTTTATATAAACATTTTTAAAAGTTAAAAGTTCAAAAGTCTAAACACTCAGCAAAGTAGCACACTGTTGGCAGTGCTAGACTCTGGATGGTGGGATTGAAAGAAACTTTCCCTCAGGCTGTGAGATGCATAGCAACGTTTAAGAACCTGCTCCAGGGCTGGCAAATATTTACTCTGTGGTTCTTCACAGACAAACTTTGGATTTAGAGTAAAAAAAAAATAAATAAACTATCTTTCATCAGCTTTATGTGTCATCTCCTTCAGGAAGCCTTCCCTGATCTCTCAGGTTTCATTCCCTCCTGTGTGCTCCCAAGGACTCCAAGCTCTTCCATCGCAGCATATCAACCACCTTTGATTTCTGCTTCTGTTGTTTGGTTTGCTTTTCCCACTAGACCATGATCTCCCAGCTCATGTTTTGTTTTGTTTTTTTTTAATCTGTCTTTCCCCCAGGCCATGAACTGTCCCAGGGTCTGTAACAGAGGAGACAGTCAGTGAACACTGAACCGTGGCTGGACTGAATTTCAAGGGCTCTGCCCCATGAACCCTAACATCTAGATTGGCCTGCTCTCCAGAAAGAGCTGCCCCTTCCTCCCCTGGGACCTCTGCAGAGGCCCAATTCTGGGGGCCCCCAGAGGGGCTGGGAGACTCACAAATGCCTTCGTGTACTGGTTAAGCATGAAGTCCCCGCTGACGGCATGCTGAAAGGCTTCCACGGCAAACTCTGGGGGTGAGAAGTCTGGGAAGCCTTGGCCCAAATTTACAACATCAGCCTCCTCGCTGGCCAGTTTGACAAATTCCACCCTGGGCAACAAACAGAGAGTGGGTAGCAGAACCCTCCACCCCAACCTGGATTTCTGCTCCATTCCAGGGCAGGGTGAGCAAGGCAGCTGGGCTTGCTCTAGAAAGACTGGATAATTAGCACCCATCTTGATCTGTTTACGGTCATAACTGGTCGCATGCTGGTCATATGTCTCAGCCCAGGGGCTCTGCAACTTTCCATCACGATCCACAGTAAGAAATCACTTTTACATCCCAAACTCCGGAGAGACAAACAGGGACTCCACGTTCTCCTTCCAGTGGGATCCATGGCAGTCTTTCCCATCCTGTCCTACTCTGGTCTTTACAAATACTTGCTGAGCACCCTTAACTGGATTTCATGACCTATTCATGCATCTGTCAACGCCACACTTTGAAACATTTGCTCATATCGCCTCTGTTAGTCTATGAGGCAAGTTCTGCTCCTCGGTCGCAATGGGGATGGAGAAGGTGGGATTCAGAGGAATTGCCCGATGGCTCCCAATTAGCTTTTCCCAGTTGGCTTTTGAGTCCACCTCTGTCTGAAGAAACAATCGGGCCCTGGAGAATTACTCTGAACAGTCTGTAGTCCCACCAGCCCTGCCATCTGCCGCCTCTGGCCCCCTACCACCTTTCTTCTGAGCCTGCCTGCTGGCCACCTCTTTAGGGAAGCTGGCAGAGAGGCTGAGAAGCTGGATAAAAAGGCTGGCACATGGCTCCAGGTTGGCAGGGGGCAGAGGAGTCAGGTGTGGTGGCAATGAATTTGCCTAACAATAAGTATGTCTGAAATCGGTTATTCTTCTCTCCAGACCTTCACAGGGTCTCTGAAGACACGAAGTTGCTGAGGCTCAGAGAGGCCCATGACCTGCCCAGAGCCACACTGGTGACTAAAGCAGAGCTGAGATGCAGAGTCAGATGGTGGGTGTTCCATGGTGGCTGGGACAACAGAACCAGATCGTCAGGCCACCACCTGGGGGTCCGCAGGAACCTGGCCCCTCTCATGGCCCTCATCTCTCCTAGCACGCTCCCCTGCTCTGTGCAGTCCTCCCAGGCCAGCTCTGCCCTGACTCTGCCTGAGACTTGGCTTCTCCTGGCCTCAGTCCTCCCTTCTGTAGAATGGGTATGAAAGGTTCAAGAGTCTGCTGGCTCTGTGAGTCAGGAAAGACTCTACCTGCCTTTCCCAGCCAGTCATTTCCTCCCTCTGGGCTGGACTTTACCTTATCCACAAAATGGGCCACAGGCCTGCCCACCTGCCTCACAGAGAGGACAGAGGGGGCAGCCTGGGGAGCAGGACCCTGGGGGCTCAACCTGGAGAGCAGCCGGATACCATAGGGCCTTTGGGCCTGGCCCCCGTATCCCAAACACCAGGGAGCATCAGAGAAGACGGAGGTGGAAGATTTTTGCAAAACACAAAATGCAGTACAGGAGGGGAGTTTGAAAGAAAAAGATGGTCCTCTTTTGGATAAAAACTACAGCCAATGATATCTTTTTTATGTACAGAGGTGGCTCTGTGCTCTTGGCCAAAGGGGGAGTGGGCTGGGAGCAGGGGCTGGAGAAGGTGGAAGAAGGAAGGTCATTCAGTCTTTCTTACACATCTTCAGTTCCATCCATTGCATCACCAGTGACAGTGGGCACGCGCGTCTTTCACATGTAGAATGAGTCAATACAGAAAAGATGTTAAGCTCTGCAAGTGTCGGTGAGGAGCTGCCCATGTCTTACCTTCTTATATTCTTTAGCTTATCTTGTTCTCTACTAAGTGTGAAATGAAAAACACCCTCCTGCCCCCGGAAAGCCCTCAGCCCGGTGCCTGGGTAGTGGCCATGGCTCACACAGTATTTCATCTAATCTTCCCAAGGCCCTTCAGGGGAAACAGAAGTATCTCCATTTCTTAGCTGGAACCGGAGGCTCAGAGCAGGTGAGTCACCGGCCCCAAATGCCACAGCCAAGCAGGGTGAGGCTGAGACCCAAACCCAAGCAGGCAGCTGGGGGGGGGGGTCTCATCTCTCAAGGCCTGAGGCTGCAAACCTCCCGGTCCGAGGATGCAGCCGTCTTGGGTACCACGGAGTCCCTGCCAACCCAGGGACCACCAGTCCTGCTATCCTCAAGCCAGGGGACCCCCACCACCATCCTCCCCAGTCCCGCCTGGCTCACCACGGGTTGTGGTCGATCCCGTCCAGCCTTCGCGCCTGCAGCCGTTTAGCCATGGTGAGCTGGAAACAACAGAGCAAGCAGAAAGTCAGCTGGAGACAGCAAGTGGAGAGTCAGCCTGGGCTCGCCCTGGGGAAGCAACTGCTCTGTGACCACAGCCTCCGGGTCCACCCCTCCAGGAGGAGGAGAAGAGCAGGGCTCCTCCAGCCTCCCAGCGCCTGGCTCCTCCCCGGGCCACCAGCCTGGACTTGCCCACCTGCCAGCCTGGACTCCGCACGTCTTAGGACATAGACTGAATTCCATCAGGTTAAAATTTGACCCAGGAGGGGCTGGAGAGGAGCAGCAGGAGAGAGTGGAATAGGGTGACTGTGATGGCAGGGGCTTCTTGCTGAACTCTTCCATGAACTTCCCGGAGCCCCCGACCTGACCCATTTTACAGATGAGAAAATGCAGGGAGGAGTGGGAGACAGCTGCGTTCAAGGTCACATGACAGATAGACTCAGGCCTGTGTGAGATGAGGCCACGTTCGGACTCGGGCAAAGGGGCCACTTGCTCTGTCTTTCAGGGGCTCAGGGGACCACCCCTCCCCTTCCCTGGGTGCCTTCCAGGCCAGCTTCCCCCTCACCCACAGGTGTGTGGACACTGGCCTGGCCCGGGGACCATCAGGCTCAGGTCCTCAGTCCGTCGTGGCTGGGTGATATTGCACAAGTGCATTAGCTCCTCCTGGCCTCAGTCTCCCCATCAGTGTGACAGGGGCATGGGCTTTGTGGGCCCTGTGGGTTGGAGTCTCAGGGGGCTGGCAGGTGGTGAAGCCACCAGCTGTAGCTCACGGTGAATCCACTGTTCTTCACAGTCTGAGTCCTCACAGCATGCTTACCAAAGGGGTCAGGATAATCCTCATCTAAAGACGAGGACACTGAGGCTCAAAGAGATTTGGGGCCTTGCCCAGGGTCAGAAGAGGAGCTGCGCAGGGCTCTGGGTCAGGACGGCCGCAACAGCAGGGCTCCTAGCGCCTGGCCCTGGGCCTGGAGAAGGGTGCGGGGACCGTCTGTACACTGGCCAGGGTTTTCCATCGCCTGGGAGTCCTGGTGATGTGAATGGTTCAGAGAGAGCCCAGCGTGGAGCCTGGCACCTAGTGGGTACTTTGCCAACACTGGCAGGCCTGTGCTTTCACCAGGCCCTAATACCTCTTGCCAGGCCTGGCACTCAGCATGTATCGAAATAGTAAAAACGATAGCATAATCTTTGCCAGGGAAATTGTGTGATGCCCAAAATGTTAGACGGCAGTGATTATTTGGTGAGTAAACAGACATTTTTCCTTCTCTTCCTTAACAATTTTCTTTTTTCACATTTTCTAAAATAAATGTTTCATTTTTATGATTAAAAATATGGGAGAAGATTACGTTTTAGGGGAATGTTTATAAATGTGCTGTACTGCTATCAATAAAACAGACGACAAAATAGCATGTATGGTGTGATTATGTTTTTAAAAATACCCTTGTATATGCTTGTATATATACATTTTTTATGGTAATATGTGAATGGGAAAAAAGTTTAGAAGGAAACGTAATAACATGTTAACAAAGGTTCCCTCTGAGTGGTGGCATCGTAGGTGATTGAATTATGGGTGTGCTTTTCTATGTTTCCAAGTCTTTTTGTACGGAGATCATATCATCTTTGATTCTGAAATGTGTATTTTTGCACACTGCACTTTCAGATGTATCTTAGAACCTATAGAATGAATTTAATAGGCAATTTCCTCCTCCCTTACTAGTCCATAAAATAGCAATGCATCTCAATATTGATGTCATTATGGGTTCAATGACATAAGGACTTGCTTTTGAGCTGGGTGTGCATCATGTTGAGGATGAGTTGGGGCAGTGGTGGAGAGGTGAGTAGAGGCTGGAGTGAGGGAGTCTGAGGAGGGTTGAGACGGGTGAAGGAGTAGGGGGTACAGGGGCACAGAGAGAGAACAAAGATGAACCGAGCTGAATGAGTTCAGGGAGGAGATGAAAAAGGGGGGACTCGAGGTGCTCAATGGAGTGGCCTTTGCGTACGGCACACACTACTTGGATGAGGGAGGAACCAATGCCTGTTCTTGAGTTTATACATAATGTATTTATTCGGCCAACATTTATGAAGCACCTACTGTGACCAAACACTGGGCTGGGCTAGGGGCCGATGGGGAGGCTGCAGCACCAAGGATGCGGAGCTATAAGCTGGATCAGAAGCAGGGGCAAGGGAAGGGCCCACACCCAGGCTGCAGTCAGAGAAGGCTTCCTGAAAGAGGAGGCTCATGCACAGCTTTGAAGCCAGGACCAAGCCAGATCCCAGGAGCCCCAGGCCATGCGAGCAGCAGAGCTCAAGGGGTGAGAGCACTTACAGTCTGGTGCAAACACCGGGTGAGCGAAGCTCCAGACTTCTTTCCCTGGAGGGGCCCCACCAGGTGGAAACGGATGGCCGTCGCATTCCTGAACATGCCTCCCAGAGCCGTGGGGCGACGTCCCCTCCAAGGGCAGAGAAGGGAGAACACCATGGCCAGAAAAATGGCTCCGGGCCCAGGACTTGGTCCCCCCACCCAGCTCTAATAACAAGAACAATAAGGGCTGGTATTTATCGAGTGGTCACTCAGTACCAGGCTCGGCAACAAGTGTTTTGTCGCATGACTATCCTTCAGTCCTTGAAACCCTGGGACCACCCCCCACCCCAGCAACCACAGTAATCCTTTCAAAATGTTAAGAAAAAGAAAGAAAAAGATAGTGCTAAGGTGTGTCCAACTCTTTGGATCCCACAAACTGCAGCCCGCCAGGCTCCTCTGTCCATGGGATTCTCCAGACAAGAATACTGGAATGGGTTGCCATTTCCTTCTCCAGGGGATCTTCCCGACCCAGGAATTGAACCCAGGTCTCCCGCAATGCAGGCAGATGCTTTACCGACTGAGCTATGCAGAAAGCCCTCAAAATGTAAATCACCTCTAATTAGAAATGATCCAGGTGAAGATTATGGGTGGCTTCTAACATCACAGACAGAGCCAGGCCTACATCATGTCCTGACTCTGGAAACACAGATACCACCTGTAGACCATTTCTGTGCTAAAACCAAATCTGAAGCTGATCCGGCCTTAAAAGAGATTCAGGAATTCCCTGGTGATCCAGTGGTTAGGACTCGGTGCTTTCACTGCCAGGGCCCGGGTTCCACCCCCAAGTCAGGGAACTAAGAACCCACAAGCCTTGCAGTGCTGCCAAAAAAAAAAAAAAATCAACAAGCATAAATTTAAAAGCGAATACTTAAAAAAGAAGAAAATCACTGAAGGACACACTGCAGAATTTCAAAACTTACTAAAAAGCTAAGGGAACTGCACATGGAACAACAGACTGGTTCCAAATAGGAAAAGGAGTACTTCAAGGCTGTATATTGTCTCCCTGCTTATTTAACTTCTATGCAGAGTACATCATGAGAAACGCTGGACTGGAAGAAACACAAGCTCGAATCAAGATTGCCGGGAGAAACATCAATAACCTCAGATATGCTGATGACACCACCCTTATGGCAGAAAGTGAGGAGGAGCTAAAAAGCCTCTTGATGAAAGTGAAGGAGGAGAGCGAAAAAGTTGGCTTAAAGCTCAACATTCAGAAAACGAAGATCATGGCATCCGGTCCCATCACTTCATGGGAAATAGATGGGGAAACAGTGGAAACAGTGTCAGACTTTATTTTTTTGGGCTCCAAAATCACTGCAGATGGTGACTGCAGCCATGAAATTAAAAGACGCTTACTCCTTGGAAGAAAAGTTATGACCAACCTGGATAGTATATTCAAAAGCAGAGACATTACTTTGCCGACTAAGGTCCGCCTAGTCAAGGCTATGGTTTTTCCTGTGGTCATGTATGGATGTGAAAGTTGGACTGTGAAGAAAGCTGANGACTCTTGAGAGTCCCTTGGACTGCAAGGAGATCCAACCAGTCCATTCTGAAGGAGATCAGCCCTGGGATTTCTTTGGAAGGAATGATGCTAAAGCTGAAACTCCAGTACTTTGGCCACCTCATGCGAAGAGTTGACTCATTGGAAAAGACTCTGATGCTGGGAGGGATTGGGGGCGGGAGGAGAAGGGGACGACCGAGGATGAGATGGCTGGATGGCATCACGGACTCAATGGATGTGAGTCTGAGTGAACTCCGGGAGATGGTGATGGACAGGGAGGCCTGGCGTGCTGCGATTCATGGGGTCGCAAAGAGTCGGACACGACTGAGCGACTGAACTGAACTGAAGGGAACCAAGAAAACAGTGTGGCTCCTCCATCCATGGGATTCTCCAGGCAAGAATAGTGGAGTAGGTTGCCATTTCCTTCTCCAGGGGATCTTCGCCGACCCAGGGATCGAACCCAGGTCTCCCACTTTGGAGGCAGACGCTTTAACCTCTGAGCCACCAGGGAAGCCCAAGAGTAAACTGCTATTTGATCAACTGCTGTTTGACAAGGGTGCCAAGAAAATTCAAAGAGAGACAGGACTGACAGACTGATAGCTCTTTCTCGATTCTGTGGGTGGTGGTGCATGGCCGTTCTTAGTTGGTAAAGTGATTTGTCTGGTTAATTCCAATAACTAGTCCATAACTAGTTATGCGACCCCCGAGCAAAAAAGGAAAAGAAAATTCAATGAAGACAGAACAATCTTTTCAACAAATGGGTGTTGAAACATCTGGATATCCCCATGCAGAAGAATGAAACTGGACTCTTACCTTATAAAAAAAAATTAACTCAATCCCTGGGTCAATCCCTGGGTCAGAAAGATCTTCTGGAGGAGGAAATGGCAACCCACTCCAGTATTCTTGCCTGGAAAATCCCATGAACGGAGGAACCTTGTAGGCTACAGTCCATGGGGTCACAGAGTTAACTTTTGTGGATCATAGACCTAAAAGTCAGGGTTAAACTATAATCCTCCTTGAAGAAAACAGGAGTAAAATTTTTGACTTTGCATTAGAAGACTTTTTTTTTTTAATATATAACACCATATATAGCAGCTTTTATATATAACAACACAAGCAATGAAAGAAAAAATGGATTTAGACTTCACCAAAATTAAAAACTTTTGTGTCTCAAAAGATACCATCAAGAAAATGAAAAAACTCACATAGGAGAAAGTATGTGCAAATTATAAATCTGAATCTCTCCAAAGAGGTATAAATTGCTAGCAAGCACATGAAAAGATCCTCAAGATCATTAGTCATTAGGTAAATGGTACACTAAGACACAACTTCACACCCACTAGAATGGCTGTAACAAGACAGATAATTACAAGTGTTTCAGGGATGGAGAATCCCTGGGACAGAGGAGCCTGGTAGGAGGCTGTCTATGGGGTCGCACAGAGTCGGACACGACTGAAGGGGCTTAGCAGCAGCAGCAAGGATGGTGGGAAATTGGAAGCCTTGTATATTGCTTCTGGGAATGTAAAATGCTGCAGCAGATGTGGAAAACAGTCTAGAAGTTTCTCAAAATGTTAAACATAGAGTTATCATATCACCTAGCAATTCCGCTCCTAGGTATATACCCAAGAGAAATGAAAAAAAAAAAAAAAAATGTCCATACAAAAACTTGTACATTGGGATTTCCCTGGTGGTCCAGTGGCTAAGACTTCACACTCCCAATGCAGGGGACCAGGGTTCCAACCCTGGTCAGGAACTAGATCCTTTATGCTGCAACTAAGACCTGGACTTCCCTGGTGGCTCAGATGGGAAAGCATTTGCCTACAATGTGGAAGACCCGGGTTCAATCCCTGGGTCAGGAAGATCTTCTGGAGGAGGAAACGGCAACCCACTCCAGTATTCTTGCCTGGAAAATCCCATGGACGGAGGAACCTTGTAGGTTACAGTCCGTGGGGTCACAAAGAGTCGGACGTGACTGAGCGACCTCACTTTCCTTTCTTTCTTTTAAAAATCCTCATAGAAAGAATAGAACCCAAAGTTTCTACCATATCCTACGACCATATACTATGAGGCCATATTAGATCAGAGATGAGGGCCCAGGTCGTTTCCTACCACCGTTTCTCTCGCTTGCTCTCGCCCAGCCACGCTCACCATTCCTGTCTGTTAACTTTCCTTATCTTTTATCAGCGCCAGCAAACATTTTCTGCCTTGGGTCAGAGCAAATACTTTAGGCTTTGCAGGGCAGACAGTCTTTGTCGCAGCGTCTCAAGTCTGCTGCTGCTTTGGGAAAGCAGCCTTAGGTGACACATTCACATACCCGAGGCAGCGGTTTGCGTTGTGGCCTCACTTTTTTCCTTGGCTCAGCTTTTTATTCACAAGGGCAGTGTGATGACTTCCAGGCTCCTTGCACACAGGACTGGAAACTGGGAGTCCAAAATAATCTACCTATTCACATTTCATAACTATCAGTGTGACTCTCTAACTTTACTATAGAGGAGAAATAAAAGGAAAGAAATTTATAACCCGGTCATGGATGCAAATGCTCAGGCTTGCCCACACGAGAAGATTCTAGGAAGTGGACAGTTGTTGGCCCTTGCTTATAAGAAATAAATCTGGCCTATGGGATGTTCCTGGTGGTCCAGTGGCTAAGACTCCCCGCTCCCAATGCAGGGGGCCTGGGTTTCATCCCTGGTCAGGGACCTAGATCCCACATGCCACACAGATCTTTTCCCATGTGCCACAACTAAGATCCAGCACAGCCGAAAAATAGAAAGAGGGAAAGAAAGAAAAGAAATAAGTCTGGCCTAAACCAGGCAGCTCCCTAGCCTAGTCCCTTCTAAACTCCGCTCCCAACCCAGCCTGTTCCTCCAAGGTCTTTCAAAGCATTTCAGAGCCCAGAAAACTCGTCACCTGCCCCAAGGTGGGGCACGTCCCCCTCTGGTCCTCACTCAGTCATCAGCTTCTCCGGAGCATCTTCTCTGACCAGGTCCTGGCAAAGCGCTGAGACCACAGCGTGCACCAGGCCTGTCAAGAGATGCCCACAGACACTGTCTCCATTACTATCCAGCAAGTACTTCCTGACCAACGCGAAGGTGCGTGTTATGGCTCGAATCGTGTCCTCCAAAAGGCTATGTCCAAGTCCTAACCTCTGGTAACCTGTGAATATTTCCCCAGTGGCTTGGGGGTAAAGAACCTGCCTGCAATGCGAGAGACATGCTGGAGATGCAAGTTCAATCCCTGGCTCGGGAAGATCCCCTGGGGATCTTGGGGTTGGTCCATGGGGTCGCAGAGAGCTGGACACGACTGAGCGACTAAACAACCACCTGTGAATGTGGCCTTATTTGGAGACGGGATCTTTGAAGGTGTAACAGATTTAAGACGAGGAACTTCCCCTGGTGGTCCAGTGGCTGAGTCTGGGCTGCAGGCAGCCCAGGTTTGATCCCTGGGGAGGGAACTAGATCCCATGTGCGGCAACTAAAGGTCCCGAGTGCTGAAACGAACACTGGCCCAGACAAAAATAGCAATGCATGCATGCTAAGTCACTTCAGTCATGTCCGACTCTTTGTGACCCCATGGACTGTAGCCACCAGGCTCCTCTGTCCGTGGGATTCTCCAGGCAAGAATACTGAGGTGGGTTGCCATTCCTTTCTTCGAAAAACAGTAATAATAGTAAATAAATAAATATTCGAAAAATTGAAGATGAGGTCTCACTGGATCAGAGTGGACCATTGCCAGTAGAGTTTGTTTCCTTGCAAGAAGAGAAAAGAATGCAGACACACAGGAGAAAGGTCATGTGAAGACAGCTGCTGCTGCTGCTGCTAAGTCGCTTCAGTCGTGTCCGACTCTGTGCGACCCCATAGACAGCAGCCCACCAGGCTCCCCTGTCCCTGGGATTCTCCAGGCAAGAACACTGGAGTGGGTGAGGCAGAGATTAATGTGTCTGCCAGCCAAGGAACACCGAGGACTCCTGACAGCACAGAAGCTAAGAGAAAAGCATGGACCAGATTCTCCTCTGGAGCCGACAGAGAAAGCATGGCCCCAATAACACCTTGATTTTGGACTTCCAGCCTCCAGAACGGTGAGAGAAAAAATTTCTGTTTATATCTAGAACCACCCGGTGTGTGGTACTTTGGTACAGACGCCCAGGAGACTAATACAACCGGACACTAGAGGGCGCTGGGGGCACGGCCCCTGCGGGCTCCTTGGAGGGCGCGGCCTTCAAGCCCAGTCCCAGAGGAAGGGAAAGGATGCCAGGCGGTGCAAAGGCCTGTGGGGGCGAGCTGGGAGATTCCAGGGGCTGGGAAGTGAGTCAGAGTTCACCCTCTGATTTACTCCCCGCGGCTAAGTAGGTACGATTATTATCTGAGGAGGGGCATTCCACCCTGTGTGGGGGGAAGGTGCTGGCCTGCAAGGCCCCTCGGCAGAGGACGGGAGGCGCACGGCCTGGTGTGAGCCCAGTGATGGCCTTGGAGGGCACAGCCGTGCCTGTTCAGGGGGGACCAACCATCCCCGCTTGCCCGGAATTGAGGGGTTTCTCAGGACACCGGACTTCCAGTGCTAAAACTAGCACCATCCTGAGCAAATGGCGCTGGGTGGTTCCCTTAGATGGGCCGAGTGCAGGGGTGCCTGCTCCCGTCCTGTGCCTGAAACCCTGTTGACTCCCCCAGATGGACTTAACCTTAGGGGAACCCCCACCCTTGACCACTTCCTGACCACTTGGTTCAAAATCTGCGGCTGCCTGGTAGGCTGATCCTCTCTCTGACATGGTTGCCCACATCCCTTTATGTCTATCAATTCTGGCCTTTCTCCTAAGGTGGCTACATCTCCTCTGGCCCAGATCACACCTGCCATCATCTCACCTGATCACAGAGGTAGGAATAATATTAATACAGTCAGTTCTAATTTGCTCACTCAGCACGAGGCACTGCAATTAGAACTATCCTGACGTCATCAGACCCTTTCAACAGCCCTGGAAAACAGGTGCTATCCTCAACCTGCCCCCCCCCAACCTTAATAGGCAAGGAAGGAACTTCTCGAGTGGCCCAGTAGATAAGAGTCCGGGTGCCAATACAGGGGACATGGGGTCGATCCCTGACCTGGGAAGATTTCACATGCCTTGGAGTAAAAAACTCGTGTGCCACAGCTACTGAAGACTGTGCCTAAAGCCAGTGCTCCGCAATGAGACGCCGCCGCGGTGAGAAGCCCTCTCGTCACAGTGAGTAACCCCCACTTGCTGCAGCTAGAGAAAGCCTGAGTACACCGAAGACCTGGTGCGGCCGAAAATAAATAAAATTTAAAAGCAAAACAAAAAAAGGCATGGACATTTGTAAGAACGATAATGTAACAACAAAAACCAGTCAATCCTAAAGGAAATCAACCCTGAATATTCTCTGGAAGGACTGATGCTGAAGCTGAAGCTCCAATACTTTGGCCACCTGATGCGAAGAACTGACTCTTTAGAAAAGACCCTGATGCTGGGAAAGATTGAAGGCAGGAGGTGAAGGGGGCAACAGAGGACGAGATGGTTGGATGGCATCACCGACTCAATGAACTTGAATTTGAGCAAACTCCGGGAGATACTGAAGGACAGGGGAGCCTGGTGTGCTGCCGTCCTTGGGGTTGCAAAGAGTGGGACACAACTGAGCGACTGAAAAACAACAAACACTCAAATGGGGCTCCGGCAGGTCAGGGGAGGGATGCCCATAGTTTAAGATCCCAGCGTGTGGCCCTTTCCTCTCCTCTGCCAGTCTTGGCCCTTCATTCTCACTGCCAGCTCTCAGGAAACGTGGTACCTTGGGGCTGGGGGTGGCCTGGGCCGCCTGGCTCCGTGGAGCAGGGGAGAGCCTGTGCAGGATGAGGACACGCTTAACCACTCATGCTACCCCAGGGCTGGGGCTGGAAACCAGGATCTGGCTTCCACTGCAGGGGACTGCCAGGGCAGCGACTGGTGTGTGTGTCCGGGTGAGTCTGTGGGCACAGGAATGAGTATCATACTGAACCCTTTGTGGAGCAGGTCTGTCCTGCCAAACCTTTGATGCCCACCTGGGATTGGGCACCAAGCAGACACTGGGGGAGAAGGTTAGGACACAGGCTTTCGGTCATGCACGCCTTGGCTGTGTGACTCAGGGCAAGTCACTGTACTTCTCTCAATGTCAGTTTCTCTATCCGTAAAATAAATAAAAATAAGGTAGTTCATGGAAAGCCCTTCACTGAATGCCTGGCACATAAAAGGTGACTGTCAATGGCAAATGTTAATAATAGAGTGGGCACTATATGAATACCCATGAAATTCATACAATATGACCTATTTCAGCAGGACTGACTGCATCAGATCTCAGGAGGCTTAGTGCTGAGGGCCTGTGATAGTTTGAAGGGCCTATGAAAATGTTTTCATTTTAATTTATTTTAAAATAAGAACACAAGTGGTGCTGTTGGTAAGGAAGCTGCCTGCCAACGCAGGAGACATGAAACATGCATTCAGTCCCTGGGCTGGAAGATGCCCCGAGGAGGGCATGGCAACACGCTCCAGTATTCTTGGCTGGAGAATTCCGCAGACAGAGGAGCCCAGGGTTGGGGGCGGCCTTCAGTCCATGGGGTCGCAAAGAGTCAGACACGACTGAGGTGACTTAGCACGCACGCACAAGGGAATATAATATAATAATGAATGTATAATAATGAATCTAGCCTGGATGATATGTGTTCCTTATACCAACATAGTTATAAAGTATATATATATATTTTTTTTTGGCCAAGCTGTGTGGCTTGTGGGATTTTAGTTCCCTGACCAGAGATTGAACCAGGGCTCTTGGCAGTGAGAGCATGAAGTCTGAACCACTGGACCACCAGGGAGCTCTCCTTTGTTATTATTTTTTTTAATGGAGAAAGGGACCCATGAAGTAGAAGTGAATAGGGTCCCTGAAAGTTTTAATGTGACCTTGTGACTATTTGTGCAAATAAGAGTGTTTGTCCTTGAGTACTTGCACATGTCTCTTTCTTTTGAGCCCATGGGTGTCATGGGGACAGTTTCCAGGAAGTTGAAGGGGAGGGAAAGCCACTGGGGGTCTGAGCCGAGGGTGGGAAGGGCACAGGTGGCCACCTGGGCTGCCCTCACCAGCAACACTGCCAGGTGTCAAGGCGTTGTGTGCTGCTTGCCTGTTGCATGTCCGACTCTTTGCAACCCCTGAACTGAAGCCTGCAAGGCTCCTCTGTCCATGGAATTTTCCCGGCGAGAATATTGGAGTGGGTTGCCATTTCCTCCTCCAGGGGATCTTCCCGACCCAGGGATGGAATCCAGGTCTCTTGCGTCTCCTGCTTTGGTAGGCGGATTCTTGACCACTGAGCCACCTGGGAATCCCTGCAAGGCATTGCCCTGTGAGGAGATGGGTGCTTGTTGTCCCTGAGGCCATCAACAGGGGACATGCAGAGCCAGCCCTGTCTAGACTTCTGGCTAGCTGGCCCTAGACATTAAGTTATACGATACATTAGGACAGAGGACAACTTTGTGTCTCAGAGGGGAGTGTGGCCTCACTTCATAGAGGAGACCGTCGGTGGGGAGGGTGCTGGTCCAGCCCCACCCCGAGGTGCGACTGTTGGCCTCCCAGACCAGGGTTCTTGCACTGACTGGGCTGACCTAGGTATCTCTACAGGGGCTCATTCACCGACATTTGGGAGCTCTCACCTTTGCCTCATTCAGAGACACCAGGAAGGCTCTGGGGCAGCCTTTCCCAAGCCACACCCACCTCCAGCTCCCCATGTGCCTCCTCTCTCATCTTCCAGGAAGCAAGTCTTCCCTGGACAACTCCTCTACAGCCCTGATGGCTAGCTTAAGGGTAATGAAGTGAAGTGAAGTGAAATCGCTCAGTCGTGTCCGACTCTTCGCGACGCCAGGGACTGTAGCCTACCAGGCTCCTCTGTCCATGGGATTATCCAGGCAATAGTCCTGGAGTGGATTGCCATTTCCTTCTCCAGGGCATCTTCCCAACCCAGGGATTGAACCTGGGTCTCCCACATTGTAGACAGACGCTTGACCATGGCCTTTTATTTACTGCACACTTTCTCTGTGCCAGGCTGCCTGCCCAGCACTTTACAGGGCCCATCACTTTTAATCCCGTGAGAAAGGTGCCATCAAGAGGTGAAGTAACAGACCGAAGGCCACAGCTAGCAGGTAGCAGAGCTGGGATTTGAACTCAGGACACAGACTTCACTGCCACTGTGAAGCAAAGGGAGGCTGAGCAGTGACACCATGGCCCCTTGGGCTACTGACTCACTGTTTCCAGAAAGAATCGATAAAGCACAGACTGAGAGATGCTCAATGGGAAATGAGAGAATTTGATGTAGTTGCTTACATTTTATGGATGGGGATAGTGATGAGCAGGGAGGGGCACCGACCAGCCCAGATTCCAGGGGGACCAGATCACCTGAGTCATAATCCTGGCATTTTTCTCATCCTAGCAGCTGCCTGGGACATTATTATGCATGTGTCTCAGAAGAAGATGCTCAGTAAACTTTCACTGAGTGAGAGAATGAATGTTTATCTCTGCAACCAGACTGTGAGCTCCGTTAGAACCAGGACTCTTCTTTGTTCATCTCTGTAGTATCAACAACTGGTGCCGGAACTTAGCTACACACCTTTTATCACTTCAGCAAGTATTTATTGAGCTTTCACTATGTGTTATGCCCTAGGCTAGCCACCAGGCACACGAAGGAGAACAGGATACCTTCCTTTCCTTTAAGGTGTGCACACAGAATGAGGGAGACAAATAAGTAATCAGACCATTCTAATACAGTGTGAGCCTTAACATGCAATGGATTCTTATAAATCAATTACAAAAGACCAGCATTTCAACTGAAAAAAAAAAAGTGGGCAAAAGATATAAATTCACACACAAAAAGAAAACAGCATGTAAACTTGAAGAGATGCTGAAACTTGTCATAACTGACAAAATGCAAACAACAATGAAACACTATTTTCTGTGTCTCAGGCAGAGAATAATAAGAGTGAGACCCACCAAGTCAATACCATGATGCACTAAAAGTCACTGGTATAACTTCTGGAGGGCAACTTAATATTAGTGACTTATATTATCCTTTGACTTAAACACTCTCTCTTCTAGGTGTTTACCTTACAGGGGTGTTCATACATATACATAAACCTGGAAGATAACTGCAGTATTGTGTGTGAGGAAAAAACAAGCCAATTCAATGTCTTATCAGTTGGAGGTTGATTCAATTTGTTTTGATTTATCCATAGAATGGAATGCTATACAGTCACCAAAAAGAATGAGACCACCCCTAGCATTCTGACGTGAAAAGATATTCAGGTTACATGAAAAATGCAGGTTGATTTCAAAACATAATACAAAGTTACAGTAATCAAAACAGTGTGGCAATGGCATTGCATAGACATACAGACCAATGACCAGAATTGAGAGCCCAGAAACAAACTCAAACATCTATGCCCCGACAACTTTTGACAAAGTGTCAAGACCATTCAATGGGAGTCAAATAATTTCTTCAACAAATGGTGCTAGGACAACTGGATAGCCCCTTGCGAAAGAATGAAGTTGAACCTCTATCTCACTCCATCTACAAAATTTAACTCAAAATGAATCAATGACTTTGATCACATTTTTGATAGTGTCCCTTGATGCACAAAAGTTTTACATTTTTATGAAGTCCAAATATAAAATTAGATTATGACCCAGCAACACCACTCCTAGGTTTATACTGGAAAAACAAAACAAATGTCCACACAGAAACTTGTACATAAATGTAAATGGGAGCATTATTCATAATAGCCAAAAGGTGGAAACAATGTCCTTCAACAGATGAATGGTAAACTGGGGTATATTCACACAATGGAATACTGTACAACTAGGATAAACCTCAAAAGCATCCTAAGAAGTCAAACACAAAAGGTCACCTATTGTGTGATTGCTTTCACAGAATATGTCCAGAATAGACAAATCCGTGGTGTCAGAAAGCAAATTAGTAGTTACCAGGGTATGGAGATGGGAATGTGGAGTGATTATTCAATAGACACAGGGTGCGTTTCTGGGGTAATAGAAGTATTTTGAAACTAGAGGGAGGTGGTGGTCATACAACATTGTGAATACACTAAATGCCACTGACTTGTACACTTTAAATGCTTAACTATGTGTTCTGTGCATTTTACCTCAATTGTAAAAATGTATGGGGACTTCCCTGGTGGTTCAGTTGTTAAGACTATGCCCTTCCATTGCTAGGAACGTAGGTTTGATTCCTGGTTGAGGAACTGACATCCCACACGCAACTAAGCCTGCGTGCTACTAGAGAATCCAGGCACCACAACAAAAGATCCCGCGTGCTGCAACTTAAGACCCGATGCAAAATATATGGTAAGAAAAAAGAGGCATGTGGAAGGCAACATACTCTACTTGCATTTTAAATTATACAGATACACATGTGGTGGTGTGTACACACGCATACACATACATAGTTCTCCCTTCCCACTGCGCTGTGAGACTGTAAAAATAACCATTTGAGCTGCAATGGTGCAGAGAAAGCTGAAAAATGGGAAAAAGCATGATTGTTCAGTGACCTTTCAAAGGTGTTGTCAAAGCATTAAAACCTCTTAATGATTCAGGGGCCACAGGAGACACGGGTTTAATCCCTGGGTTGGGAAGATCTCCTGGAGGAGGGTATGGCAACCCACTCCAGTATTCTTGTCTGGAGAATCCCATGGACAGAGGAGCCTGGAAGGCTACAGTCCACGGGGTCGCAAAGAGTTGGACATGAATAAAGTGACTTAGCACTCACACACACATCATAGACATGAAAGATTTCTTAAAAAAAAAAAACCCAACAAACTCTTGATGGTCTGCTACAAATGTAGAGGGAGGTGAAAAAGTAGTGAAACTAATAATAATACATTTAATGGTTATTAAATTGCTAGTGTAATTTAAATTAAAACATTGAGAATTCAAGTATTTTCTTTCATTGTAAAAATGTATCAAGGATGATCCAGCAATCCCACGTCTGGGTATATCCAAAGGAAGAAAGTCCTATCTCAAGAAGACATCTGGACTCCTGTGTTCATTGCCACATTCTTCATGAGTCGACATTTGGAAACAACCTGAGTGTCTGTTGATGAATGAATGGATAAAGAAAATATGGTATGGATGAATATACAATGGAGTATTATTCAGTCTTTAAGAAGAAGGAAATCCTGCTATTTGTGACAACATGGGTGAAACTGAAATATGTTACGGTAAGCAAAATAAGCCAGAAAGAAAAGAGACCAATATTGCACAATATCACTTTGTGTGGAATTTGAAAAAAAAAAAAAAGAAAGAAAAAAGTTGAATTCATGGAAGCAGAGTGTGCAATGGTGGTTGCCAGGGGCTTGGGAATGGAGGAAACAGGGAGAGATTGATTAAAGAGTACAAACTTCAGTTATAAGATGAATGATTCTGAGTATCTAACGCATAGCCTGGTGGCTACAGCAGACAATACTTTATTGTTGTTTAGTTGAAATCTGCTAAGAGAGTAGATCCTCTCCCTAAAAA
This sequence comes from Oreotragus oreotragus, assembly GCA_006410675.1. Taxonomy (NCBI): domain Eukaryota; kingdom Metazoa; phylum Chordata; class Mammalia; order Artiodactyla; family Bovidae; genus Oreotragus; species Oreotragus oreotragus. The sequence continues at coordinate 50,681 of SJYX01000317.1, forward strand.
CAGGGTAACTACATGAGGTAACGGATGCATCATTGACTTTNATAGACAGCAGCCCACCAGGCTCCCCTGTCCCTGGGATTCTCCAGGCAAGAACACTGGAGTGGGTGAGGCAGAGATTAATGTGTCTGCCAGCCAAGGAACACCGAGGACTCCTGACAGCACAGAAGCTAAGAGAAAAGCATGGACCAGATTCTCCTCTGGAGCCGACAGAGAAAGCATGGCCCCAATAACACCTTGATTTTGGACTTCCAGCCTCCAGAACGGTGAGAGAAAAAATTTCTGTTTATATCTAGAACCACCCGGTGTGTGGTACTTTGGTACAGACGCCCAGGAGACTAATACAACCGGACACTAGAGGGCGCTGGGGGCACGGCCCCTGCGGGCTCCTTGGAGGGCGCGGCCTTCAAGCCCAGTCCCAGAGGAAGGGAAAGGATGCCAGGCGGTGCAAAGGCCTGTGGGGGCGAGCTGGGAGATTCCAGGGGCTGGGAAGTGAGTCAGAGTTCACCCTCTGATTTACTCCCCGCGGCTAAGTAGGTACGATTATTATCTGAGGAGGGGCATTCCACCCTGTGTGGGGGGAAGGTGCTGGCCTGCAAGGCCCCTCGGCAGAGGACGGGAGGCGCACGGCCTGGTGTGAGCCCAGTGATGGCCTTGGAGGGCACAGCCGTGCCTGTTCAGGGGGGACCAACCATCCCCGCTTGCCCGGAATTGAGGGGTTTCTCAGGACACCGGACTTCCAGTGCTAAAACTAGCACCATCCTGAGCAAATGGCGCTGGGTGGTTCCCTTAGATGGGCCGAGTGCAGGGGTGCCTGCTCCCGTCCTGTGCCTGAAACCCTGTTGACTCCCCCAGATGGACTTAACCTTAGGGGAACCCCCACCCTTGACCACTTCCTGACCACTTGGTTCAAAATCTGCGGCTGCCTGGTAGGCTGATCCTCTCTCTGACATGGTTGCCCACATCCCTTTATGTCTATCAATTCTGGCCTTTCTCCTAAGGTGGCTACATCTCCTCTGGCCCAGATCACACCTGCCATCATCTCACCTGATCACAGAGGTAGGAATAATATTAATACAGTCAGTTCTAATTTGCTCACTCAGCACGAGGCACTGCAATTAGAACTATCCTGACGTCATCAGACCCTTTCAACAGCCCTGGAAAACAGGTGCTATCCTCAACCTGCCCCCCCCCCACCTTAATAGGCAAGGAAGGAACTTCTCGAGTGGCCCAGTAGATAAGAGTCCGGGTGCCAATACAGGGGACATGGGGTCGATCCCTGACCTGGGAAGATTTCACATGCCTTGGAGTAAAAAACTCGTGTGCCACAGCTACTGAAGACTGTGCCTAAAGCCAGTGCTCCGCAATGAGACGCCGCCGCGGTGAGAAGCCCTCTCGTCACAGTGAGTAACCCCCACTTGCTGCAGCTAGAGAAAGCCTGAGTACACCGAAGACCTGGTGCGGCCGAAAATAAATAAAATTTAAAAGCAAAACAAAAAAAGGCATGGACATTTGTAAGAACGATAATGTAACAACAAAAACCAGTCAATCCTAAAGGAAATCAACCCTGAATATTCTCTGGAAGGACTGATGCTGAAGCTGAAGCTCCAATACTTTGGCCACCTGATGCGAAGAACTGACTCTTTAGAAAAGACCCTGATGCTGGGAAAGATTGAAGGCAGGAGGTGAAGGGGGCAACAGAGGACGAGATGGTTGGATGGCATCACCGACTCAATGAACTTGAATTTGAGCAAACTCCGGGAGATACTGAAGGACAGGGGAGCCTGGTGTGCTGCCGTCCTTGGGGTTGCAAAGAGTGGGACACAACTGAGCGACTGAAAAACAACAAACACTCAAATGGGGCTCCGGCAGGTCAGGGGAGGGATGCCCATAGTTTAAGATCCCAGCGTGTGGCCCTTTCCTCTCCTCTGCCAGTCTTGGCCCTTCATTCTCACTGCCAGCTCTCAGGAAACGTGGTACCTTGGGGCTGGGGGTGGCCTGGGCCGCCTGGCTCCGTGGAGCAGGGGAGAGCCTGTGCAGGATGAGGACACGCTTAACCACTCATGCTACCCCAGGGCTGGGGCTGGAAACCAGGATCTGGCTTCCACTGCAGGGGACTGCCAGGGCAGCGACTGGTGTGTGTGTCCGGGTGAGTCTGTGGGCACAGGAATGAGTATCATACTGAACCCTTTGTGGAGCAGGTCTGTCCTGCCAAACCTTTGATGCCCACCTGGGATTGGGCACCAAGCAGACACTGGGGGAGAAGGTTAGGACACAGGCTTTCGGTCATGCACGCCTTGGCTGTGTGACTCAGGGCAAGTCACTGTACTTCTCTCAATGTCAGTTTCTCTATCCGTAAAATAAATAAAAATAAGGTAGTTCATGGAAAGCCCTTCACTGAATGCCTGGCACATAAAAGGTGACTGTCAATGGCAAATGTTAATAATAGAGTGGGCACTATATGAATACCCATGAAATTCATACAATATGACCTATTTCAGCAGGACTGACTGTATCAGATCTCAGGAGGCTTAGTGCTGAGGGCCTGTGATAGTTTGAAGGGCCTATGAAAATGTTTTCATTTTAATTTATTTTAAAATAAGAACACAAGTGGTGCTGTTGGTAAGGAAGCTGCCGGCCAACGCAGGAGACATGAGACATGCATTCAGTCCCTGGGCTGGAAGATGCCCCGAGGAGGGCATGGCAACACGCTCCAGTATTCTTGGCTGGAGAATTCCACAGACAGAGGAGCCCAGGGTTGGGGGCGGCCTTCAGTCCATGGGGTCGCAAAGAGTCAGACACGACTGAGGTGACTTAGCACGCACGCACAAGGGAATATAATATAATAATGAATGTATAATAATGAATCTAGCCTGGATGATATGTGTTCCTTATACCAACATAGTTATAAAGTATATATATATATTTTTTTTTGGCCAAGCTGTGTGGCTTGTGGGATTTTAGTTCCCTGACCAGAGATTGAACCAGGGCTCTTGGCAGTGAGAGCATGAAGTCTGAACCACTGGACCACCAGGGAGCTCTCCTTTGTTATTATTTTTTTTAATGGAGAAAGGGACCCATGAAGTAGAAGTGAATAGGGTCCCTGAAAGTTTTAATGTGACCTTGTGACTATTTGTGCAAATAAGAGTGTTTGTCCTTGAGTACTTGCACATGTCTCTTTCTTTTGAGCCCATGGGTGTCATGGGGACAGTTTCCAGGAAGTTGAAGGGGAGGGAAAGCCACTGGGGGTCTGAGCCGAGGGTGGGAAGGGCACAGGTGGCCACCTGGGCTGCCCTCACCAGCAACACTGCCAGGTGTCAAGGCGTTGTGTGCTGCTTGCCTGTTGCATGTCCGACTCTTTGCAACCCCTGAACTGAAGCCTGCAAGGCTCCTCTGTCCATGGAATTTTCCCGGCGAGAATATTGGAGTGGGTTGCCATTTCCTCCTCCAGGGGATCTTCCCGACCCAGGGATGGAATCCAGGTCTCTTGCGTCTCTTGCTTTGGTAGGCGGATTCTTGACCACTGAGCCACCTGGGAATCCCTGCAAGGCATTGCCCTGTGAGGAGATGGGTGCTTGTTGTCCCTGAGGCCATCAACAGGGGACATGCAGAGCCAGCCCTGTCTAGACTTCTGGCTAGCTGGCCCTAGACATTAAGTCATACGATACATTAGGACAGAGGACAACTTTGTGTCTCAGAGGGGAGTGTGGCCTCACTTCATAGAGGAGACCGTCGGTGGGGAGGGTGCTGGTCCAGCCCCACCCCGAGGTGCGACTGTTGGCCTCCCAGACCAGGGTTCTTGCACTGACTGGGCTGACCTAGGTATCTCTACAGGGGCTCATTCACCGACATTTGGGAGCTCTCACCTTTGCCTCATTCAGAGACACCAGGAAGGCTCTGGGGCAGCCTTTCCCAAGCCACACCCACCTCCAGCTCCCCATGTGCCTCCTCTCTCATCTTCCAGGAAGCAAGTCTTCCCTGGACAACTCCTCTACAGCCCTGATGGCTAGCTTAAGGGTAATGAAGTGAAGTGAAGTGAAGTCACTCAGTCGTGTCCGACTCTTCGCGACGCCAGGGACTGTAGCCTACCAGGCTCCTCTGTCCATGGGATTATCCAGGCAATAGTCCTGGAGTGGATTGCCATTTCCTTCTCCAGGGCATCTTCCCAACCCAGGGATTGAACCTGGGTCTCCCACATTGTAGACAGACGCTTGACCATGGCCTTTTATTTACTGCACACTTTCTCTGTGCCAGGCTGCCTGCCCAGCACTTTACAGGGCCCATCACTTTTAATCCCGTGAGAAAGGTGCCATCAAGAGGTGAAGTAACAGACCGAAGGCCACAGCTAGCAGGTAGCAGAGCTGGGATTTGAACTCAGGACACAGACTTCACTGCCACTGTGAAGCAAAGGGAGGCTGAGCAGTGACACCATGGCCCCTTGGGCTACTGACTCACTGTTTCCAGAAAGAATCGATGAAGCACAGACTGAGAGATGCTCAATGGGAAATGAGAGAATTTGATGTAGTTGCTTACATTTTATGGATGGGGATAGTGATGAGCAGGGAGGGGCACCGACCAGCCCAGATTCCAGGGGGACCAGATCACCTGAGTCATAATCCTGGCATTTTTCTCATCCTAGCAGCTGCCTGGGACATTATTATGCATGTGTCTCAGAAGAAGATGCTCAGTAAACTTTCACTGAGTGAGAGAATGAATGTTTATCTCTGCAACCAGACTGTGAGCTCCGTTAGAACCAGGACTCTTCTTTGTTCATCTCTGTAGTATCAACAACTGATGGCATTTTTCTCATCCTAGCAGCTGCCTGGGACATTATTATGCATGTGTCTCAGAAGAAGATGCTCAGTAAACTTTCACTGAGTGAGAGAATGAATGTTTATCTCTGCAACCAGACTGTGAGCTCCGTTAGAACCAGGACTCTTCTTTGTTCATCTCTGTAGTATCAACAACTGGTGCCGGAACTTAGCTACACACCTTTTATCACTTCAGCAAGTATTTATTGAGCTTTCACTATGTGTTATACCCTAGGCTAGCCACCAGGCACACGAAGGAGAACAGGATACCTTCTTTTCCTTTAAGGTGTGCACACAGAATGAGGGAGACAAATAAGTAATCAGACCATTCTAATACAGTGTGAGCCTTAACATGCAACGGATTCTTATAAATCAATTACAAAAGACCAGCATTTCAACTGAAAAAAAAAAAGTGGGCAAAAGATATAAATTCACACACAAAAAGAAAACAGCATGTAAACTTGAAGAGATGCTGAAACTTGTCATAACTGACAAAATGCAAACAACAATGAAACACTATTTTCTGTGTCTCAGGCAGAGAATAATAAGAGTGAGACCCACCAAGTCAATACCATGATGCACTAAAAGTCACTGGTATAACTTCTGGAGGGCAACTTAATATTAGTGACTTATATTATCCTTTGACTTAAACACTCTCTCTTCTAGGTGTTTACCTTACAGGGGTGTTCATACATATACATAAACCTGGAAGATAACTGCAGTATTGTGTGTGAGGAAAAAACAAGCCAATTCAATGTCTTATCAGTTGGAGGTTGATTCAATTTGTTTTGATTTATCCATAGAATGGAATGCTATACAGTCACCAAAAAGAATGAGACCACCCCTAGCATTCTGACGTGAAAAGATATTCAGGTTACATGAAAAATGCAGGTTGATTTCAAAACATAATACAAAGTTACAGTAATCAAAACAGTGTGGCAATGGCATTGCATAGACATACAGACCAATGACCAGAATTGAGAGCCCAGAAACAAACTCAAACATCTATGCCCCGACAACTTTTGACAAAGTGTCAAGACCATTCAATGGGAGTCAAATAATTTCTTCAACAAATGGTGCTAGGACAACTGGATAGCCCCTTGCGAAAGAATGAAGTTGAACCTCTATCTCACTCCATCTACAAAATTTAACTCAAAATGAATCAATGACTTTGATCACATTTTTGATAGTGTCCCTTGATGCACAAAAGTTTTACATTTTTATGAAGTCCAAATATAAAATTAGATTATGACCCAGCAACACCACTCCTAGGTTTATACTGGAAAAACAAAACAAATGTCCACACAGAAACTTGTACATAAATGTAAATGGGAGCATTATTCATAATAGCCAAAAGGTGGAAACAATGTCCTTCAACAGATGAATGGTAAACTGGGGTATATTCACACAATGGAATACTGTACAACTAGGATAAACCTCAAAAGCATCCTAAGAAGTCAAACACAAAAGGTCACCTATTGTGTGATTGCTTTCACAGAATATGTCCAGAATAGACAAATCCGTGGTGTCAGAAAGCAAATTAGTAGTTACCAGGGTATGGAGATGGGAATGTGGAGTGATTATTCAATAGACACAGGGTGCGTTTCTGGGGTAATAGAAGTATTTTGAAACTAGAGGGAGGTGGTGGTCATACAACATTGTGAATACACTAAATGCCACTGACTTGTACACTTTAAATGCTTAACTATGTGTTCTGTGCATTTTACCTCAATTGTAAAAATGTATGGGGACTTCCCTGGTGGTTCAGTTGTTAAGACTATGCCCTTCCATTGCTAGGAACGTAGGTTTGATTCCTGGTTGAGGAACTGACATCCCACACGCAACTAAGCCTGCGTGCTACTAGAGAATCCAGGCACCACAACAAAAGATCCCGCGTGCTGCAACTTAAGACCCGATGCAAAATATATGGTAAGAAAAAAGAGGCATGTGGAAGGCAACATACTCTACTTGCATTTTAAATTATACAGATACAAATGTGGTGGTGTGTACACACNCACAGTCTTAGTTACTGGACCACTGGGGCAGTCCCAGCCTGTGCTCTTTCTAGCCCACCTCTCGTTTGTCTTTTTCTCTAGGTTCTCAGGCTTGTGGGTACTTCAGAGTTGTTTGGGAGCTTGTTCAAAATGCTGATTCCTCTGGACCCATCACCACAGGCCTGCAGCAACTGAGTAGGGGTGGGCCCAGGAATCTGCATTTTGAAGAAGCTCCCCAGGCCGTCGTGGGGCTGAGGACCTGCCAACCATGCCGGTGAACACTGACCAGGGCTTCTCCACCGGCCCTGGTCTCAACCTCCATCTGCCACCAGGCGCCCTTGGCATGAAACCAGGGCTGGGCTCCCTTGGGCCCCGGATCTTAGTGACTTCCTAGCGTGTGTAGGGTGGGAAGGCTGAGGTTTCTAGAATGACTTTTCCTCCCAGCCACAAACATCTCCCTGCTCTCTTCCCCGACGTGTTTCTATTGCATTTCATATCTCGTAGGAAGTTCTATGTTTAACCATCTCTTGAGGACTTAAAACCTCCAAATTAAATGGACACTGAGATACAGCCTCAAGTCTGGAGCCATGTTCCACCGGAGAAGCAGCTGTAAAATTCCACGGCTCTCACATGCCACCTGGGCACCCCAGAGGCACCTCTACCAACCTCATACCCCTGGCAGAGTCGGCCTGTGGACGGACATGCCAACGGGGTAGGGCCACGCAGAAGTCCTGCTGTCACGTCTCCTGGCTGGATACCTGGGGGTAGCCCTTTCCAGTCTGGAGAGCTGGGCAACAGGCAGCTTACCGTTGGCCAGGCCCCCCTCACTCACAGTCCCCTGGGACCTCAGCAGATGCGTCTGTGACCTCTCTTTGGGGCTTCTGCCCACTTTTCGTACCCTGTCTGGGAAGGCGGTGCTTGTGTTCAAAGCAGATCAAGACCTGTCTTCAAGGCCCTTCTGCCCCGCATGGAGCCAGACCCAGAGCTTGGGCTCCCTCCCAGAGTTTCCTTAAAGCTGTACCTAAGAGACCAGAGATATCTGAGGATGGCCCTCTGGAGTTCTCTGCAGAGACCTCGATTCCAGGTACCCCTCTGGAAACAGGGATCTTGTCCCAGGAAGCATTTGCAGGGTTCTGGGTGCCCAGGTAGGCCCAGGAGACCTGCTGGCCTTCGAGACAGGCAGGCATGCAAGGGAAAGGCAGACTAGACAGGTGGCGGTCTTTTCCGCCATCTCCTAGATGTGTGGCCTCAGGCAGGCCAGTTAACCTCCCTGGGCCCCGACTTCATACCCCTAAAGGGACTGATGAACCTCCCGTTTAAAAAAAAACAGCAGCTAACATTACAGAGTCTTTCTATGAGGCAGGCTCTGAGCCAAAAGCTTTCTATGGACTGCCTCGTCAGTCCTCACTGCCGCCCTGACCAGGAATGCCATTTCCTAGATGAGGAAACCAGGGACCCGGGAGGGAAGTGACTCCCAGGGCCATGCGCCGGTGAGGCGGGGAGCTGTACCAGGTTCCTGGAGGTTGGGAGCCGAGGCCCCGGACGCGCCAGTCCCAGTGCTGATGAGCAGGCCGCGTCAGTGACCCGGAGCCCATGGCATTAACACCCCCCTGGTGGGGCGAGGGGCCCGGCTTGAGCCTCGGACCCAGCCTGCGGCATCTGTGTGCTTGGCTTGGGGAACCAAGGTGGGTGACCTTCACCGGTCACCTTTCCCCTGGGAGGCCACCGCACCCTTGCAAGAGCGCTTGAGGACCAACCTGTTTGGGAGGCCCGGCCTACATGGAGAGCAGTTTGGAACTGACACTTGTTCCCTCCCTGCTCCAGACTGCCTCCCCTCTTCTTTCCCCAAAAGTGAGGGTGTGCCCTTCGACGCAGGGCGCATGGAGGCAGGGAGCACCCCAAGCCCGCAGCTGCTGACTCACCCCGGTGGGTGTGGGGGCCTCAATGGCAGCGCCGGCTCTGGGGCGGGTTGGGGCTGGGTGTCCCAGATGATGGGTGGGCCCTCTCCTCCCCCCGCGCCCCCACCATCCACCCCTACCTCCGGCCCCTGCTCTGGGAGCAGAGGAGGCCCCAGGGTGCTGACTGAGGAGCAGATTCACAGGCCCAAAGTGCACCCAGGGCAGGGCCAGTGACCCAGTGTCTTCCTCTTGGGAAAGGCCCTTCCCCCTTCCCCGGGGGAGCCAGCCTCCCCAAGCGTGGTACAAGGAGGGGCGAGGGGGGCCAGCCTCGGCCTCCCCTCCTTCCCGCCTGGGAAATATTCCCAGCCTCTCAATTTGGGTTTTAACAAAGGGCTCTCTGTGCCCTGTTTACCCACAGCCTAGCCGGCCTGCCCCGGCTCAGGTGTGAAAGCCAAGCGCTGTGGGCCGGTGTGGGGGTGGTCGGAGCCTGCCTGCTTGGCCACCCTCTGGACGGAGGGGCGACATGTCGTTTCTTCGACTTCCTTCCCCATCTGCGAGAGGCCCTGCGAGGACATCAACAACGTGGAGCGGGCTTGACCCCTTAGGGTGGTTCTGCGGGTGGCTCACCAGCTCTCTGTCCAATCCTGGAGTCCTGAGCCGGGGCTGCAGGAGTGCAAGGCCCTGGAGTGTGGCGTCGGAGTCCTGGGAGGTCCTGGGGGCTCGGGGATGCCTGGTTTGTGCTTGGAGGGGCTCGTGCTTGGGGCTCAGCCCTCTCTCGAGTATCTGTCCCCCAGTAAATTCTGGGAGGGCTCTCTGCAAAGGCAGGTGGATTAGATCAGCACAGTGCACCTCCCTGTGTGCCGGCCTTGGGCTGTCCCATAGACGTGCACTGTGCTCTAACTCTCACACTAAGCCTCTGAGATTGCTACTGTAACATTCCTGTTTTATAGGAAACTGAGGCTCAGAGCAGAGCAATCATTGGCCCCGGGCTTTGAGCCCACCCACGTTGAGGCCTGGCCTCCCCGCTGCGCCCTACGTATGCGTGTTAAGGCACACCTGGCTAGGGCAGACAGGAGCGGGTGGACCTTTTTCAAACTTGACAGATAGCAGGTACTAGTTCTTGCAAACTCTCTTACACTCTTCAGAAAGCACACAGTGAGGAAGGTCTTTTGTTTCTTTCCCAGTTATTTTTTTCTACTCACAAAAGTACCAGATTTGAGTACCAAACATGGAAATCATAAAGTATTTGTCCATTTTGTGACATTTTATATCACTTTATAATACATGATATATCATGTATCTTAAAGATTGGTCAGCATTTTTTTTTTTTTTTGGACTGTGGCTGGTGGCTTGTGGGATATCAGTTCCCCGACCAGGGATTGAACCCAGGTCACCACAGTGAAAGCTTGGAATCCTAACCACTAGGCCACCAGGGAACACCCAGTATCTTTTATTATTACTTAATATCTCTTGGACATCTTTTGGGTCACTGTATACAGATATGAGGTAGGTAGCACTGTTTTTATTTTAAAGTTGCAAAAAACAAGTCTTGGGCTAAATAATTTGCCTGGTGTGTTGTTGTTTAGTTGCTAAGTTGTATCCAACTCTTTTGCGACCCTATGGACTGGAGCCTGCCAGGCTCCTCTGTCCATGGGATTTCCCAGGCAAGAATACTGGAGTGGGCTGCCATGTCCCTTCTCCAGGGGCTCTTTCCCCACCTGGAGATGGAACCCGCATCTCCTGTATTGGCAGGCAGATTCTTTACCATTGACCCTCCGGAGATTCACTGACGTGCCTGGAGCCATGAATTGTTTCATGCTACTGCTGGATTTGAACCCATGTCTCCCCAACTCCAGAGCTATTGCTCTCCACACTCCCTGGGATCTGTCTGCCGCCACGGGGAGGAGAGGGGCCCTCTGGGTTGCCTCAGGAACCCGGTCTCACTTCTCTCCACCTGCGGGTGCTGCCCAGTGGAAAGGGTCTCCCTGGGGCGGGGAGGACCAGGCAGGGGTGATGCTGCGTTCCGCAGTATCGTCAGAGGCCACAGGTGCTGCTGCGCCGGCCAGGAGCAGGCCAGGTGGAAAGAGTGGAGTCTGCTGCCCTGGTGATGGCCTAGTAGCTGCTGCCTTCTTCTGAGCCCCGCAGATGCAAAGACTAGGAGCAGACCAGTCCAGAGAGGGAGAAACAGATGGTTATTGTGGTGAATTCTGTATTAGACAGTTTAAGCACCTGCAAAAGTTATGAAACTAGAACAGATATCTTTGTACCCAGGACTTAGCTTTGCCAGATCTTAATGTTTTGTAGTTGCCTCAGATACACACACACACACACACAGATGCACACACATACACAGAGATACACACACACTCTCTCTCTCTCAAATCATTTCAGGTGCAGTTGAAGCCTCTTCCCCAATCCTATTTTCTTCCCTCTTTAGATGAAATTATCAGCTTGATTTTGGGGCTCTCCTTGCACTTGGTAAGGAGTCTGCCTGCAATGCAGGAGCTTCAGGTTTGATTCCTGGGTCAGGAAGATCCTCTGGAGGAGGAAATGGCAACTCACTCCAGGATTCTTGCCTGGGAAATCCCATAGACAGAGGAGCCTTAGAGGGCTACAGTCCATGGGGTCGCAAAGAGTTGGGCATGGCTTACTGACTAAACAAAATGCGTGTTTCTAATACCTGTGCCGCGCTTGGGCATATACATTGCAGAAAACCTTAGGTAATGTGTGTATTCTATAGCTTGTTTTGGGTTCAGCATTGTTTTGGACATTGTTTTGGGAAGGAAATGACAACCCACCCCAGTATTCTTGCCTGGAAAATCCCATGCACGGAGACTTGTGAGCTACAGTCCATAGGGTCACAGAGAGTTGGCCTCGACTAACCACTTCACTTTGACTTTTTTTTTTTTTTCATGTTGATACTTTCATTGCTTCAGCATTTCACTGTATTCTCAGAGTAATTCGTCCTTTCTCCTGTTGTTGGATATCTAGGTTTTTTACTTTTTGCTATCAGGAACAACTCTGGAGTGATCATTTTTGTCCGTGGCTTCACACATACGTGTAAGGCAACTCTTAGAGCCTTAGGAGCGAAATTGCTGGGTCAGAGGATGCATGCATTCTATCTTCTCATCTAAGAATTCAACATTTTTGGCCAATCGCAGGGGAGTGAAATGGCTGGTGATTGTCTTAATTTGCATTCCCTGATTAACAATGAGATTAAGAATTATTTCATACATGAATTTCCATTTGTGTTTTTTTTTCCCTGTGAATTGTCTTTTCATGGTTTGCCTTTTTTTTTTTCCCCTATTGGTTTGTCTTTTCTGTGTATCTGGAGGAGTTCTGGCTTTGTTCTGCGTATTAATCCTTTGGCAGGTAAACCCACTGCAAGTGTCTCCTCCAGGTCTGTGAGTACATTTCACTTACTAGGTCCTTTGATGTGCGTCCATTTTAACTGTAATGTGGTCCATAGATGAGCCTCTTCCCGTAAGGATTTGTACTCATTTGGGATAAGAGATCTTTCCCCCGTCTTAAAGACATTAAGGTGGTCTGTTAGATTTTTCTTTAAACATTTGCAAGTTTTGCCTTTGGTCTTGAATTCATTGGAATTTATTTTCCTGCAAGTGGATAGATGGGGCTGTGCTTTTCTTCTGTGGGTAACTAAGCCAGCTCCATTTATGGATGCCCAGCCTGCAAAATCGACACTGTCACTGACTACGTTTCCAGAAATTTCGGGGTCTCTTAGGCTTGCTCTTCTAGTCCCCTGGTCCATCCATCCATCCCCCACATCAACGCCGAATTGGTCGAATTCCGAGACCTCTATAGTAGGTCTCCTCCCACGTTATTCTTCCCGGGTGTCGAAGCTGTTCTTGATCCTTGGGAATCTAGATTTTTTTAAATCTTTTTTTTTTCTTAATTCCCTGAGTAACGTATTCTTATAACAGAATACAGAGGTAAGTTTGGGGTTAAAAAAAGCTTATAAACATCAGTCTAATGTCACTGTATTTTTTAAATATACGTCTAAGTTATTGCAGAAGGCTTATTCCGCTATCATAGTCTCGTTACCTCCGTTTTGCATTGAAGATATGTTGTCATGTCGTCAGGTTTTCAAGTGTTTTGCTGTAACATGTTTTCATTGTTTTATAGTATTCCATCATCAGATCATTAAATAGGTATTTGACTGATCACCCAGTAACAGGCATCTGGATGGTTTCCAGTTCTCCTGGGGCATAAATAACACCACAGTGAATGTTCCTGTAACTAAACTTTTGTCCTAGAATCTTGCCCTGACGATTGCCCACCTCCTTCCTGTCACCTCCCCCTCCAGCTGCTCAGCCCAGTTCAGCAAACCTTTACTCCACTTTCTGTGTTCCGGACTCTGCATGGGGACTGGGATGAATCTGGAGCGGTCCCTGTCCTGCAGGGCTCCCAGCCTACCTTGCTGACCTCTCTATGGGTAATCTCTTGCCCATGAACTTTCACGTGGTGCAGCTGGGGTGAATCCCAGCTCGCTGACCTCCAGGAGGGCACAGTCAGGAGCTTTAAGTGATGCCTCTGTTCTGGAAGAAGGGTTAGAGCAGAGGACAGCAGGGCACACGGCCTTTTTGTCTTTGTCAGCCGCCTGGATTTCAGCCCTTTAATCTTTGTCTTCTATTCAGGATCCTCTCCAAATTCTCCTTCTCTTGGGGCCGAGACCTGACCCAACCAGACTCCCCATCACACACACACACCCCGCCGCCCCACCAGATTGCCCTCTGAGAACCACAAAAGAACACCTGAACTCTCCACCTGAGGGCTCAGTTTTTCTTTCTTTTCTTCTAGGCTCTATTTATTTTAAATTCTATGCTACTTTTCAATCACAAAGGTAATGCCTGCTGGTAAAAACATTACAGTTTACTTTCATCCTGCCTCCTGTTCCCACTCTTAACAGGGAGCCATTCCCCAAGTGGGTCAGGGTTTATCAACCTGGCAATGTATTTATTTATTGTTCTGAATCTAGCTTTATTTTCAAAATGGCGTTACATACAGAGCTCCTTTATTCTGCTGAAAAGGCCCGGTTGCATTCTGGCGGCCTCTTGAAGGGACCAGGATCTGCTCACCGCTCGCCTCTTGTGTGCCCAGCCTCGTCTAACTGTGTCCCCGTGCCAGGTGTCAGGGCCAGCGTCGCGGGCGCTTTTCCTTCTGTTTTCTTCCATCATGCTCTGGGTCTGTGCTCTTTTCATCCACCCATCAGCTGTCTGCTGAAGTTAGGATTGCCGTCGGGGGCCAGATCTGTGCCTGTCTCAGCCTCATTCCACAGATGGGGGGACCAAGGCTCAGAGGGGTGAAGTCCCCTGCCCAGCGTCACTCCACTGCTGAGTGGCAAAGCCCACCTGGCCCTCCCTCTAAGCCCCCATCACCGTACTCCTTGCTCTCCACCTGCCTGAGGTCCCCCCCAACAAGTTGTCTGGGAAACCTCACTCCTGTGACTCCCTGATAGTCCCGAGAGTTTGGTAGGGCATCTGTTACCACGGGCATTTTATCACAGAGAGACCAAGTCTGGGCTGCTGGAGGCGCCTCCCCCTCCCTGCTGGCTTTAGGCAGGGGTGGCCAGGACAGTGAGTGAGTGTCTGGGTGATGCCAGTGGGCAGGGAGGTGTTGGAGTGAGCCGAAGCCTGGATCACACGCCCCATGATCCTTGACTGCCTTATGCAAAACGTGGGCACACCCATGACAGATTCTGTATTCCTCTCCTTATGGGGAAACAGGCCCCAGAGAGAAGCTGTTGCACACCTCTGCTGGGGGCAGTCCTGGCTGCAGAGGCCTCAGTGCAGGAAGGGGATGAACGCACTGCAGGAAACTTTCTGAAAAGGACGTTTTCTGTAACTGGGAGAAAAGGTCCCCACTCCCTTGAATCTGCCCCTTTCACCGTGTAGTGCTTTCCTGGCCATCCCCAGGTAGGCCTGGGGTAGCTGTGGGATGGGAGCTGCTCCCTGGAAGTGCTGCTTGTCGGGGCTCCACCCCAGATCTGGGTTGAAGGTGACAGGCAGTGTGACGCTGGGCACATGACCGCTCTCCCCGGGTCTCAGTTTCCCTATCTGTAAAATGGGCATGTAGAATATTAGTCAGCCTGGAAAAGGAAGGAAATTGCTTCCTTTTCCTGGCACCTGCTACTCAGATGGTAAAGAATCTGCCGGTAATACAAGAGACTCAATTTCGATCCCTGGGTCAGAAAGATCCCCTGGAGGAGGGCATGGCAACCCACTCCAGTATTCTTGCCTGGAGAAACCCTATAGACAGAGGAGCCCAGCAGGCTCCAGTCCATGGGTGGCAAGGAGTCGGACAAGACAGTGACTTCCACTNGATCCCTGGGTCAGAAAGATCCCCTGGAGGAGGGCATGGCAACCCACTCCAGTATTCTTGCCTGGAGAAACCCTATAGACAGAGGAGCCCAGCAGGCTCCAGTCCATGGGTGGCAAGGAGTCGGACAAGACAGTGACTTCCACTTTTACAACATGGAGGCACCTGGAGGACATTATGTTAGGTGGACGAAACCAGTCCCCAAGGGACAAATAGCACATGATCTGCTTCTGTGAGGTCCTTGGAGTAGTCAGATTCATACTGCCAGAAAGAATGGAGGTGCTGGGGCTGGGGCGGGGAGGGGGGAGTCAGTGCTCGGTGGAGACAGTTTTATAAGACGAGAAGAGTTCTGGAGATGGGTGGTCGGTGATGGCCGCACAGCAGAACAAACTTCATTCAAATACCTTACGTGTATTTTACAGCAATAAAATAGGTCTGATTAAATGAGGGAGGGAGCCAGCAGAGCACACTCCTGGGCTCCGAGGGCTCTGGGCTGGGCCCTCATTCTCAGAACAGGGAGTGGCTCCGCTGTGGGTGTCTCTTCACCTTGAGTCATCAGCTCCCCGGCAGGTCCCTGCGCTGGCCCTCCCTGCCTGAGGGGGCTCCACTCCTTCCCCTGGGGAGGGCTGGGCAGGAACATCCTGGGCTCCGAGGGCTCTGGGCTGGGCCCTCATTCTCAGAACAGGGAGTGGCTCCGCTGTGGGTGTCTCTTCACCTTGAGTCATCAGCTCCCCGGCAGGTCCCTGCGCTGGCCCTCCCTGCCTGAGGGGGCTCCACTCCTTCCCCTGGGGAGGGCTGGGCAGGAACCCAGAGGGAGGGGCGCCCACAATTGCCTTAGCTTCCTCCCTGGCCCCCACCCCCAGGCCACG
Organism: Oreotragus oreotragus; assembly: GCA_006410675.1. Lineage (NCBI taxonomy): Eukaryota > Metazoa > Chordata > Mammalia > Artiodactyla > Bovidae > Oreotragus > Oreotragus oreotragus. The sequence continues at coordinate 66,586 of SJYX01000317.1, forward strand.
CCCTTCCCCCCACCCCACTTCTTCCCCTTGCCTTCTTGATACCTTCTTGCTTTCTTGATACCTTTATTTAGCGCCTGCTGTGTGTGGCAGACCCTTGCCCTCCAGCAGCATCTGGGCAGAGGTTGAGGATGGATGACAACCAGCCCAGGCTGCCGGCTGCCCTCTTTGCACAAAGCACTTTAGAAGCTTGGGATTCCCTGGGCCTTTCCCAAAGCCCTGCAAGCAACCTGCCCTGACCACCCGGCCGTCTTTTCGTGGGGACCCATCCAGGGGAAGGCGCTGCATCCCTGGCTCCCGGGGGACGAAAGCTTGGGCTTTGGCACCTGTGCCTTCTTTCCAGATTTCCCCCCAAACGCTATCAGAATCCCACAGTGAGTTGGTGGCAGAGGCCAAAACGTGGTACAGCTAGAGGGCAACCCCCCACCTCCCCAGATCCCCCCCACAACTAGGCCAGGCCTGCCCTTGTCAGCTGTGTGGCCTGGGCCCCTGGCCTGACCCCTCTCAACCCCCGTGTCTTCTCCCTGGGCTGAGGAGGTGCCAGGAGCCCTCAGGACCATCACAGGACTAACCCCTCTGCGAAGCCCTTCTCAGCAGGGAGGTGTAGCATGGTTTCAGAACGAAAGCGTTGAGGGGGGCAGGAGGAGCCAGACACACTGGGTGGACGGCATGGTCTCCCCCTTGGAGCCCCTGGGCCCCTCACCTGTGATGGAGCTTGGACCTCCCACCTCAGACCCAAAACAATGTAAGCAAAGCCCAAGACAGCAGGGCCCAGTCCTCCTGGTGCGAGAGGCAGGCTGTTCTCCATTGCGTGACACGCCCACTCCCCCCGAAGCAGCCAGGCTGCAACCACATCCTGCCTGGTCACAGACTGCCCCCACCCCCAGCGCCTGGCAGCCTGCCTCGGCGGTCCCAGCCCGGACTTCCCAGGGGCAGGCTCTCGCACGCCCTCGGGCCCTCGGTCCTGTCCCCTCCTCCCTTCCGGTCGCCAGTCTTTGGGCGCCTGCCTGGACGTGGACTTGGGGAGCCAGGGAGGGAGGAGTTGTCGGGGTGTCATTCAGCTGTGTGGGGGGCCCGGCTGCGTGATTCAGCATCCCCTGGATGCCCGCTCGCCCAGGGGTATGGGTGGTGCAAGGAGCCAGTTGGTCATTAGAGGGCCTTCCTGCGGGGTGGGCACTTAACCAGGAGGGCCGACCCCCTGGACTGGAGCCGCCAGCCCAGGGCGGGTAGTGGTGTCTGCTGGCCCCACGGTGACCTGAGCTCTGGGAATCCTGGCAGGAGGGGGTCAGGAAGCAGGACTCCTGGGCTCCACCTCTTGGCATTGCCCTGTGTGGGGCCTTGAGCGGTGGGGGGACAGCGAGCGTGAGCCCTGGTGAGGACTCGCGTGGGGAGGCTTTGGTTTGGTCTCAGCTCTGCCCCGATTGTAGAGTGACATTGGGCAGGTGATGCTGCTGAGCCTCTCCGTTGTCCCCATCTGTGAAATAGGGCCAAAGATAGGGCCCTGCATCTGGATGTCAAAGTGACTCCACCAGGTGGACCCCATGGTAAGGGCTTAGCCTGGTGCCTGGCACATGTCCGTCTGTTGAGCACCCCGCTTCCCTCAAGGGGTCTGCGTTTGCCTCCCTCCTGTCCTTAGCCATCCCAGCATGCCCACGATGATATGAGCGTCTGGCGTTTGCAGGGAGGCCCTGTCCTCCAAAGTGTTTGTTACTATTACTACTATCAGTAATCAAAATAAGAGAAAGCGTCTGCCTGCAATGCAGGAGACCTGGGTTTGATTCTTGGGTCGGGAAGATCCCCTGGAGAAGGAAATGGCAAACCACTTCAGTATTCTTGCCTGGAGAATCCCAAAGACGGAGAAGCCTGGTGGGCTACAGTCCAGGGGGTTCGCAAAGAGTCGGATACAACTGAGCGACTTCACTTTCTTTCTTTCTTTCTTTCTCATAACCTGGGACCTTTGTGCCTCTCCCCACAGACCCATTGGTCAAAACACAGGTATTTAAATCTTGGTGTAAAAATCTAGACTCTGGATTAGAAAATAGTAAAATGTAAAAATCACCATTTTTTTTTCAGGGAATGTTCTTTTAAAAAATTTTTATTTATTTGGCTGCACCGGGTATTAGTTGTGGCCTGTAGGATCTAGTTCCCTAACCAGGGATTGAACCCGGGCCCCCTGTGTTGGGAGTACAGAGTCTTAGCCACTGGACCATCAGGGAAGTCCCCCAAATCATCATTTTGTTTGCGAAAGGACTGGAAGGTTGTCACTCAGTGAAAAGTTAACAGGGGTGGATGACTCTGGGTGGTGTTCTTACAGGGTTTTTTTTTTTTTTTTTT
>SJYX01000317.1:69170-102587 GCA_006410675.1 Oreotragus oreotragus
CTGATTCCCCTCCCCCCGCACCCAGCCTGGCTGCGCATCCTGAATGTGGCCTCGAAGTCAAGCGTTTAAAAAAAAAACAGACTCCCAGGCTCTACCCAGGACCTGTCGAGTGGGACTCTGCAGCGGGGGAATCTGCTGCTGTTCTAAATTTCTTTACAAACACACGTGGATGCACACAGCCGGAAACAATCTGACGTAAATGCCCTCAGCGTGTGACCCTGTCATCCTGCTTTCTAGTCCTTGCTGCCCAGCCCCTCCTCCAGGCACCCGTCATTACAGCCTGCTGTGTGTTTGTCTTTCCTGCCACTCTCCCCACACACCCAGAATCCTGTGTGGCCATATTTACACACACACACACACATACACGTGGAATGTTTTAAGCTTACTTATTTGTTCTGTAGAAGCTAGTTCATAGTCCACTCTCTCTTTTACACTTGGCTTTTCTCACACTTTGAATAAATCTCTTCAAGGATTTTGAATTAATCTCCTGGTGGTCCAGCGGTTAGGATTCTGACCTCTACTGCAGACGGCCTGGGTTCAATCCCTGGTGGGGGAATTAAGATCCCGCAAGCTGCACGGCCACTCTTAAGATCACTGGTGTGGCTCCATGGCACCTGGTTCTGAAGGAACTGTTAAGTTTTCAGCTGGCCCCTCTGGTTGGTCTTATTAACAGGATGGGGTCTAGACAGGACTTCTGGACTGTTCTGCTGGAAGGCGGGGGTCCCTATGAGGCTCTTTAGTGATCTGTCAGCGTGGCCCGGACTTCATGCCTCAGCCTTCCTATCTCTGGAATGGGGAGGCTGCCCACCTTCCCTGCGGTGGTTTCCCTCCAGCCACCCAGTGACCATCTGGTTTCTGGACCAAGGCCACTCCGTGGGCTGCCCTATGAGTGTTGCCCAGCTAGTGTGACTCACAGCTAGCCTAGAGGTGGAATTTTGGACAATGGGTCCATCGTCTCTTGCCCCTGCCCACCGGGTCTCAGAAAGCCCAGCTACCCCTCAGTAACCCCCTCCCGTGGTCCCTTTCAGATTGAACCATGATTCCGGTGACAGAGCTCCGCTACTTTGCGGACACGCAGCCAGCGTACCGGATCCTGAAGCCGTGGTGGGACGTGTTTACCGACTACATCTCCATCGTCATGCTGATGATCGCTGTCTTCGGGGGCACGCTGCAGGTCACCCAGGACAAGATGATCTGCCTGCCCTGTAAGTGGGTTACCAAGGACTCGTGCAACGACTCATTCCGGGGCTGGGCGGCCCCCGGCCCAGAGACCCCCTACCCCAACTCCACCCTCGGGCCGACCCCCGAGCCCGGCCCCACCGGCATCAAGTACGACCTGGACCGGCACCAGTACAACTACGTGGACGCCGTGTGCTACGAGAACCGCCTGCACTGGTTTGCCAAGTACTTCCCCTACCTGGTGCTCCTGCACACGCTCATCTTCCTGGCCTGTAGCAACTTCTGGTTCAAGTTCCCGCGCACCAGCTCCAAGCTGGAGCACTTTGTGTCCATCCTGCTCAAGTGCTTCGACTCGCCCTGGACCACGCGGGCCCTGTCGGAGACGGTGGTGGAGGAGAGCGACCCCAAGCCGGCCTTCAGCAAGATGAACGGCTCCATGGACAAGAAGTCGTCGACGGTCAGCGAGGACGTGGAGGCCACGGTGCCCATGCTGCAGCGGACCAAGTCTCGGATCGAGCAGGGCATCGTGGACCGCTCGGAGACGGGCGTGCTGGACAAGAAGGAGGGCGAGCAGGCCAAGGCGCTGTTCGAGAAGGTGAAGAAGTTCCGGACCCACGTGGAGGAGGGGGACATCGTGTACCGCCTGTACATGCGGCAGACCATCATCAAGGTGATCAAGTTCATCCTCATCATCTGCTACACCGTCTACTACGTGCACAACATCAAGTTCGACGTGGACTGCACGGTGGACATCGAGAGCCTGACGGGCTACCGCACGTACCGGTGCGCCCACCCGCTGGCCACGCTCTTCAAGATCCTGGCGTCCTTCTACATCAGCCTGGTCATCTTCTACGGCCTCATCTGCATGTACACACTCTGGTGGATGCTGCGGCGCTCCCTGAAGAAGTACTCGTTCGAGTCCATCCGCGAGGAGAGCAGCTACAGCGACATCCCCGACGTCAAGAACGACTTCGCCTTCATGCTGCACCTCATCGACCAGTACGACCCGCTCTACTCAAAGCGCTTTGCCGTCTTCCTGTCGGAGGTCAGTGAGAACAAGCTGCGCCAGCTGAACCTCAACAATGAGTGGACGCTGGACAAGCTGCGCCAGCGTCTCACCAAGAACGCGCAGGACAAGCTGGAGCTGCACCTGTTCATGCTCAGCGGCATCCCCGACACCGTGTTCGACCTGGTGGAGCTGGAGGTGCTGAAGCTGGAGCTGATCCCCGACGTGACCATCCCGCCCAGCATTGCGCAGCTCACGGGCCTCAAGGAGCTGTGGCTGTACCACACGGCTGCCAAGATCGAGGCACCCGCCCTGGCCTTCCTGCGCGAGAACCTGCGGGCGCTGCACATCAAGTTCACAGACATCAAGGAGATCCCGCTGTGGATCTACAGCCTGAAGACGCTGGAGGAGCTGCACCTGACGGGCAACCTGAGTGCCGAGAACAACCGCTTCATCGTCATTGACGGGCTCCGCGAGCTCAAGCGGCTCAAGGTGCTGCGGCTGAAGAGCAATCTGAGCAAGCTGCCGCAGGTGGTCACAGATGTGGGCGTGCACCTGCAGAAGCTGTCCATCAACAATGAGGGCACGAAGCTCATCGTGCTCAACAGCCTCAAGAAGATGGCCAACCTGACGGAGTTGGAGCTCATCCGCTGCGACCTGGAGCGCATCCCCCACTCCATCTTCAGCCTCCACAACCTGCAGGAGATTGACCTCAAGGACAACAACCTCAAGACCATCGAGGAGATCATCAGCTTCCAGCACCTGCACCGCCTCACCTGCCTTAAGCTGTGGTACAACCACATCGCCTACATCCCCATCCAGATCGGCAACCTCACCAACCTCGAGCGCCTCTACCTGAACCGCAACAAGATCGAGAAGATCCCCACCCAGCTCTTCTACTGCCGCAAGCTGCGCTACCTGGACCTCAGCCACAACAACCTGACCTTCCTCCCCGCTGACATCGGCCTCCTGCAGAGCCTCCAGAACCTGGCCGTCACGGCCAACCGGGTGAGTGGGCCGTGGCAGGGTAGGAGTGTGTGTCTCTGGACAGTCTGGTGCCCCTGAGTCTGGGGTCTACAGCTGTGGTTCCCAGAAGCACCTGGGGGAGGAGCTGGATGAAAATCCAGATTCCCAGGTGGCTTCACCCGCCCCCCGCCGCCCCCCAGCCCAGACCCACTGAATCAGGATCCATGGGCTGGGGAGCCTGTCTCGACTGCAGGATGCGGCCGAGTTCTGCTAGGAGGGATGGTGTGCCAGTCCCCAAGGTGGCTTTGGGCGGGTTCCTTGGAGACGGGGATGTCCACAGGCAGGAGTCTTCTCTGTCGGGGCTCGGTGGTGGGAGGTAGGACTCGGCCTAGGGCTTGTGGTGTCTTCCTCAGCTTGTCCTGGACCAGACTTGGAGCCTAGGATGGGCCCATCCAGGACAGAAACTCTGTGGGCGCCTGGTGCACCTCTCAGAGCCACTCACACCCTCTCCCCTCTCTGCCTGTCGAGGGTGGCGAAGGGCAGAGTTGGGCTCCGCTGGGGCTGGCTTGTCACCACCTGTCTTTCTGGAGAGGAAATTGTGCAAACTGTCGTGGGCCTGCAGAGCTGAAGGCCACACCCTGGCGGTGATCTAGACCTTTTTCGGTTCCTCCGCACCCACCCCTTGCCTGTCCGGGGAGGCACTCCCCACCCCCCACCCAAGGGCCCCTCTGTGAAAGCAGGCGGGTAGAGGTTTGAGGGCAGGTGGTCCTGTGGCTTTGTGGCCTGGCCTCTGCCACAGCTGCTGGGGTGCCCTCCCTTTGCCCTGCCCACTCCTGCTGGGGACCTGATGCTGGAAGGAAGTCTTCCTAGTTCCTACTCTGGGTGGAAACCCTCTCGAAGGGAGGCAGGTGGTTTCAGGAAGGACAGCAGGGATTTGCTTCAGCAGTTGGGAGGCAGAAGCCCCTAAAATGCCCCCATTCCAGGGAGGGACAAGCCCTGTCCAGCATCACTCACGCAGGAGGGTCAGGCACCCCAGACTTCTGCTGGAACCCCTCCGCTCTTCCCCAAGCCTCTCTCCCTGGAAACCAGAGATTGTGACAAACCGTTCTTTCCCCCCCATATTATACGCATGTGCACGTATGAGAGCACACAGGGGTGACGATCGGATCCCAGGCTGCCTCAATCTAGAGATCCGCCCCTGGGGCCCAGGACATGCCCACCGCCCACCAGTCAGGAAAATTTGACCCCTGGGAGCAGCCCCATTTGGGGAGGAGGGGACAACCACAACCCTTTCTTCAGCATGTGGAGGGGGACCAGGCGACTCCCTGCCAGATACCCGGTGGAGGAGGGTATGGCCGGCCCCCAGCCAGGTGCCCCGTCCTGCCCCCCCACCCTGGCCCCCCAGCTCTTTGCTCCAGGCGCAGCTGTCAGGGTCACACGTTGACTGAGGTCACCCTTCAGGAAGCCGTGGTGGCGAGGCACGCAGTCCCTGAGGAAGGAGACCCTCTGGCCCCCAGTTCAGCACAGTGCTTCATCACGTCCTGTCCCCACCCCCTGGAATCCCAGAGGCCTTTGTAGGGAAAGAAAGTTCCTTCCAGCCAGACTTGGTCGGGCTCCTCCTCCTTCCCAGCAGGAGCCCTCCCCCCCTTCCTGCCTCCCTCTGGGCCTGGCGGTTCCTTGGTTCCTCGTGAGTCACCCCCCCACACCCCCGGGCTACTACCTATGAATTGGACAGGGTGGGTGAGTGCGGGTCGACTCAGGCCCTCACCTCGGTCTTCTCGGGTTTCAAGTCCTGTTGATGAATAGCTTGTTAAGGGTCGAATACCTTACGTGGTCTCGGGTTTCAAGTCATGTTGATGAATACCGTGTTAAGGGTCGAATGGTCATTCATTGATTTGGCAAGTGTTCTCTGTGCACTCCTAGTGGGGAGCGAGGAGCTGGGGGTCCCCAAGAACCAACAAGGCCCCCCGGTCCATCCTGACCTCAGTGCTTGCAGGGACAGACGGGTAACTCGAAGTTAGCACCCTGGACTGTGCCGAGGGCTGGGCTTAACCCGTGGCAGACAGATCTCCTGGAGGAGGGGACGTCTCACCTGGCCCTGAGGGATGAGGAGGAGTCAGCCATGCGAAGAGGACAGGTTCTGTCCACAGGGAACTGAAAGCCGGGGGCAGACCGGTGAGCTGAGCCTCTGGAATTTGGACTCCCCCCACCACCGAGGCCAGGGCTGAAGGCATCTTGTTTTTCCCACTTGGTTGCAGATTACGTGCCTCGTGTCCCTTCCTTCCCTCTGCACTCTGACGACCTGGATCTTGGCTCTTCTGTCCAGTGCCTGACTTAGGGCAAACTGTCCACCAAATTCCCGCTGACTGACTGAGGGAGGAAGGGTCTGCCTTGGAATGCAGAGAGCTGGCTCTCCCTGGAGCTCCAGGGAGGCGGGGGCGGGGCAGGACAGGGGTCCAGAGCTATAGAAACCCGAGTGCAGGGTCTTCCCTGGCGGTGCAGTGGTTAAGACTTCACCTTCCAACGCAGAGGGTACAGGTTCCATCCCTGGTTGGAGAGCTAAGGTCCCTCGTGCCCTAGAGCCAAAAAAATGCAAACTTAAAAAAGAAACAATATTGTAACGAACTCAGTAAAGACTTTACAAACTGTCCATATCAAAAAAAAAAAATNCCCGTGGCAGACAGATCTCCTGGAGGAGGGGACGTCTCACCTGGCCCTGAGGGATGAGGAGGAGTCAGCCATGCGAAGAGGACAGGTTCTGTCCACAGGGAACTGAAAGCCGGGGGCAGACCGGTGAGCTGAGCCTCTGGAATTTGGACTCCCCCCACCACCGAGGCCAGGGCTGAAGGCATCTTGTTTTTCCCACTTGGTTGCAGATTACGTGCCTCGTGTCCCTTCCTTCCCTCTGCACTCTGACGACCTGGATCTTGGCTCTTCTGTCCAGTGCCTGACTTAGGGCAAACTGTCCACCAAATTCCCGCTGACTGACTGAGGGAGGAAGGGTCTGCCTTGGAATGCAGAGAGCTGGCTCTCCCTGGAGCTCCAGGGAGGCGGGGGCGGGGCAGGACAGGGGTCCAGAGCTATAGAAACCCGAGTGCAGGGTCTTCCCTGGCGGTGCAGTGGTTAAGACTTCACTTTCCAACGCAGAGGGTACAGGTTCCATCCCTGATTGGAGAGCTAAGGTCCCTCGTGCCCTAGAGCCAAAAAAATGCAAACTTAAAAAAGAAACAATATTGTAACGAACTCAGTAAAGACTTTACAAACTGTCCATATCAAAAAAAAAAAATTCTTTAAAAACAAACCTGCTTGCAGCTGTCAGGAGTGGGTGAGGCCTGTTCTCATTTGGCTGCCTGGGTGGCTGGAGGGTCCTTGAGGCGGGACGAGGCACTGGTTTTCAGAGAGGAGAGGGTAGGTCCCATGTTTGGATGTCCAGGGGACCAGGTTAAGTCAGCCTGAACCTGAAGCTCAGGGAGTCATCCCCCAGGCTCCTGGGTGAAAATCGGTCCTTCCTGAGTCTGGGAGGGGTGGGGGGTGGGCTAGAGGGTGGGGGCTGGGGAGTGTGGCTGGAGCCTTTGGGAGGGGCAGTGGGGAGCAGGGCCAGGCAGGTGGGCACACAGCCCGTGCAGGAGTCAGGTGATGACAGAACATGGGCAGGTCCAGTGGGTGAGGAGTGGCCGCGGGTGGCTCTGGCCGGGTAGTTTCCAGGGCGGGCGGGGGTAGAAGCCGGCTCCTGGCGGGCCAAGAGAGACGATGTCTTTCCAGGCGGTTTGTTGGGAAGGTCGCAGAGGCTCCTGGGAGGGTTGTCTTGTTTTTTCCAAGGATCACGTGGACTTAAGGGTAGCCAGTGTTGATGGGGGAGCCGTCGAGGCCCCTGAGGAGGTGGGTGAGGGTGGGATTGGGGTGATGAGAGTCGACTTCGTGCCTTCGGCGCATGAGCAGGAGCAGCCGGGCGGGGGACCGGGCCATGAGAGCCACCTTCCCCTCCCTCTGTGGGGCCTGCAGAGAGCTGGCCGCGGAGCCGGGGGTGCCCCAGGGCGCGAGTGTGTCGGGGGAGAGCCCCGATGTGAACCCTGGTTCTGCCACCCGCTGATCCAGTCCTTCCTGCTCCCCGGCCACTGTCTTTGTCACCGGAGGAGGCCAGTTTTGGGCGCAGTGGGGTCTCTGGGAGGCTCTGGTCCTGCCGAACCCACTTCTCATCTGTCCTCCGGCCTTCCTGGAGTCCCTGCCTACCTGGAAGCCACGCCTGCCCGATTCCTGACCATTGGGCGCAGCAGTGGCAGGTTTGCAGGCCCAGGTCAGGAGTCCCCTTTAAAACATCCACAGTGCCCCTCTTGGCATGGCCTCTGCCTGGCCTCAGCATCCTCAGCAGGAACATGCGGAGGGTGACCGCAAGCTGCCCGTCACCCTTCTGTAGGCTCGAGGCCCATCCCCTGGCTCCTGCTCTGCTGGAGAGCTTCCTCCTGTCCGCCATATCTGAAGGAGCTGGTTGTAGGCGAACAGGCTGAGGAAGTGCTCGTGTCTGTAGCTGATTGCTCACAGGAGGGCGGGGAGAAAGCCAGCCTTTATGGGGCTCTTCCCGTGTGTCCCCACCCAGCTGCACCCTTTGCTCCTTGCTCCACCAACAGAGTGGACAGTTAGAGCACGGACTCTTGAGCCAGTGTCATGTCTTGGCTCCACTGCTTTCCAGCTGTGGACCTCTCAGCAGGCTGGGTCCTTCAGGGCCTCAGTTTTCTCATCTATAAAGTGAAACAAGTGTTTCCAAAGTACTTAGAGGTAGTTCTCAGAGTTCAACTATTAATAGCATCAGTTCTCAGGGTGAACCTGTCCTGTAGTAAGCGGCAAGCAGGTGTTGCTTCTTATTCAAACTTTGCAGAATCAGGAGAGGGCCCTGAACGGCCGAGACTGGGCTCCCCACACCCACCCGCAGCCTGTGACTTGACAGATAAGGAAACTGAGGCCCAGGAAGGGGAAGTGACACAGCCGGGATTCTGACCCTGTTGGGGAGCTCTCCCTAGTTCTCAGCAATAGCTGAGGTTATAGAGTTTTCTCAGCAGGCTGCTGTGCTTTCATAAATTGTTCTTAAACCCAGCAGGACCCCAGCCTGGCTCCTGATGAGCCCTGGGTGGTGGAGGAGGGAATGGAGCTGGTAGCAGCTGGCTCCTGTGATTTGCTTTGGAAAGGGTGGAGGGGTGTGGGGGTGCCAGGTGCTAGGAGACAGCAAGGAGCATGGCACACCCTGCCCTGCCCTCGCAGAGTCCCTGGGTCTGCCAGTGACAGGAGATCAAGCCGTTTTACCACACGGAGGGATCAATGCTGTTGGGGGAACATGGGCGCCTTAGGTTATCAGGAGGTCAAGAAAGGCTTCCTGGGGGAAGTGATGGCAAAGCCAAGACCTGCAGAACACGGGCTAGTTAGCCAGACTCGGGCCCAGCTTGTGCTGGTCTCTGAGGTCCGGGGTAGCTGAAATGGGCATCAGAGAAGGGGGAGGGAAGCCGGGGGCCCCGAGGCCCGGGTCTCAGCTGCGCCTGCCTCACTGTGCCCTTTTCTCCTTACTTCTAGATCGAGGCACTGCCCCCCGAGCTCTTCCAGTGCCGGAAGCTGCGGGCCCTGCACCTCGGCAACAACGTGCTGCAGTCGCTGCCCTCGCGGGTGGGCGAGCTGACCAGCCTGACCCAGATCGAGCTGCGTGGCAACCGGCTGGAGTGCCTACCTGTGGAGCTGGGCGAGTGCCCGCTGCTCAAGCGCAGCGGCCTGGTGGTGGAGGAGGACCTGTTCAACACCCTGCCCCCCGAGGTGAAGGAGCGGCTCTGGAGGGCTGACAAGGAGCAGGCCTGAGCATCCATGGGTGTGGAGCACACGTGGCCCGGAGCGGGTGGCCTGCAGCCGGACCTCCATGCAGGCCTCGGGCCCAGGAACCCAGGAGCCCCAGACGGGCCACCAGCCCAGCCTGTCAGCGGGGGCGCTGGAGCTGGGCCGGGTGACAGGACCGCACCCGAGGGGCTGGCCCCTTTTCTCTTCAAGACTCGTGCCCCCCAGGGCGGGCGCCTGAGGGGGAGATCAGAGACCTGCAGTCCGTCTCCCAGCGAGCGCAGTATTTGGACAATCAGGGCCTGCTCCCTGGAGGCCATCGCTGCCCCAGAGGCCGAGCCGACGCCAGAGGTCCAGGAACACCTTCTTAGTTCTTGGTATTTATTTTCTCCACCTCCCACCCCCTCCCTCCAGATAACTTATACATTCCCAAGAAAGGTCAGCTCAGATGTGGGAGGGTGTTAGAGGAAGGGTAGCCATGTTTCCGTTTTCCTTTTTTTGGGGGTGCCGCCAGCATTTAGCGCCCACCCAGACGTGAGCAGAGCGGTCCAGGGTGAATCAGCTGTGAGACGGTCACCTTGGAGGTGCCAGACTGGGCTCTGGGGACACGGCCCGTGGGAAAGCAGGCCACCAGGCAGAGAAGCCAGGCCTGGGGTTTGCTACCACAGTTGAGATTTTTTTTTTTTTTTTTTTAAGGAGAAAGAAATTTTTTGAAAATTGATGGTTTGGGTATCAAAAAGAAAAAAAAAAAAAAACTTAAAAAAAAAGGACACTAAAGGCCAGTGAGTTGGAGTCTCGGGGCAGGACAAGCGTCTTCCCTGAGCAGAGCAGCAGGGCACTGAACTAGCTTCCTTCCCCCGGGGTGCAGGCTGCAGGCTGCCTCCGGTCCGCGGTGACCTCGGTCCAGGAGTCTGTTTGTTCCTCTCCCTTCCTAGAGCGGGGATTATTTTGTTTTGTTTTTTTGGTGTCTTGTTTTCTTTCTCCTCCATGTATCTTGGCAGGCTCTCGTTTCTGTGGCTGTTGGCCAAAGGGAATGTTCCGGAGCTGCCAGGAAGGGAGGGGACTCGGGTTGGCTAATCCCCAGATGAACGGTGCTCCGCCCCCGCCCCCTCCCTGCTGCGCCGCACCTCCCTGCCTGCCCCCTCGCCCCAACTTTGTTGCAGTGTTAAGGAGTCCAGAGGAGCCACCTCACCTGGACTCTGCTTTCCCACCTCATGTGTCATAAGTTAGCCCAGTGCCACCACTAGCCTCAGCTGCTGATGTCAGCCCTGTCGCCACCTGGTGATGTGCCACCCAGTCCTTCAGCATGGGACACCTGGAGGCGGGGTCGCCACGGGGCTAGACAGGCTCTCCAGGTTCTGGATATGGTTTCTGTCCCAGGCGCCCAGCCCACGCAGCGCCTGGTGGCGGGAAAGCCAGCTCACTTTACTGAGATCAGTCTCCGGGGTCCCCGCCACCTTCGATTGATCACTTGGACACTAAGGCACGTTCTAGCGTCTCGTCTTCACGATTATGTCCATTTGTCCATTTGCGTTTTCCGCGCCGTGTCATCAGATGTAATCCTCAGAAATAACGCACACTAGCCTCTGACAACCATGAAGCAATCCGTTACACGTGGGTCTGAACTTGTGGACTCGGTTCAAATAGCAAATAAACCTATAACAGAAAGTGGCCTTTGAAGGTCTTCATGTCCCCCGCGTCTCTGAGGTCCGCTCGGCCCCGTGGTCTCTGGGAAGATAAGGAACTCTGCTTCCCTACCTGCCCCAGGAAGCCAGAAGCCCCTCAGAGGCAGCTACCAGCAGACACTCACTGGACACAGCCCGTGTTGCCCGTCAGGCGTGGATCCCGCAGCCAGGCGTCCTCTCCCGGCCAGAGCCTAGGGTTTGGGCCCTCGTGAGCTTTGGTGGGAGGGAAAGGAGGACTGGAGTGGGAGCCAGGAGTCTCGGGTCCTTGTCCCAGCTCAGTCATTCGCCACGTGAAGCTGGGCAGGCCCTTCCCTCCCGAGCCCTCCACGTCCCCATCTATGCATTGGGCCCATATACGCTGTTCTCTTCGGGTCCTTAGGATTCCAGCAGCCAGTCTCCAGGGCTCTGCAGAGGCAGTCCTGACCCAGCTCACAGCCCCTTTGGGCTGGATGTGCTGAAGGCATGTGCTGGGGTCAAGGGCAGAAGCTTGGGGGATGGGCAGAGTTGCTCTCAGATCCTAGCTCTGCCCTTTATCTGATGTGATCCTCGGTCCCCTCATTTATACAGTTTGGATGGGGTTGGAAACCTCACAGGATGGTTCTGGGGCTTCCTTAGCTTTTGCTGGTAGGTGCTCCACTCCAGCAGTGGGCCTGGTTCCTGGTAATCAAGTCAATCATCTGTCTTCCTCATGACCGGTGATGCTGTTGCCGTGCCAACGTGGGCCCCGAGGCAGGGGTCTTTTGGTGAAGAAAAAGGGCCATTGTGTCTGACCTTGGCCTTAACAATAAGGCCTTAGCTGTTGGCTTGGGCAACTCCTCGGGAACTTGGTGTCTTTCCTCCTTACATGGACTTTGACCCCCGCCCAGGTGACCTCGGGAGTGAGTCAGGAGTTTTTCTTTCTGCCTCTGTCGTGGGGTTTTTGGCAGGCTGTGCCCTCCCTGCTACACCTTCCTGTATCTCAGGAGTGGAGGTCTCCCTACCTCTCTCACAGTGCCCCCACCTTAGCCCTGGGATGGCCCAGCCTCTGATCTGGAGCTGGTTAGCTTTTGGAAAAAAACAGCCATGTGGAAACACCACCCACCCACTTCCCAAAGCCTGAGCTGAATGCGTGGACAAATCACAGGGAGGCCCAGCCCCACCTCTTCCCTCAACCCAGGGCTCTTTGCTTCAACTTAAAACCACACTGGTGGCCTTTTCTCTGATTATAACAGCAATTTTGAAAACTTTATTTTGAAAACTTGAGGACGTTCAAAAAATTAATTAAAAATACCTTCACATTCCACCCAGAACAGCTCCTGCTAACAAACAGTTTGTGACACTTGCCAAGTGTCCAGGAGGTACTCCTGTCCCCAAAACTGCAGATGGGAAAGTAAGGCCAGAGGCACAAGTAGCAACCTGGTCAGGCTGCTGGTGTGTGTGTATGGGGGTTCCCCAAGAGTTGCTGGCCCAGCACTACAAGGAGAGCCTCGCTGTGTTCCTGGCACACGGCGGCGGGCGTCTCTGGATCTGTGGGGCAACCAGTTGGGAAGGGGCAGCTGGGATCACTCCCCACTGTGAGGGAGCTGAGTCTTGGCTGGGTTTCCCCAAAGGGTTTTCTCACAGTGTCTGCTTCACCAGCCTGTCCCCAGGGTCCCTCATACCCTCTAGCCTCAGAAGCCTGTGGGGAGGGCACACCCCTCCCCCAGCTCTCTGCTCTGGGGAAGCAGGGCCCAGGCAGCTAGTTCCAGTGTGGTGGCCCAGAAAGCGGTGCTTGACTCAGGGCCAAGGCCCCCAGCAGCTGAGCTGTGTCCCCACGCTCACTCCCGAGACACTCTGTCCCTTCGCCATTCAGAAAGCGTCACTTCGGGGAAGGCCAGTGGCCGGTTTTCAGAAGCAGCAGCCAGTTTTTAGAATGGCCCTGTCAGCTGCTGAGCAGGGCTGGCTGGAAGGGTGGGTGTGCTGATCGCCAGCCTCAGACACCAACATCTCGGGCCTGGGGGTGGAGAACAGGGAGCCTGGCTTCCTTCGCCCTCATTCTGAAGGCCCAGCCCCCACCCCACGCCATTAGATCCCCCTTATTTTCTACTTTCCTCAGAGCTGCAGACAGATCTATAATCCTCTCAGGACCTAGAGAGTCTGGGGGGGGATCAAGGGTGGGGGTGGACACTCCTCCCCCAGGCCCTCTTCCACCTTTGGAATGCAAAGCCGCTCAGAGCCTGTCTGCTGGGCGGCTGAGACCCACCCCGCATTCCATCTCATCCCAAATTGCTACTGGTGGCCTCAGTTCAGTTCAGTGGCTCGGTTGTGTCCAACTCTGCGACCCCATGGACTGCCGCACCGCCTAAGCTGGTGGCCTGGGCACTGTCTTATCCTCCCCTAGCAGTGGGGCGGGCGTGGGTCGGACGGTCCAGTCAGTGGCGGCCCCTGGACTGGGACTCAAGTGTCCTCCTGCCTGCCGGGACCCTGCTGGGACACAGCTTGTAGGCACCTTGTAAACAGCAGGTTTCTGGAAAGAAATTGAAAGGGGACAGCTCAGATAGAAGCCTTGTAGAGATCAGGACTGGCTAATCCTGGATTAGCTAGGGGGTGGGGTGAGGGATGGCTCCAGGATGTGGGGCAGAGACAAGGGCGGCCCCATCAGAGGACAGAAGTGAGAAGTGAGACGAGGGGTGGTGTGGAGAAGGGCTGGGGGCTACGTTGGGTTTTCTCTGGATGAGGCCAGGGAAGGACGGGAGGCCAGGATTCTGGTTTTCTCTGGGCAGAGTAGGGTTAAACATTCTTGGGCTTCCCAGACTCCCGCCTCTCTCCCCTCCTGAACTTTTTCCTCTCCAGCCTTGGCCTCGGTACCCAGAGCCACCAGCCACCCTTGCGCCCTGCCCCAGGTCATCATGTCCTGCCTGAGTCCCTCACAGCTCCAGAAGGTAGGGGCCTGCCGGTTGGGAGACCCCGAGGGTCAGATAAATATAAAAGGCCTCTCAAAACTTGAACTAGTCCAGGAAATTCGACCCCGCCCCGTTGTATTTTTCTGAACAGGAAACTGAAACCCAGAGTGGTCGGTTCACAGCCACGACCCCTAACTTCTGCACACACAGCCAGGGGCTGTCCAGGCCACCGCACCCGCGGTGGTGGGGGAACGTGTAGGTGACAATACCAGGTTAAAACACAGGGTCTTGAGAGCTGGGGGTCGGGGCGGGGGCGAGGGTCTGGGAAGGGGCGGGCCTGACAAGGGGGCGGGCCCGCTGAGCCCACCCCTAACCCAAGGCGTTCCAGCGTGCTTGTGTGCTAATTTGCGACCCTACGGACTGTATCCTACCAGGCTCCTCTGTCCATGGGATTCTCCAGGCAAAAATACTGGAGTGGGTTGACATGCCCTCCTCCAGGGGATCTTCCGGACCCAGGGATCCGACCTGCATCTCTTAAGTCTCCTGCAAGGGCAGACGGGTTCTTTACCACTAGCGCCACCTGAAAGAGCTAAGCCTTGGGAATTAGAGCGACGGAGACGTTTAAAAAAAAAAAAAAAAACCGACCCTTGTGGTTTGTTCCTGGTGGCAAGAGGAAAAAGCAAAAAAAAAAAAAAAAAAAAAATACAGAAAATCTCAAAAAAGAAAATTAAAACATCCCATACATTTCCTGGNAAAAAAAAAAAAAAAACCGACCCTTGTGGTTTGTTCCTGGTGGCAAGAGGAAAAAGCAAAAAAAAAAAAAAAAAAAAATTACAGAAAATCTCAAAAAAGAAAATTAAAACATCCCATACATTTCCTGGAAATGGCAACCCACTCCAGTATTCTTGCCTGAAGAATCCCATGGACAGAGGAGCCTGGTGAGCCGCACAGTCCATAGGGTCGCAAAGAGTAGGACACACTGAAGCGACTGAGCACGCACACACGCGTACATGCCCTCCGCCGAGACGGTATGTTGGTATACAGCCCTTGAATCGCTGAAAGGTCCGGGGAATTCCCCGGTGTCCCGTCGTTAAGACTTGGCCTTTCCACTGCAGAGGGCACAGGTTTGATGCCGGGACTGGGAATTAAGATCCCGGAAGCCGCACTGTGGGGCCAAATAAAATCAAAGGTCCATCACAATTATTGTTGTGTCTGACTAGGTTGTGTACGACTCTTTGTGACTCCATGGACTCCAGTACACCAGGCTTCCCTGTTCTTCACTATATCCTGGAGTTTGCTCAAACTTATGTCCATTGAGGTGGTGATGCAACCCAACCATCTCATCCTCTGTCATTCCCTTCTCCTCCTGCCTTCAATCTTTGCCAGCATAGTTTTTCCAGTGGTGTGTATGGATGTGAGAGTTGGACTATGAAGCTAAGTGCCGAAGAATTGATGCTTTTGAACTGTGGCATTGGAGAAGACTCTTGAGAGTCCCTTGGACTGCGAGGAAAAAACTGACCTTTTCCAGTCCTGTGGCTATTGCTGCGTTTTCCAAATTTGCTGGCATATTGAGTGCAGCCCTTTCACAGCATCATCTTTTAGAATCTGAAATAGCTCAACTGAAATTCCATCACCTCCACTAGCTTTGTTCATGTAGTGCTTGCTACATGCAAAGTCAAGGCCCACTTGACTTTGCATTCCAGAATGTCTGGCTCTAGGCATGACCACACCATCACGATTATCTGGGCCATTAAGAACTTTTCTGGATAGTTCTTCCGTGTATTCTTACAGATGGTAGAACTGCCCGTTCAACATGTTTCCCCAAGCTCCTACTATGTGCCAGGCACAGTACTGGGACCTGGAGCTCCTGCTGTCCCCTGGGCCTTCACACAGCCCTCTGTGGAGGGACAGGTGCGACCCCACTGCTTGCCCAAGCTCTCGCAAATTAGAATACGAATTTGTATTCGGCTTTTTTGTTCTTCTTGTTCAGTCACTTAGTCATGTCCAACTCTTTGCAGCCTCATGGATTGCAGCATACCGTGCTGCCCTGTCCTTCACGATCTCCCAGAGTTGCTCAAACTCATGTGCATTGCGTCACTGATGCCATCCAACCACCTCATCCTCTCTCACCCGCTTCTCCTGCCCTCAGTCTTTTCCCAGCATCAAGGTCTTTTCCAGTGAGTCGGCTCTTCAGTACATTTATTTATTTAGCTGGGCTGGGTTTTAGTCGAAGCACTCGGGATCTTTTATCTTCTTTTTGGTATATGGGATTGTTAGTTGTAGCCTGTGAACACTTAGTCCTGGCATGTGGGATCTAGCTCCCCCTGCATTGGGAGCAGCGGGGAGTCTTAGCTACTGAACCATCAAGGAACTCCCATGACTTCTTTTTCTAATCTCACAATATATCTAGAACACATTCCCATGTCAGTAAATATTTTTCTATCACCTGTGTTATATTCTAGGGAGATAAAGCATACTTTGTGTAATAGATTCCCCTGTATACTGGTTTGTTGGATGTCTGTCTCCTTCCCTAGACCAGGTCTGGGAGGCAGGCATCATGGATGGCTTGTTCATGACTGAATCTCCAGCTCCTAAAGCCATGTCTGGTGCACGGTAGATGTACAGTCAATGTTGGTTGGATAAATGAATGAGGTTGTATCCCCATGTGACTCAGGCCCGCTGGAGGGTTACAGTGGGGACATCTCTGCTTCCATTCCCCTTCATTCAAGTAGCCGACACTCACTGCCCTTCACTGGACATAGGCGCCATGGCCAGGGAGGCGGGCAGAGCAACGAACAGGACGCTAGGTCCTGCCTTCAGACAGCTTCTGGTTTGGGGAGGGGTCAAATCAGTCCTCATGAAGAGCGTTTGAGGGTGGGGGGAAGCCTGAGTCTCCTGCCTGTCTGCCTGCAGTTTCAGGAGGATGGATTCCTGGTGCTGGAAGGGTTCTTATCCGCAGACGAGTGTGAGGCCATGCAACGGAGGATTGGTGAGATTGTGGCCGAGATGGATGTCCCTCTCCACTGTCGCACGGAATTTTCTACCCAGGAGGAGGAGCAGCTGCGAGCCCAGGTAGATGCCTGAAGCAGGTGGGGATGGAACATGGTCTCTGATGGGCGGTGAAGCCTGGAAACATCAGGTCCCAAGGCCCAGGGGTTCATTTTTTTGGCCTTGCAGCACTGCTCAGCTCTTAGTTCCCCGACCAGGGATAGAACCTGTACCCCTGAAGTGGAAGCTCAGATTCTTAACCACGAGCCACCAGGGGAGTCCCCCCATCAGCTCATTCTGACGCTGAGTCAGGCCTTGAACTTTCTCAAGGCACCAGACTGTGTCTTATTTGCCTATTTCCTTCACTCCCTACTATGAATTTATAAAGTCAACATTATTGCCTCCATTTGACAGATAAGTTAAGGATAATCGAAGTTCAGTTCACATGCCCCAAACTACACAGTTAATCAGTAATAGAGCCAGAACTTAAACCCAGATTTGCCTGATACCAAGTTCATGTTGTTACTGCTCTGCTGTACTTCCTTAGAAGTTTTCCTGCCACAAAGGACCACTTTGTGGCCACAACCCAAAACAAATGATTTTGATGGGCCCACCTGGGTAAGTCATCCCCCAGTGAGACTAGGAGCTCTGCTTGTGCCGCGCCTGTCCCCTCTTCACCCCGGTGACCTAATGCAACTCAGTACAGTTTGAGATGGATAAGTTGAGACCCAGGATTTCTCCCACACAGCTCTTGTAACCTTTCATAGCCTGATTTTATGAGCCTGCCTGCTGCTGGGCCATCAAGCCAAAGCTGCAGTCCAGGGACTTCCCTGGTGGGTCCAGTGGCTAAGACTTTACACTCTCAGTGCAGGGGGCCCAGGTTCCATCCCTGGTCAGGGATCTAGATCCCACATGCTGCAACTAAATAATTTGCATGCTGCAATAAACATGGAAGATCCTGCATGCCACAACTAAACACCTGGCACAGCCAAATAAATACATTCAGTTCAGTTCAGTCGCTCAGTCATGTCTGACTCTTTGCGACCCCATGAACCGCAGCACGCCAGGCCTCCCTGTCCATCACTAACTCCTGGAGTCCACCCAAACCCATGTCCATTGAGTCGGTGATGCCATCCAACCATCTCATCCTCTGTCGTCCCCTTCTCCTCTTGCCCTCAATCTTGCCCAGCATCAGGGTCTTTTTAAGTGAGTCAGCTCTTTGTATCAGGTGGACGAAGTATTGGAGTTTCAACTTCAATATCAGTCCTTCCAATGAACACCCAGGATTGATCTCCTTTAGGAGGGACTGATTGGATCTCCTCACAGTCCAAGGGACTCTCAAGAGTCTTCTCCAAACCACAATTCAAAAGCATCAATTCTTCGGCACTCAGCTTTCTTTATAGTCCAGCTCTCACATCCATACATGACCACTGGAAAAACTATAGCCTTGACTAGATGGACCTCTGTTGGCAAAGTAATATCTCTGCTTTTTAATATGCTGTCTAGGTTGGTCATAACTTTCCTTCCAAGGAGTAAGCATCTTTAAATTTCATGGCCGCAATCACCATCTGCAGTGATTTTGCTGCTGCTGCTGCTGCTGCTAAGTCGCTTCAGTCGTGTCCGACTCTGTGTGACCCCATAGACGGAAGCCCACCAGGCTCCTCTGTCCATGGGATTCTCCAGGCAAGAACACTGGAGTGGGTTGCCATTTCCTTCTCCAATGCATGAAAGTGAAAAGTGAAAGTGAAGTCGCACAGTTGTGTCCGACTCTTTGCGACCCCATGGACTGCAGCCCACCAGGCTCCTCCGTCCATGGGATTTTCCAGGCAAGAGTACTGGAGTGGGATTGGAGCCCCCCGAAATAAAGTCTGCCACTGTTTCCACTGTTTCCCCATCTATTTGTCATGAAATGATGGGATCGGATGCCATGATCTTAGTTTTCTGAATGTTGAGCTTTAAGCCAACTTTTTCACTCTCCTCTTTCACTTTCATCAAGAGGCTCTTTAGTTCTTCATTTTCTGCCATAAGGGTGGTGTCATCTGCATATCTGAGGTTATTGATATTTCTCCTGGCAAGCTTGGTTCCAGCTTGTGCTTCCTCCAGCCCATCGTTTCTCATGATGTACTCTGCATATAATAAATACATTAACAACAACAAAACAAGCTGTGGTCCAGGCTCAGTCATGGGGGCTCACTCTTACTCATGGCAATGAGCTTCTGCCATCTGGTGGGCATAAAGGGAATTACAATGATTGGAAGGCTTCCTACGCAGAGAATGGGGACTTCAGAAGGAAAGGGTGTTTGCTTCCAACAGCAGTTTTCATTTGGCTGTACTGGTATCCAGTTTATCTCCAATATTCACTACTGATACTGTGAAAGACTGAAATGGATGTTTAGAAAAGATCGGCAGGTGTCCTGTTCAGCTCTCCTTTCCAGCTTACCTGTACTTTTCATTGTTTTTTGAGTTGACAATCCTGCTAGTTGTGTGATAACTCAATGATAGTTGTCCATAGAAATGGGCATGAACTGGGTCTGGCAGGATGCAATTATTGATTGCCCCTGTGGCTATATCAGTTTTGCATGGATCTGTAAATTCATTTCAGCATTTCTCATTGCCTATATTTGTGTGGTTCTTGAAATTCTCCTTTGAACATGTTGCTGGTTCCTTTGTGAATTACTGAGTTAAGTAACATCTTTGACACGCATGTAGTATCATTGTCTTTAATATTATTATCCATTATAAGATTGAGGGCGGGAGGAAGAAGGGATGACAGAGGATGAGTTGGTTGGATGGCATCACCAACTCGATGGACATGGGTTTGGGTGGACTCCAGGAGTTGGTGATGGACAGGGAGGCCTGGGGTCCATGGGGTCACAAAGAGTCAGACATGACTGAGTGACTGAACTGAACTAAACTGATGCTTCTCAGATTTGTTTCCCTCACTCTGATCCTAGTACAGAGGAGCTGAGAATGTTGGAAAAAACCTTTCAGTTTTCAGTGGGAAGCTGAAAGTTTTCAAAGAACCACGATGAGTCACTGAGTTGAGCCAAGCAAGCACATATGATAGCAGATGTGTTCAGGTGAGGAAGAGGTGGGGCTCTGCCACCTGGGAACCCAGGTAGGGGCATCACTCAACTGTCTTTAAGTCACCACGCGAGGAGGAAGATTATACATGTGTGTGTGTTGTGTATATACAATCTTCCTTCCATGGTGACATAGGCACAACTGAGTGACACCAATGCCCCTACTTGGAAGGAAGATTATGTATATGTGTGTATCGTGTATGGGCTTGCCTGGTGGCTCAGACGTTAAAGAATCTGCCCGCGATTCAGGAGACTGGAGTTTGATCCCTGGGTCAGAAAGATCCCCTGGAGAAGGGAATGGCAACCCACTCCAGTATTCTTGCCTGGAGAATCCCATGGGCAGAGGAGCCTGGCGGGCTACAGTCCATGGGGTCGCAAAGAGTTGGACACGACTGAGCAGCTTACACTTTCACTTTTACTTTTCATTGAGTCTGTTCACATGTGTATGGCATGGTGATCACGTGTGACCAAAGCCACAAGGAAAACATGGGACATCTTCCTGGAGCATCATTTTCATATGATGCTAAGAAGTTTGAAATATGACATTAAAACTAACAAGGAGAAGTTATCAAGAAAAAGATTAGTAATAGCTCATATTTAGAGAGCATTTAGCCATGCCCTCACTGAATGTTTTCTGTAATAATAAAGGCAGATATTCACATGACACCACCTTCCAAGGACTATTCCAGAGCCTTGTGTGTCTGTGTGTACGTGTGTGTGTGCGCATGTACGTGCTCAGTCATGTCCGACTCTTTGTGACCCCATGAACTGTAGCCCGCCAGGCTCCTCTGTCCATGGGATTTCCCAGGCAAGAATACTGGAGTGGGTTGCCATTTCCTTCTCCAGGAGATCTTTCGGCACTCAGGCATTGAACCCACATCTCCTGCATTGGCAGGTGAATTCCTTGCCACTGCGCCCCCCGGAAGCCCAATAATAATGAGGGGCAGATATTCACATGACACCACATTCCAAGCAACTGTCCTAGTGCTTTATATATGTTGTTGTTAAGTCACCCACTAAACAACATAATCCCTACAACACCTTATGAGATAGGTGGCTTTAATAGCCTGTGTATTTTATGAGGAAACCAAACCCAGAGAGGTTCAGTAATGTGATTGTGGTCACAGCCCATCAGTGGCTGAGCTGGGATTTGAACCCCAGTATTTTAGCTTCAGGGTTTCCCAAGTGGCCCAAAGCTCCCTGGGAACCAAGCCTCTTTGATCATGCCATTATCGGGTAAATCAGGTGATTTATTTAGAGGTTTCCAGGGGGACTTCCTGATGGTCCAGTGGTAAGATTCCATGCTCCCAATGCAGGGGCCCCAGGTTCGATCCCTGGTCAAGGAACTAGGATCCCACATTCCGCAACTAAGAGCCCGCATGCCGCGACTAGAAAAAAAGATCCCGTGTGTCACAATTAAGACCTGGTGCAGACAAATACATAAATTAATTAATTAAAGAACAAGGCTTCCAAAAATTTCCATGCTTGTAGCTTCAGACTGTGCTGTCAGGCCCTCGGGTTTCCAGTTTACCATCTGTGTTGCATTGAACAAGTGTGAGAAGCATCAGTGGAGTCTGCAGCTCTGTGCTGGGTGCAGGGTGGGGGGGCCTCTGAATCCTCTTCCCTCTCTTCCAGGCCCACCTGTGGCCTCGGGATGCTTTCTCAGTCCTTCTGATGTCTCCTCTCCACAGGGCAGCACAGACTATTTCTTAAGCAGCGGTGACAAGATTCGATTCTTCTTTGAGAAAGGCGTCTTTGACAAACAAGGTTTGGAACTGGGGCCCTACACTGGCTGGACTTGGGTATCTGCCCCCCAGGGCTGGGGGGTTGGTGCACTGAGGCCAGCTGTCTGCGGGTAGCTGGACTCTAGTTCTTCTGCCTTGACCTGTTCTTTGTGCCACAGGAAATTTCCTGGTCCCACCAGAGAAATCCATCAACAAAATTGGCCATGGTAAGCAGGATCTCGGGGGAACCTAAGGTCTGAAGAGTTGGGTGGGCCTTCCTCCAAAGCACACAGTAAGTTAGTAGCCCAAAAGATGGCATTTCTGGGTGCAGGCTCCCCCTTGGGCCCTGCCCTCCATTCCTTGGTTATAAACAAGCGGAAAGCTTAATGCACAGAAAATAGCAAAGAACATCAAAGTGAAGCCTGATTCTGGGTGTGCAGGCCTAGGCCCAGGAGGGGACTGGGTACTGGGGACTGGCTCTTCATCTCACCTTTGTCCCACAGCCCTGCATGCCCATGACCCTGTCTTCAGGCGTGTCACACACTCCCCCAAGGTGCAGGTGAGCAGAGGTGTCGGCGAGGGTGGGCAGGTAGGCCAGATGTGAGTGTGGGCAGGCTGGCTGTGTGACCTCTGCCCCCTTCCAGGCTTTGGCCAGAAGTCTGGGCCTCCAGATGCCTGTGGTGGTGCAGAGCATGTATATCTTTAAGGTGAGCACCCCATCCTCCCCAGGCCTCAGTTTTTCCTCTATAAAATGGGCACAGCTTAAACCAGCCCCTCCTTCAAGGGCCACAAGCTGTCTCCCTAAAGAATTACTATGCAATGGGCAAGGGAACGTGAAAATTGGTCTCCCCTGGTTAGGATGCCTGGCATTCCCTTGGCTCTCAGTTACCATTTAGCAGCAGAAGGGAAGGGGGCCCAAGGGCTGCCTCCTCCTTTTGTTGGCTATTGAAATGCCTTGCTCTCAGCTTTCAAGGCCCAGCCCAGTGCCACCTCCTCCAAGAAGCCTTCCAACTCCCTTGGGAAGAGAGGACCCATCTCTGACCCTGAAGCCTAGAGGCTTAACTGCTGGTCTGGGCCCCAGTTTCTCGCACTGCCCCTCACTTCTGCCTCGTGTCTTTAAAAGAGAAACTAGTTTTATTTTTGGTTGTGTCAAGTCTTCGCAGTGGCACACGGGCTCGGTAGTGGCAGTGCGTGGGCTTAGTTGCTCTGTGGCCTGCGGAATCTTAGTTCCCTGACCAGGGATCAAACCCACATCCTCTGCATTGAAAGGTGGATTCTTACCACCTGACTGCCGGGGAAGTCCCCTGCCTTGTGTTCTTGTTAGGCATGTGAGTTCTCTTCCCAGAGAAGCCTGAAGGTGTCTGAAGGCGTGTTCAGACTGGGAGCTCCCTGCCAGGAAGGGTCGTTTTTCTCTCTGTAGCCCTCCTGGGCTGGCACAGTAGGTGCTGGGTGCCGATGGGGAAGCCTGGGAGATAAACACCTGTGGCAGGGGCAGGAGCATCCCACTGAGATGACTCAGAGCAGCCCCCCACCCCCCAGCCCGCCTCCTCCTTGCTCTCACCTGGCCCTTCCCCTCTCTTGCAGCAACCTCACTTCGGAGGTGAAGGTGAGCCAAGAGCAGGCTGGGGGCCCTGGCAAAGGTCTTGGAGGGAGATCTGGGACATCAATCATTGTCAGGGCTCCAGAGGGACCAGCCTCCTCTGCTGCTTCCAGAGTGAACTGGTGGGGTGGGGTGGGGTGGGGTGGTCCCAGAGTTCTTGACACAGTGGTTCCCAAACCTGGTAGCAACCCCTTGTGGATTAAAAATGCACATTCCTGGGCCCCATTCTCTGAGATCTTGAGGGAACCAAAGGCCTGGGAATCTGTATTTTACCAAGTTCCCGGGAGGGCTGATTCAGCATAGAAATTGCTGATCTGATTATACATCTGCTGGAATCACATTTACCCTTTCCCGCCTCCCTCATGGGCGATGATCCCCTTCTCTTGCATACCCCCAGTGACAGNATGTATATGTGTGTATCGTGTATGGGCTTGCCTGGTGGCTCAGACGTTAAAGAATCTGCCCGCGATTCAGGAGACTGGAGTTTGATCCCTGGGTCAGAAAGATCCCCTGGAGAAGGGAATGGCAACCCACTCCAGTATTCTTGCCTGGAGAATCCCATGGGCAGAGGAGCCTGGCGGGCTACAGTCCATGGGGTCGCAAAGAGTTGGACACGACTGAGCAGCTTACACTTTCACTTTTACTTTTCATTGAGTCTGTTCACATGTGTATGGCATGGTGATCACGTGTGACCAAAGCCACAAGGAAAACATGGGACATCTTCCTGGAGCATCATTTTCATATGATGCTAAGAAGTTTGAAATATGACATTAAAACTAACAAGGAGAAGTTATCAAGAAAAAGATTAGTAATAGCTCATATTTAGAGAGCATTTAGCCATGCCCTCACTGAATGTTTTCTGTAATAATAAAGGCAGATATTCACATGACACCACCTTCCAAGGACTATTCCAGAGCCTTGTGTGTCTGTGTGTACGTGTGTGTGTGCGCATGTACGTGCTCAGTCATGTCCGACTCTTTGTGACCCCATGAACTGTAGCCCGCCAGGCTCCTCTGTCCATGGGATTTCCCAGGCAAGAATACTGGAGTGGGTTGCCATTTCCTTCTCCAGGAGATCTTTCGGCACTCAGGCATTGAACCCACATCTCCTGCATTGGCAGGTGAATTCCTTGCCACTGCGCCCCCCGGAAGCCCAATAATAATGAGGGGCAGATATTCACATGACACCACATTCCAAGCAACTGTCCTAGTGCTTTATATATGTTGTTGTTAAGTCACCCACTAAACAACATAATCCCTACAACACCTTATGAGATAGGTGGCTTTAATAGCCTGTGTATTTTATGAGGAAACCAAACCCAGAGAGGTTCAGTAATGTGATTGTGGTCACAGCCCATCAGTGGCTGAGCTGGGATTTGAACCCCAGTATTTTAGCTTCAGGGTTTCCCAAGTGGCCCAAAGCTCCCTGGGAACCAAGCCTCTTTGATCATGCCATTATCGGGTAAATCAGGTGATTTATTTAGAGGTTTCCAGGGGGACTTCCTGATGGTCCAGTGGTAAGATTCCATGCTCCCAATGCAGGGGCCCCAGGTTCGATCCCTGGTCAAGGAACTAGGATCCCACATTCCGCAACTAAGAGCCCGCATGCCGCGACTAGAAAAAAAGATCCCGTGTGTCACAATTAAGACCTGGTGCAGACAAATACATAAATTAATTAATTAAAGAACAAGGCTTCCAAAAATTTCCATGCTTGTAGCTTCAGACTGTGCTGTCAGGCCCTCGGGTTTCCAGTTTACCATCTGTGTTGCATTGAACAAGTGTGAGAAGCATCAGTGGAGTCTGCAGCTCTGTGCTGGGTGCAGGGTGGGGGGGCCTCTGAATCCTCTTCCCTCTCTTCCAGGCCCACCTGTGGCCTCGGGATGCTTTCTCAGTCCTTCTGATGTCTCCTCTCCACAGGGCAGCACAGACTATTTCTTAAGCAGCGGTGACAAGATTCGATTCTTCTTTGAGAAAGGCGTCTTTGACAAACAAGGTTTGGAACTGGGGCCCTACACTGGCTGGACTTGGGTATCTGCCCCCCAGGGCTGGGGGGTTGGTGCACTGAGGCCAGCTGTCTGCGGGTAGCTGGACTCTAGTTCTTCTGCCTTGACCTGTTCTTTGTGCCACAGGAAATTTCCTGGTCCCACCAGAGAAATCCATCAACAAAATTGGCCATGGTAAGCAGGATCTCGGGGGAACCTAAGGTCTGAAGAGTTGGGTGGGCCTTCCTCCAAAGCACACAGTAAGTTAGTAGCCCAAAAGATGGCATTTCTGGGTGCAGGCTCCCCCTTGGGCCCTGCCCTCCATTCCTTGGTTATAAACAAGCGGAAAGCTTAATGCACAGAAAATAGCAAAGAACATCAAAGTGAAGCCTGATTCTGGGTGTGCAGGCCTAGGCCCAGGAGGGGACTGGGTACTGGGGACTGGCTCTTCATCTCACCTTTGTCCCACAGCCCTGCATGCCCATGACCCTGTCTTCAGGCGTGTCACACACTCCCCCAAGGTGCAGGTGAGCAGAGGTGTCGGCGAGGGTGGGCAGGTAGGCCAGATGTGAGTGTGGGCAGGCTGGCTGTGTGACCTCTGCCCCCTTCCAGGCTTTGGCCAGAAGTCTGGGCCTCCAGATGCCTGTGGTGGTGCAGAGCATGTATATCTTTAAGGTGAGCACCCCATCCTCCCCAGGCCTCAGTTTTTCCTCTATAAAATGGGCACAGCTTAAACCAGCCCCTCCTTCAAGGGCCACAAGCTGTCTCCCTAAAGAATTACTATGCAATGGGCAAGGGAACGTGAAAATTGGTCTCCCCTGGTTAGGATGCCTGGCATTCCCTTGGCTCTCAGTTACCATTTAGCAGCAGAAGGGAAGGGGGCCCAAGGGCTGCCTCCTCCTTTTGTTGGCTATTGAAATGCCTTGCTCTCAGCTTTCAAGGCCCAGCCCAGTGCCACCTCCTCCAAGAAGCCTTCCAACTCCCTTGGGAAGAGAGGACCCATCTCTGACCCTGAAGCCTAGAGGCTTAACTGCTGGTCTGGGCCCCAGTTTCTCGCACTGCCCCTCACTTCTGCCTCGTGTCTTTAAAAGAGAAACTAGTTTTATTTTTGGTTGTGTCAAGTCTTCGCAGTGGCACACGGGCTCGGTAGTGGCAGTGCGTGGGCTTAGTTGCTCTGTGGCCTGCGGAATCTTAGTTCCCTGACCAGGGATCAAACCCACATCCTCTGCATTGAAAGGTGGATTCTTACCACCTGACTGCCGGGGAAGTCCCCTGCCTTGTGTTCTTGTTAGGCATGTGAGTTCTCTTCCCAGAGAAGCCTGAAGGTGTCTGAAGGCGTGTTCAGACTGGGAGCTCCCTGCCAGGAAGGGTCGTTTTTCTCTCTGTAGCCCTCCTGGGCTGGCACAGTAGGTGCTGGGTGCCGATGGGGAAGCCTGGGAGATAAACACCTGTGGCAGGGGCAGGAGCATCCCACTGAGATGACTCAGAGCAGCCCCCCACCCCCCAGCCCGCCTCCTCCTTGCTCTCACCTGGCCCTTCCCCTCTCTTGCAGCAACCTCACTTCGGAGGTGAAGGTGAGCCAAGAGCAGGCTGGGGGCCCTGGCAAAGGTCTTGGAGGGAGATCTGGGACATCAATCATTGTCAGGGCTCCAGAGGGACCAGCCTCCTCTGCTGCTTCCAGAGTGAACTGGTGGGGTGGGGTGGGGTGGGGTGGTCCCAGAGTTCTTGACACAGTGGTTCCCAAACCTGGTAGCAACCCCTTGTGGATTAAAAATGCACATTCCTGGGCCCCATTCTCTGAGATCTTGAGGGAACCAAAGGCCTGGGAATCTGTATTTTACCAAGTTCCCGGGAGGGCTGATTCAGCATAGAAATTGCTGATCTGATTATACATCTGCTGGAATCACATTTACCCTTTCCCGCCTCCCTCATGGGCGATGATCCCCTTCTCTTGCATACCTCCAGTGACAGAGGGCTCACTCCCCTGCAGGCAGCTCTTCCCTTCCTGCACAAGCCCAAGTCCTTCCTCTGTAAGGCCCCTTCCTCTCCGCCAAGCCCAAGGACAGTCTCCTGAAGGGGGTGACCATCCTCTCCCTGAGCCGTCTTTGTCATCTCTTAATCCGTCACCCCCAGCTCCTTCAGCCTTTTCTCCTCCCAGTGTTTTGGGGCCCCCACCATTAGGACACCTTTGTTTGGACACTGGATTGTCAAAGTCCCTCTTAAAGTTTGGTGTTCAGAAAGCACACAGTTCCTCGGGAAAGGACTAGCACCCACTTTTGTTATTATAGATTGAGTTCCTCTGTTGAGTGGTCCTCCCTGGTGGCCTGGGCCCCAGCATCATGCAAGGGGTGTTTACAAGGGGGATGCTGTGTCCATCCCTTGCTTTGCACCCAACTTCTCAGTATTCAGCCCCTGGGGGCTCACACTGGGCCATCTGGTGGCCAAGATGCCCTCCCTGCCTAAGGACAGTGGCTTGAGTTACCTGCTACAATGAAACAATAGCCGCTGCTTTCTAGGCTGCAGTTATGATGCTGAGCACACATTGCCCCATGGGATTCTTTAGCTACCTCGCAGTTAGGTTATCATAGGGACTGCTCTATGGTTTAGGAAATTGAAGTTTTGAGAGGTGATCTCTCTTGCCCAGAGTCTCCAGCCCAGGAAGTGGGGAGATTCTAACTGCTCCTGGGAGGACCAAGGAGTGAGTAGAATTGAGGCCCAGGTGAGGCGGGGTGGGGCTTCTCACGCCCAGGTGGGCCTGCTGCAGTCACCCCTCACCAGGACGCCTCCTTCCTGTACACGGAGCCCCTGGGCCGGGTGCTGGGCCTGTGGA
The DNA here is from genome assembly GCA_006410675.1 of Oreotragus oreotragus. Lineage (NCBI taxonomy): Eukaryota > Metazoa > Chordata > Mammalia > Artiodactyla > Bovidae > Oreotragus > Oreotragus oreotragus. The sequence goes on from SJYX01000317.1 coordinate 96,882, forward strand.
TCGCTCTGGAAGACGCCACACTGGAGAATGGCTGCCTCTGGTTTATCCCTGGCTCCCACACAGGTGAGGCCACCTCCCCGTCCCTGCTCACTTGTCCTCACCCTCCACGAGTGTACACGTGCGTGCTCGATCGTGTTGGATTCTTTGTGACCCTATGGACTGTAGCCCACCAGGCTCCTCTGTCCATGGGATTTTTTAGGCAAGAATACTGGAGCAGGTTGCCATTTCCTACTCCAGGAGATCTTCCCAACACAGGGGTTGAACCCGTGTCTTCTGCATCTCCTGCATCAGCAGGCGGGTTCTTTACCACTAAACCATCTGGGAAGCTGCCCNTGTGACCCTATGGACTGTAGCCCACCAGGCTCCTCTGTCCATGGGATTTTTTAGGCAAGAATACTGGAGCAGGTTGCCATTTCCTACTCCAGGAGATCTTCCCAACACAGGGGTTGAACCCGTGTCTTCTGCATCTCCTGCATCAGCAGGCGGGTTCTTTACCACTAAACCATCTGGGAAGCTGCCCGCCCCCATGGGAGAAGGACCTGGAAAAAAGAGAGGCTGAAGGCTCCACTTTGGCCTGCAGGTGGAGTGTCGAGAAGGATGGTCCGGGCCCCTGCTGGCTCGGTGCCTGGCACCAGCTTCCTCGGGTCGGAGCCATCCCGGGATAACAGCCTCTTTGTGCCCACACCAGTGCTGAGAGGTAGGGGGGTGTGCAGAGGGCAGGGAGCAGGGCCTGGAGGCCATGCCCAGGGGGCTGAGGGCTGGGGAGTCACAGCAGGAGGGAAGGTCGGAAACCGAGGACCGAAAGCTGTGTGACTGACACCAGGGTCCCCCAGGCTGGGCTGGAATCCAGATGCAGCTACTTGCAGACTGTCTCTAAGAGCAAATGACTGAAACCCTCTGAGCCTGTTTCCCCAAACATCAAGTGGGGAAGCCAGTGAGATGTCATGTGTGAGATGGTGCAGAAGTGCTCAGAAATCCTGGCTGTCAGCACACACTTCAATTTTTACATTAGTATTTATTTGGTTGCATTGGGTGTGAATTATGACGTGTGTGCTCAGGAGTTGCGCATGCAGGCAGCTGCCTCGTGGCATGTGGAAGTCTTAGTTCCCCAGCCAGGGATCGAACTTGGATCCCCTGCGTGGGAATGCGACTTCTTAACCACAGGACCACCAGGGAAGCCCCACACCCTTTCTTTCAGAAAAGGGAAACCGAGTTCCAACACTGTGTTCCCGGGTGAGGCCCCAGCTGGCTTCTGCCTGGTTCTGGAAATGCTGCAGAAGGCAATGCCACTGCCGAGGCTTGCGAGGGCGCGGGCCACAGTGGACAGACTTGATCCTCGGGCAACCCACGTGCAACCGCACAGCCTGAAACCTGGGGCAGACTCCAGGCCCCTGAGGTTCCTGGGATGAGGATGGGGACAAAGAGGCACACCACCGCTTGAGGGAGGGGACTGCCCACCATGTCCCTTCCTGCCCCGAGTGCTCTCCTGACCTGCTGTGTCCCTGCCAGGGGCCCTCGTCCTGATCCAGGGAGAGGTGGTGCACAAGAGCGAGCGGAATTTCTCTGACCGCTCGCGCCACGCCTACACTTTCCACCTCATGGAGGCCGCTGGCACCGTCTGGAGCCCAGATAACTGGTAGGTGGCAGGGCTGTTGTGTGCCCCAGACAGCTCCTGAGCAGGCCTGCCCTGGAGGCCCTGGACAGTGCTCTGGCCCAAGGTCTTCCCCCTCGTCCTCTGCAGGCTCCAGCCGACCCCTGAGCTGCCCTTTCCCCCACTGTTCACCTAAAGGCCCTCTCAGGGCCGGGACACGTCCGCTCTTGGGTGAAGCTGTGGGCCACCAATGCCAGCGCCTTGCCCGACCGCCTGGCCTCAACAGGGAAGCCACGTCTCTCCTCCAGGGTTTTCCTCATGCTGGTGTCTCTGCAGACAGGCGGGCACGAGGTGGTAGCCTGGCAGCAGGAGCCTGGGCTGGGTGCTCTTCCCGACATCTCTCTCTGCTTTTCCCTACCCTAACGCAACCTGCTCAACCTGCTCTGAGAGGCAGCCTCACAGCCATAAGGGTTCTCGCTGCTTCTCTGCCGGCTTCTGTCTTCTCCCCTCTCTATGGAAGTCTTGGTCAGTATGGCAGGAGACACTGAATAAACACGACTTCTGAATGCAGCATCTTGATCCTCCTTTCCCAGGCCGCCTTGCTCTCAACATGAGAGCCCTGGTAAGAGGCATCCCATGTGGCCCAGCCCTGCCTGGTGAGGCACATGTGATGTGGGTAACAGTAAGTGACATTCAGTGGGCATTCGTGGTGCCAGGACCTTCTGTGCTTACTCACTGGATCCTCACCCCTTTCAGGCAGGTGCTGTGTACAGGAGCTGACATGCGGAAGGTTAAGTGATCTAAGTTTCACAGCCATTCAGGTGTTCAGCAAGGTCAGCTGGATGCAGGGCCTGTGCTCTGACCTCTACGCTCCCAGTTCTCCTTTTGGGGGAAAAGAGGACTGGAGCCTGGAATCCAGTCTTAGATTCTGGTTGCTTTCCAGCTCAGGCCAGGCTCTTCTCTCTGGGCCCACCAAGGGGCTGGACTAGGGCCTCCACAGGTCCCTCTTCTTGGGCATGCTCGTCGGGCACCCAGATCTATAGGAACAATTACCAAATCCCAAAACTGCTTGGCTGGGGTCTGGTCCAGTGGTTGCAAACTGGGGGCCATTAGCCGATTTCACAACGCAGAAATGTTCTGTCTGGGCCTCAGCATTAAGCAAACAAACCAACCCACAACTTTTTAAAGCTGAGAGTTTTCACCTAACAATCCATGTTTCTAAGCTGCCTTGAATGAGCAGGTCAATAGCCTGAGTCAGGAGTGTGGGCCTGTGGTCCAGCCTAGGTGACCGCTGGCTGGAGCTGGTCCTTACAGGCCTGTGTGCCCTTCCCTTCCCCGCCCTCTCACTGTGTAACCTGCCTGGTCTCAGAGGCCTTAAGATTCTATGACCTTGATCCGACCCCTGCTGTATATGTGGACAAACCAAGGCCACCTGGGGGAGTCAGAGGTCAAAGCCGGCACTCATCTACTCTGTACCCTAACATGGTGTTGCCTCCTTCAGCCAAGCAGTAGCGGCAGTCTGAGCAAAGGGAAGGGCTTGTTAACACTTCTTTGAGGCCAGAAGGAATGTCTCAACACCCTCCTCTGAGAGGGGCCTGCTGGTGACACCCAGGCAGAAGCACACGCTCCCAGCGCCGGGCTGCTTGCTTCCAGCCTTGGTGGGGCAGAGTTCTCACCTCCTCCTGCTAGGTCCCTCCCTGCTAGGCTGGTGAGAAGTGGGCAGAACCTTTGAGAAACCTGCTGTGCTATCTTCTCTGACGGGAAACGTTCATCCACTCAATGAAGGTCTGCTGAGTTCTGGCCACCTGCCAGGCTGTGTTGGCACTGGGGGATACAGTGGGGAACCACGCAGCTTGGACTCTACCCTCAGAGAGTGAGTCTGAGCACTCAGTAAGCTTCACCAGCCCCCTTGGCTCTAATTGCTCTCTCAGAGGAGACCCACACAGGTGTGCACAGGACAGGAGGGCAAAGAGGTCTCAGGAGGGACTTGGACAAGGACCCTGTGCTGTCCAGCTTGTCTGTCATTAGCACCACTCAGCTGGCAGCAGAGGCCTTGAGGCAGGGTGGGGTTGGCTCAAACAGGGAGTCAGTCCAGGACCTGACCCTCTTCCTCCAGCCCTTCCAGGGGTGCAAGAAACAGATGCCCTCTCTCCCCCTCAGGTTTTCCTAAGCCAAATGGGAGAAACCACATGCACTTGGCTGTTTTCCTCTTGGACTCTCCTCCAAATGAAGCGAGAGGAGTAGGGTAATTCTGCTGTCCAAGTACAACCCACATAACCTTTGGCTCACTTGGCTTTTTGTTGAGCTAATGGCTGGTCTTGGGTAACAAAGACACTGTCCCTCACTGATGTGGCCCTTTTGCACTTATGTGCAGGCCCTGGGCTGGACACCTCATTCACGTCACTTCACCAGACCCTCACTCCATGAGGTGCAGGATCTTATTATTATTCCCATCTTGCAGACAAGAGAACTGAGACCCAGAGAGATTAAGTGACTCGCACAGTTAAGAAGTGATTCAGCCAAGTAGTCTGACCACAAGAGTTGACACCAGAACCTGAAATGTTAACCCCTCTGCCCAACTACCTCCAGAGTCTACTCTGGCCCCTCAAGGACTGCAAGGCAGGGGCCCTATAGCACACTCAAGCTCTATGAGCTGTTGCACTAGACTTTAAAGCCTTTTTGCATTTTTAAATATCAGCAAAACTAAAACCAGGAGTGCTTTGATTTTTATTTTAAATCTGAATCAGTTGAAAAATTAAATCTGCTTCTTCCTATCTTGGCTCTTCAAGCCCAAGTAGCTGGCTGCTCTGGGGACCATTGGTCCTCCCCATGTCCCTGCTTCCTCCATCGCTAATGCACAGCAGCTAGGCCATCAGCAGTATCAAGAGGTACAGAGGCAAAAGGAGATTGTCTATCTGTGTAGTGTAGGCTTCCAGGAGGGATACGGTGCTGATGGATCCCAAAATCCAAGCGTAGCTGTAGTTCAGGTCCACTCCACTGTCAAAGATTAAGATCAGAGCTACAGAAATGATCTGGGCAAATATAGATGTCATGGTTCCTTCAAAAGTCTTTTTGGTTCCAGGCCAGCGAATCTCCCCCATGGTGCTGCCGAATATGGAGGCCACAGTGTCACCCACACCGACGGCCAGGACGCCTGCATAGGGCACTAGGGCCCTGGCTCCTCCTAAGCTACCCTTCTGTGTGCAGGGCCTGGGGACTAACCAGATGGGAAGAGACATGCCTAGGAGCAGGTAGATGTGGGTCAGGATGAGCGGCCCACTGTCTCGTTCATCCAGGAAGAGGGACAGAAGGCTTCGCAGGGTATGGCCCAGGGGCTTGATGCGGAAATAGCGCACATACTCCAGGAAGATGAAGACAGCCAGACATACGGTGGCGGCCACGTAGAGCAGGGGCCGGTCCAAGATGATGCCTGGGATGTAGGTGGCTACCACAATGAAGTGGAAATACTTTCGAGCGATGGTGGGGGCCTGGTGCTTCTTGGACTCGGAAGATGACCGCTTGGCATTCTGGTACAGAACCACCAGGCAGGCCACGGTGGCCAGCAGACACCAATAAGCTAGGAGGTAGACTCGGGTCTCTGTCTGGAAGAGGAACTGAAAAAGCCACAGCAGGGGGTTCCTGCGGATGAGGCGGTGCAGCCAGGGCAGGACCACGCCCAGGGCCAGGACGCAGGTCATGAGGTGGAAGAAGATGGAAGAGGCCCAGGTGCCCGAGTCCATGAATACAAAGAGGGTGCTGAAGAAGATGCCCATGAGCACCATGCCTACCACTACCACGAGCAGGAAGAAGTCCAAGGGGTCCCCCTGGCTTTCCACCACAGTGAGAGAGCGCTTGATGAGCTGGTTGAGCATGAAGCTGATGCCACCTAGGACAAGCAGCGCCTCTCCGGGGGTGAAGCAGCGAGGCAGCAGGTACAGCAGGATCATGTTGAGGTACACGAAGATCAGCAGGGCCTCCAGGACCTCGATCACCTCGCCGACACTCAGCGAGTGCTTCATGATGTAAATGATGACGCCTCCAGCCAAGCCCGAGATGACGCAGGTGTTGGTGGGCACCGGGCGAGTGATGCCCAGGGCCAGTACTGAGGAGAAGAG
>SJYX01000318.1:8805-41227 GCA_006410675.1 Oreotragus oreotragus
TAGCATCATTCCTTCCAAAGAACATCAAGGACTGATCTCCTTTAGCATGGACTGGTTGGATCTCCTTGCAGTCCAAGGGACTCTCAAGAGTCTTCTCCAACACCACAGTTCAAAAGCATCAATTCTATGGCACTCAGCTTTCTTCACAGTCCAACTCTCACATCCATACATGACCATCAGAGCCCCCAAAATAAAGTCTGACACTGTTTCCCCATCTATTTGCCATGAAATGATGGGACCAGATGGCATGATCTTAGTTTTCTGAATGTTGAGCTTTAAGCCAACTTTTTCACTCTCCTCTTTGATTTTCATCAAGAGGCTCTTTAATTCTTCACTTTCTGCCCATAAGGGTGGTGTCATCTGCATATCTGAGGTTATTGATATTTCTGCCGGCAATCTTGATTCCAGCTTGTCCTTCTTCCAGCCCAGCGTTTCTCATGATGTACGCTGCATAGAAGTTAAATAAGCACAAGCCTCTAGACCAGCCTTAACTACCAGGACACAGGTACCAGAAGTAAGAAAACTAAAGTCCCAAAGCCTGCAGGCTGAGTCCGCACATACAGGCTAGACACATTCCCCAATTTGTTACACCTTTTTAATAGCTGAGGTAACTTTTATTTTCTCAAATTGTAAACATAAATTTTGAGAGCCTCAATTTAGAGTTGTCATCAAGAACTCACCATTGTTATAGGTAGGTATATAAGTTGATTCTAGGTTTTTTCCGTTTCATTCAGTAAATATGAGTTAACCTGTTTGCACCCTGGCCCCTTCCTTAGTAGCCTTGACTGGATGGAACTTTGTTGGCAAAGTAATGTCTCTGCTTTTTAATATGCTATCTAGTTTGGTCATAACTTTCTTTCAGTACCTTAGCTAGTCACAAAAAGACAAATGCTGTATGATTGATTCCACTTATATGAAGTGATCAGAGTAGTCAAGTTCATAGAGACAGAAAGTAGAGTTGTTGTTGCTAGGGGAGGGGAGAATGGGAAGTTGTTGCTTTGTGGATGTTTTAGGGCTCAGTTGTGCTCCCTCAAAATCTCTCTGTAAAAGTCTTCACTCCAGGTACATTAGAATGTGATTGTATTTGGAGACGGGTCTTCAAAGAGATGATGCTGTTAAAATGAGGCCATTAGAGTGAGTACGAAGCCAATCTGACTGGTGCCCGTGTGAGAAGAGGCAGTCTGGACCCGCGGGCACTGGGGATCTCCAGACAGAGGGACGCGCGGGTGAGGACACGGCGAGGAACACCATCTGCAGGCCAAGGAGAGAGACGTCAGAAGAAATCAAGCCGCCCACACCTTGATCCTGGACTTCAAGCCTCTTGTGTTTGAACAGCCCAGTCCATGGTATTTTCATTACGCAGCCCTAGCAGACTAGTGGTGTGGGTGTAGAGTTTCAGTGGTGCAACATGAGAGCAGCTCTGGAGAGCTGGTTGCACAGCGGTGTGAAGGTGCTTAGAACTACTAAACTGGACACTTGGAAAAGGGTTAAGATGCTGATTTTCAGTTCAGTCGCTCAGTCCTGTCCTACTCTGCGAGCCCATGAATCGCAGCACGCCAGGCCTCTCTCCATCACCAACTCCCGGAGTTCACTCAGACTCACGTCTATCGAGTCTGTGATGCCATCCAGCCATCTCATCCTCTGTCCTCCCCTTCTCCTCCTGCCCCCAGTCCCTCCCAGCATCAGAGTCTTTTCCAGTGAGTCAACTCTTGGCATGAGGTGGCCAAAGTATTGGAATTTCACCTTTAGCATCGTTCCTTCCAAAGAACCCAGGGCTGATCTCCTTCAGAATGGACTGGTTGGACCTCCTTGCAGTCCAAGGGACTCTCAAGAGTCTTCTCCAACACCACAGTTCAAAAGCGTCAGTTCTTTGACACTCAGCTTTCTTTATAGTCCAAGTCTACATCCATATGTGACTACTGGAAAAACCATAGCTTTGACTAGACGGACCTTTGGCAGATTTTATCTTTGTGCAAAACTATAGGCTCTCCACCCCAATGTTTCAAGAAGCTAGAGGCCTTGAAAGGGATTATACGAGTTTCTCAGTGTGTAAACGAAAGCTCAAATGCATCAGCATATCCTGTATCTAAAGAAAACAGATTCTAACATGGGACCTGGGAAATCAGATTCTGTAGGGCTAGAGAAGGAGCCTAGGAGTTGGTATTTTTAAATAGATACCCCCAAGTGGTTTTGATACATATTGACATTTGAGAACCATGGAATGAACTCTCCTGCCGCCTCTTTTCTGCCTTATTCATGAATCAAAAGCACTGTTCTGGTAGTTCAGTCAGTCGTGTCCGACTCTTTGCGACCCCATGAATTGCAGCACGCCAGGCCTCCCTGAGGAGGGATCACCAGCTCCCAGAGTTCACTCAGACTCACGTCCATCGAGTCAGTTCTGATAGTAGAAGGAATTAAATGTTGGAACATAATTGACTCTTTAGGAGCTCACTAAAACTGATGAGAGCTACTCTTGGGGAAATGTTGGAGGCTACGGATGGAAGAAATTCCTCTTATATGCTCTGGAATAGTCTGCTTATGTCTGAATAGCAGCATATTGTGGCCAGGTTTGATCCCTGGGTTGGGAAGATCCCCTGGAGGAGGGCATAGCATAGGTCCCCTAGAGTGGGAGGGCATCCCACTCCAGTATTCTTGCCTGGAGAATCCAATGGACAGAGGAACCTGGTGGGATACAGTCCATTGAGTCACAAAGTCAACTGAAGCGACTAATCAGGCACACGCACATGGCATTTAAATCTTACATTACTAATTTGAAAGTTATTTCTATAATGGAATGAATTAAAATGTTACAGTGAAATTTTGTTCTATTTTACTTACAGGTGAATAGGAAAATTACAAGATTTAAAATTTTGTATTGTTAAAAAGAACAAGATTGGCATAACTGTAGCTGATCATCATCTGTGTTCCAGGGGACTGAGCAGTGGATGAAATAATGCTCACATGATGCAAGGCCCTCCATCACTGGGGAAGATTCTCTCCTTCACTGGAAACTGTGTAGGCACAGCTGGAGACATGTTAGGTATATTCTCATCTAGGGGAAGAGTCGGAGAAGGCAATGGCACCCCACTCCAGTACTCCTGCCTAGGAAATCCCATGGACAGAGGAGCCTGGAAGGCTGCAGTCCATGGGGTCGCTGAGGGTCGGACACGACTGAGAGACTTCACTTTCACTTTTCACCTTCATGCATTGGAGAAGGAAATGGCAACCCACTCCAGTGTTCTTGCCTGGAGAATCCCAGGGACAGGGGAGCCTGGTGGGCTCCTGTCTATGGGGTCGCAAAGAGTCAGACACAACTGAAGTGACTCAGCAACAGCAGCAGCAGGGGAAGAGTAAGAAGGATTTAGTTGAGACCCTCAGTTAACAGAGATTTCATTAGCAGAGTGCCCAAGTATTGAGCTTTTGCTAATTTTATGCATCATTTTCTTTTTAGCAATATCTTTACATTTTTAAAGGTAGCATTCCTGTTGTTCAGTCGCTAAGTTGTGTCCAGCTCTTTTGTGGCCCCATAGACTGTAGCCAGACAGGCTTCTCTGTCCGTGGGATTTTCCAGGCAAGAATACTGGAGTGGGTTCCCGTTTCCTTCTTCAAAAGGTAACTTAACAGACTAGAGACACGCTTTGAATTACTAGCTTACAGGGAAAAAAATAACAGAGAAAGCTGTGAAAAGGATCAAAAGATAAAATGCATGAAAGCATAATACACAGAAAATATCAAATGGGTAATAACTGAAACCTACTGCTGCTGCTGCTAAGTCACTTTAGTCATGTCCGACTCTGTGTGACCCCATAGACGGCAGCCCACCAGGCTCCCCCATCCCTGGGATTCTCCAGGCAAGAATACTGGAGTGGGTTGCCATTTCCTTCAGTGCATGGAAGAGAAAAGTGAAAGTGAAGTCGCTCAGTCTGTCCGACTGTTAGCGACCCCATGGACTGCAGCCCACCAGGCTCCTCTGTCCATTGGATTTTCCAGGCAAGAGTACTGGGGTGGGGTGCCATTGCCTTCCCCGTTGAAACCTACTAGTTTCTCCAGTATGTGAATGTATCTAATTCCTTTCTCCTTAGTAAGAGAGATGGAAAAAATTCAGGCATCTGTTGTCTGAAAGAAAAGCACCAACAAAGGAAGCAAAAATTTTTAATTGCGGTATACCAGGCAAAGAGAAATCAGGAGTGAAAGTACTAATTTCCAGAGAAAGTCTACCTTAATATCAGGTGCACTCAATGGTACAGACTAATAGAGATCATAATCCAAAGGTGAACGTAAAAGTCATTGTTCAAATAGTGCATAGCAACAGGGATCACAGGATCACACGTGCATTTGTCTGGACGTGTGTCCTACATTATTCTTCAGTATGGTAAATTTGGGTATGATAAATATTTCTTATAAATACATTTCTTTAGATTTTGCCATTTAAGACTAAATTTCCCCAATTATTAGTTTATGGATCTCCCTTTCTGTATTAAACTTAATATGTTTGTACAAGGGAGGTTTACCTTTTTAAAGTTAAAAGTATATCTGTTGAAATAGCATACAAATAGTAGAAAACTTGGGAAAAAATGAATATAGTCGAGAAAAAAAACTACTCAGTACACCACTACCCCAAGAGAGCCACCATTTTCAATTTTCAGTATTTCCCCAATTTGTTACACAGCTGAGGGAGGTGGTAACTTTTATTTTCTTAGATTGTAAACATATATTTTGAGAGCCTCAATTTAGAGTTGTCATCAAGAACTCACCGTTCTTATAGTTTGGTATATAAGTTGATTCTTGGTTTTTTCCGTTTCATTCAGTAAATACGAGTTAACCAGTGGGCACGCTGGCCCCTTCCTTAGTAGCTTGGAGCTTACAGCTGTGGGGCAGAGGGAGGGAGACGGGACCCTTCTCAGGGCTCAGGGGGTGTGGCCACCCTGCTGAGCCGGGCCCACGACGGAGAGCCTCCGGGGGTCAGTGAGGGGCGGGCCGGCTCCCAGGCCTCAGAAACTCCGGTGCTGCTGTCACCTATGAAGTGTGAGCATTTAAAGTCAGGTGGCTCTCCCCTTAGGGGCTTCCCTGGTGGCTCAGACGGTAAAAGCGTCTGCCTACAATGCGGGAGACCTGGGTTCGATCCCTGGGTTGGGAAAATCCACTGGAGAAGGAAATGGCGCCCCACTCCAGTATTCTTGCCTGGAAAATCCCATGGACAGAGAAGCCTGGTAGGCTACAGTCCATGGGGTCGCGAAGAGTCAGACATGACTGAGTGACTTCACTTCTTCACTTCTGTCTGCCATCACTGGCCTGAAATCACAGCTGTGAAAGAATGTGATTATAGTCACCTTAAGCATCTAACAGATGGTTCTCTCCTTAGAGCAGCACCCAGCGCCTCAAGGACCCAGGCCCCTCCAGGCGTCCTCCCCTCCTCCGCCCCAGCCTCTTCCAGCACCCAGCCCACCAGTCATAGTCCTTCTGGGGCCTTGCCCTCCACTCGTGCCTAGGGCTGCAAGAGCAGGCCTTCCCTACACAGACACACACACACACACACACACACACACAGCCCTGTTCCCTTCTGCCTTCCCTACACACACACATACACACACACACACACACAGCCCTGTTCCCTTCTGCCTTCCCTACACACGCGCACACACACAGACACACCCTATTCCCTTCTGCCTTCCCTACACACACACATACACACACACACAGCCCTGTTCCCTTCTGCCTTCCCTACACACGCGTACACACACAGACACACCCTATTCCCTTCTGCCTGGAGCGCATTCTGACACGCACCACCCCCACCCCACCTCTAAACCCTGTGGTCTCAGTTTAAATGTTTTCTTAGATGCTGTGATAGATAGAATATGACTCCTGAAAGATACCCATGGCCTAATGCCTGGGACTTGTGACTGTGTTATGTGCTCAGCCGCTTCAGTTGTGTCTGTGTGACCCCATGGACTATAGCCACCAGATTCCTCTGTCCATGGGATTTCCCAGGCTAGAATACTGGACTGGGTTGCCATTTCCTTCTCCAAGGGATCTTCCCAACCCAGGAATCGAACCCACACCTGTTATGTCTCCTGCATTGGCAGGTGGATTCTTTACCACTGAGCTACCGGGGAAGCCCCATGAATATGTTCAGTTAAGGGAAATTAAAGTTGCTGATCAGCTGGTATTATTAAGATGAGCTCTTTTCCTGAATTATGCAGTTGAGTCCACTGATAATTACCAGGGTCGTTAAAAGTGGAAGAGGCTTCCCTGGTGGCTCAGAGGTTAAAGTGTCTGCCTGCAATGCGGGAGATCTGGGTTCGATCCCTGGGTCGGGAAGATCCTCTGGAGAAGGAAATGGCAGCCCACTCCAGTATTCTTGCCTGGAGAATCCCATGGATGGAGGAGCCTGGTAGGCTACAGTCCATGGGGTCGCAAAGAGTCGGACACGACTGAGCGACTTCACTCACTTTCACTTAAAAGTGGAAGAGGGAGGCAGAAGAGATGGAGCCAGAGAGATGGCCGTGTGGAAACAACTCAGCCAGACCATTGCTGGAGGAGAGAGAGAAGTGAAGTCACTTAGTCGTGTCTGACCCTTGCGACTCCACGGACTGTAGCCCGCCAGGCTCCTCTGTCCATGGGATTCTCCAGGCAAGAATACTGGAGTGGGTTGCCTTTTCCTTTTCCAGGGGATCTTCCAGACCCAGGGATTGAACCCGAGTCTCCTACACTGCAGCCAGACTATTTACCATCTGAGCCCCCAGGGAAGCCCTGGAGGAGAGAAGCCACTGGTCAAGGAGTGCTGCAGACTGGAAGCCGAGGTGGGGTCTACACTAGAGCACCCCGAAGGAGCACAGCCTCACCATGACTTGAACTCAGGGACGCATGTTTAGACTTCTGTTTACAGAACTATATGATAATACATCTGTGTTGAGTTCAGTTGACTTCAGTCGCTCAGTCGTGTCCGACTCTTTGTGACCCCATGAATTGCAGCATGCCAGGCCTCCCTGTTCATCACCCACTCAGACTTTACCCACACTCATGTCCATCGAGTTGGTGACGCCATCCAGCCATCTCATTCTCTGTCGTCCCCTTCTCCTCCTGCCCCCAATCCCTCCCAGCATCAGAGTCTTTTCCAGTGAGTCAACTCTTTGCATGAGGTGGCCAAAGTATTGGAGTTTCAGCTTTAGCATCAGTCCTTCCAATGAACACCCAGGACTGCTCTCCTTTAGGATGGACTGGTTGGATCTCCTTGCAGTCCAAGGGACTCTCGAGTCTTCTCCAACACCACAGTTCAAAAGCATCAATTCTGTGCTCAGCTTTCTTTATGGTCCAACTCTCACATCCACACATGACCACTGGGAAAACCATAGCCTTGACTAGATGGACCTTTGTTAGCAAAGTAATGTCTCTCCTTTTGAATATGGTATCTATGTTGGTCATAATTTTCCTTCCAAGGAGTAAGCATCTTTTAATTTCATGGCTGCAGTCACCATCTGCAGTGATTTTGGAGCCCAAAAAATAAAGTCTGACATTAGTGGTAATTTGGATAGCAGCAATAGCAGACTGGCTCAGATGCACTTTCTGACTCTTCTCTCTCAATCTGAAGTGGCTGAAGTTAGTTCCCATTTATTCTCTTTCTCAGTTACCTGTTCTTTTTAATACTCTTTATCACAAATGGGGTTGATTCTTCGTTTATTTGCCTGTGGTTCCCCTCTAGACCAAGTGCCCTGTGAGGTGAGGGACTGTGTACATACAGTACCAGTACACACAGGACATGGACTGATCCAGCCAGTCTGTCATCAGCTTCCAACAAATAGAATGGACATGATCGAATTTGAATTAGGTGAAAAGGCATTCCCAGCAGGGTATTAAGTGCCAGAGGCCAGAGAAAGAGATGGTACATTTAAGAAGCTATAAATCAGATGACTATTGAATTTAGAGAATGTGGTTGTCATTTAGGCATGATTATAGGCCTGAACTAAGGTAGTTCAGTTCAGTTCAGTCGCTCAGTCGTGTCCGACTCTTTGCAACCCCCTGAACCACACAGCACGCCAGGCCTCCCTGTCCATCACCAACTCCCGGAGTTTATCCAAACTCATGTCCATTGAGTCAGTGATACCATCCAACCATCTCATCCTCTGTAGTCCCCTTCTCCTCCTGCCTTCAGTCTTTCCCAACATCAGGGTGTTTTCAAATGAGTTAGCTCTAGAGGCAGTGGAAATATAAAGAAGTGAAGANTCCCTGTCCATCACCAACTCCCGGAGTTTATCCAAACTCATGTCCATTGAGTCAGTGATACCATCCAACCATCTCATCCTCTGTAGTCCCCTTCTCCTCCTGCCTTCAGTCTTTCCCAACATCAGGGTGTTTTCAAATGAGTTAGCTCTAGAGGCAGTGGAAATATAAAGAAGTGAAGAAATACTTAGTTTTAGAAGGGACAGAACTTGGATGCTGAGTCTAGGCAAAGGATTGCCGAGTAATGGCATGGTCATCTGAGTGGATGGTGGTCATTTTCACTTAGAGGTTACAAAAAGAGGAAGGGAATTTGGAGGAAAGGGAAGTTCAGTTCTAGACTTGTGTGAGACGCCTGCAGGCCACCCTTGAGTGGCTATTTGGCGACCTGTGGGATTTATGAATCTGGAGCCCACGAAGAGACCAGGGTAACCAGTTTGATTTGGAAATGATTAGTTTATGAGGTTTAGAGTGGATAGAGGACTAAGTGAAATTCTGGGAAACACTCACAGCCCAGAAGCAGCAGAGAAAAAGGAGACTTGAGAGAAAACGGCCCGAGACTGAGGAGGAAATAAACCTGTGGACTGGCGGCAGCAAGGCCAGGGAACAGTGTTTGAGGAAAGAGGGAACCAGAGTCAAGTGCCTCGGAGGATAAGATTGGATTTAGCAACAGGTGTCCAGGAAAGATTTTTGGCATTTAGACATTTTGAATGATTTCTGCTTATGATAATCTAAACAATGACTAGACAATGACTAGATCAAAGGATATTAAAAATGCAAAAAACATTGATGGCTGTTGCCAAACTGCTTTACAAAACAATGATACTTACAGTCTACTAGAAGCGTATAATCATGACCAGGAACCCTCACCACATCAAGAACAGCCCAGTGGCTAAAAGGTCAGCCCACCAGGCTCCTCTGTCAATGGGGATTCTCCAGGCAAGAATACTGGAATGGGTTGCCATGCCCTCCTCCAGGGGATCTTCCCGACCCAGGGATCGAACACAGGTCTCCTGCACTGCAGGCAGATTCTTTACCGTCTGAGGCACCAGGGAAGCCTACATCCTGACTTTATTTACCATGNCCAGGCAAGAATACTGGAATGGGTTGCCATGCCCTCCTCCAGGGGATCTTCCCGACCCAGGGATCGAACACAGGTCTCCTGCACTGCAGGCAGATTCTTTACCGTCTGAGGCACCAGGGAAGCCTACATCCTGACTTTATTTACCATGTTCAGTTGCCTTGGGCAAGTTACTGAGTTTACTTTCTGCTTTTACAAAAATGGTGAAAGTGGTTGTTATACGAATGGCTAAAGGGAGTTCTACGTTTAAAACACTGAAAGTGCCCAGCACATTGTAAGTGCTGTTTCCAAGTAGATAACTGGGAGTATTCTGATGTTTTCATATTCTGGAGATTTGAAAGGTGATGAATAATATCTCTGCTTTTTATATTTTTCGTCAGCTTTATAAAGGTATGATTTCCACTCATTCAGTTCAGTCAATCCCTCGTGGCCGACTCTTTGCTCCCATTCTAAGTGTGCGATACAATGAGTGACAAAGGCTTGTACCTGTAACCACCACCACAGCCAGGTGTAGAGTATGTCCATCACCCTAAACAGCTCCCTTTGCCTTCTCCAGCCACACCCTAATCTCAAGACCCCACTGAGGACCATCGCTCTGTTTTCTTTTCCATGGATTAAAACTCAGAGCTTCGCGGGAATGCACTCACACAGAATGCGCTCTGGTTTGAGCTGCTTTCCTCACGCCTCTTGTTACCTGTATCAGTAGTTCATTTCTTTCTGTCCCTGATTGGTATTTAGTTTTGTAGCTATATTTCACCTTGCCTACCCATTCACCTGCTGCTCCCAAATTTGGGCTTTTATTCAGGTACAAGTCTTTGTGTAGAGGTGTATTTTCATTGTTTCAAATTGCATTTCTTTATTCTTTTGTTGACTTTTTAAAAGTTTTAAAAACTTTCTTAAGGCTGTTAATTTTGGAATGTGAAATGTGTCTTTTGTCTGTTTTAATTTGTGGTTTTAATGCTTTCTTACATGTGAGTTTTAATTATTGAAATACTCAAATCTTTATCTTTTCATTTTAATGTCTTCTATAGATTTATAGAAGTTTTTGGTGAAGGAATTTTTGATATTTTGATGCATGTATGTGTGTGTGTGTGTGTTTGAGACAGATCCCAGTTATTTGGGAGTGGGGGTTAATCAGTCTTCAGAATAGGCTGCTGGTCACAGTTATGAAGAAAACTGACATGAAAATGGAGTGTAACTCAAGCCATTGGTCACATGCACTGTAATCCCTTTGAGATTTTTAGGTTCATTTTAAAATCCGACTAGTGTATCCTTGAATGTGACAAGTCCAGGTACTCTGAAACCATTGTTTATCCTTTACATAATAAGATTTTTGTCCATAGCAGGAGTTTTCTGATTAGCTAAGGGTTTATGTCTATTAATAACATTTCTTATAGAAGAACATTTAACCATTTTGGTTTGAAAATTTTCCAAAATCCATTACATGTCTGCAATTTAAAGCTGAAAAGACTGCACTTAGTTTTAGTGTAACTCAGATTAGTCATGATGAATATTATTCTTTGTATCCTTTAGAGGTGATAACCTGGAAGCTTTTCTAAGTGTGGTGGAATATTGCTGTGTCCAGCGGCCTCGGCTTTGTCTGTTTTGTGAGTTTTTTATACTTTCTATAATTTCTGCCACATCCTCTGATGGTTGTTGCGGTTCCTCAGCAGTGTCCTGGATGGTACTTCCAGTTTTCTTGTGCACATTGACATTAGATAGCTGTACCATTAGGAATCGTAGAAAAGGAGTACATAGGATCCAAATGAGTGAACTCTTTTTGAGTAGTAAAATACAGGTTTTTGCATCTATTTTTGCTTCTACAGAAGCCTGCCCTTATACTTCATTGTGCTTGACTGTGTTCTGAAGTGTTAAAGTTGCAGATAAATAAAGATGATCTTTACATTCCATGATACATTTTTCAAAGGTCAGTGTTTTCTTTCCATAAGTGAGAAACTGGATCAGTAATAGTCATAATGACTAAGACAATGTAATACTTGTGCAAGGCACTCTCCTAAGTGCTTTGGATATACTCATTTAATCTCTTCAACATCTTAACTGCTATCTCACAGCTTAGCCCATGTCCCTGATTCTTTGCCACTTCTATGGTTCCTAACTTCTAACCATTAGTTCAGTCGCTCAGTCATGTCCAACTCTGCGACCCCATGGATTGCAGCACGCCATGCCTCCCTGTCCATCACCAACTCCCGGAGTTTACTCAAACTCATGTCCATCAAGTCAGTGATGCCATCCAACCATCTCATCTTCTGTCCTCCCCATCTCCTCCCACCTTCAATCTTTCCCAGCATCAGAGTCTTTTCAGATGAGTCAACTCTTCGCATCAGGTGGCCAAAGTATTGGAGTTTCAGCTTCAGCATCAGTCCTTCCAATGAGCACCCAGGACTGATCTCCTTTAGGATGGACTGGTTGAGTCCAAGGGACTCTCAAGAGTCTTCTCCAACACCACAGTTCAAAAGCATCAATTCTTCTGTGCTCACCTTTCTTTATAGTCCAACTGTCACATCCATACATGACTAACCATCAGGGTTATAAAAAATATGCAGATGCAGAGCCAGGTGGTAAAATAGCAGATGCTGCTTAGTTTGGTTCCTGGTTTAACAATGTAACATACATGAGAATTTCAAAGCATGCACCTGGGGACTTGGGCGAGCAATCTCTAGAACTGAGTCTTAGCAGGCTTTTTCTACTTAGATATTTTATCAACTGTCTTCTTTTTCCTTTGAGAACTCTTTGGTGACTTGTGTAAGACAGTACAATTAAGCTTCTTTTTAAAAGCTTATGCAGAGTCTGTTCAAACATTTTAAGAATTAGAACAGAATTAAAGCTTGTGCACTTGAAAATATCATATACAGTAGCAGTTTCGGGGTAGTGAAAGCACCACAGACTTTTAAGAAGAGATTCCTTCAGGAAAAGGTCACTGATTGAAAACACTTGCATGCTTAGTGCTGCTTCTGGAGGGAGCAGTTTGTATCCTTTAAGTAAGTTATTTTGTGGTGTTTAATTTCCTTATTAATTTAACATCTACAGATGCCTTGAAAGCACAAAAGCAGCCTCCTCCAGGAACTTTGTCCTTTTTGCCCCCACCTTCAGTAATCTCTCTTTTTTCAGTCTCTTATAACAGTTCACTTTCCAGAGCTGTTTCATTTTTTTCAGCCTCATTCTGGAAGGTGGTAGCATGGTCTCGAAGTCTTGAATATGTTTACAGTTGTTTTTTTTACTGGTCATCATTTTAAAATAAATAAATACATGGAAATGAAGATCTTTCTGCTTTTTCAGACCATTTTTGTACTCAGTGAAACCATCAGTGGTACTTGAATTGCTATTCAGTGCATCTGTATAGCTTGGGAACTTTTGACTGTCTACCACATGTATTTAAAGTGTTTTAAAATGATAGCCCACTTGAAAATATTTTGTCACAAATTTGTTTCATAAATGTATAATTAATGCCACATTCCATCTGACTGTTCATTAGCCTTCTGAATCTGTTCCCTGAAAAATAGGGAGGATGATACCTACTTAACAAAGCAGTTGTGAACATTAAATTAGATAATATCTGTAAAAGATCCTATTACACAGTTATCCCATTACTGGCTTATAAATGATTCTTCTTAACTGTGGGTTGAAATCAAACATTTTACATCTCAGTTATCTTTAACAGTGTTTGAAATGAGTAATCTTATCATGAGATAAAGCAAAATAACATTATTGAGCACAGTTGAAAATGAATTTTCTCAGGTTTTTAAAAAGTTCTTATTAAAATATTTTATAAGCCATCTTGGTGTGTCACTTGAGGTCCTCCTACCTCATTTTCAGGATCCCATCACTTGTACATGTTTGTGTGCATGTGTGTATACTAATTGATGTTTTGTAGTGTTTCTGTTGCACAGTTTTGATTTTCGGATCTGGACCTCCTCGCTGTAATGTTAGTTTTGGAAGCACAGTAGCTAAGACATCTAGTGCACGTGTGTCAACAGTTGTGGTCCTGGAAGAGAGTGAAGTTTCTGCTTTGCAGATGGAGAGCCTGAAAGACAGGACGTTTCCGTAGTTACTGTGTTTATGACAGCCCTTTTGAATGCAGTGTCAGGCTCCATGGGGATAACATCTGTGAGCAAATGAGCTGCAACTAATCCTAACGCAAATAAAGCTAGCAGCCATCTCTCCATCCCCGAGTTACTGGAGTCATCTGCTGAAGTGAGGAGGCGGGACCAGAATGTCCCTGAAGCCCTGTTAGCACTTACTCGTGATCTCTGTCAGCTCTCTGAGTTATTTGACTTGTCCACCTCTTAAAAGCATCACAAGCTGTTATTTTGTTCCAACTATGGATATCACTTGTTTACTGGTGGTGACATTTTTAGAAAAAGAGCTCATATTTGGAGGGGAGATCTGTGTCAAAGGGTTCTGTCTGTCTGTTCTGAAAACTCAAGCATCTAGTAGATGCTTCCTTTATGGCTTATGCTCCCCTTATGGTCAGGTGTTATAATAGTAAATATAAACTTTCAGAGTAAATTTGATGTATTTGACACATGGGCGTTTATTCAGTGCTACAGGGCAGCATGGGATGAAGGTGCCCCCGTTTTGTTCTCTCTCTGTCCCTTGTCAACACCCCAGCAGTCTGCAGGGCCTCAGGGAAATGCCCAGTAATGCCAGTGGCTCTCAGTTTAAATTCAGGACCACTGAGCCCAACGGGGCCTTAGTGGGGCCCAGCATTGCTGCGGCAAGGCTTGCTTGCCTCGGGCTCTCCTAGTCAAGGATCACACTTTCTCCTCTCTCAGCCTCTTCTCTCCTTTCTCTGCTGGAGGTGCCTAACCTCTCACATTATCTACTGTCCTACAACCTCTCACCATATCTACCGTCGCGTAATCTCTCACCTCACCCACCGTTGTATAACCTCTCACCATATCTCCCGCTGTGTGACCGCTCACGGTACCGTCGTTTTTCACGTATCTACCGTCGTGTGACCTCCCACGGTATCTACCGTCATGTGACCTCCCACCGCATTTACTGTCGTGTGACCTCCCACCGTATCTACCGTCACGTGACCTCCTGCCGCATCTACCGTCGTGTGACCTCTCACTGTAGCTACCGTCGGGCACGCGCAAGCTCCTGTGGCGCTCTGGTTGGCACCGTGCCCTCTTGCTGCCTGGAGCTGCCCGCCTCCGCTCCTCTGGCCCCGTCCCCTGCCGCCCACCTTCAGCTCTCTCTGGTGGCTGTCCCTTCTCTCGCCTGCATCGTGAATCATCCCCCTCCCCTCTTGACCAGGTCATGCCTCTCAGCATCCTCACATGTGGAAATCATTCCCTCTTAAGGAAAGAGAGATGAAGGAAAGGGGAAGCTTCCTGGGGAGGCCCTATGGTTTCCTGCAGCCGCCGGCCCACTTCTCTGTTCCTCTTCCCAGTAAATATCCTCAGACGAGCTGTCCACTCCAACTTTACTTTCAGTTCAGTTCAGTCGCTCAGTCGTGTCCGACTCTTTGCGACCCCATGAATCGCAGCATGCCAGGCTTCCCTGTCCATCACCAACTCCTAGAGTCCACTCAGACTCACGTCCATCGAGTCCATGATGCCATCCAGCCATCTCATCCTCTGTCATCTCCTCCCGCCCCAAATCCCTCCCAGCATCAGTCTTTTCCAATGAGTCAACTCTTCACATGAGGTGGCCAGAGTACTGGAGTTTCAGCTTCAGTATGTGACTGGTGATAGAAGCAAGGTCCAATGCTGTAAAGAGCAGTATTGCATAGGAACCTGGAATGTCAGGTCCATGAATCAAGGCAAGTTGGAAGTGGTCAAACAGGAGATGGCAACAGTGAACGTGGACATTCTAGGAATCAGCGAACTAAAATGGACTAGAATGGGTGAATTTAACTCAGATGACCATTATATCTACTACTGTGGGCAAGCATCCCTCAGAAGAAATGGAGTAGCCATCATGATCAACAAAAGAGTCCGAAATGCAGTACTTGGATGCAATCTCAAAAATGATAGAATGATCTCTGTTCGATTCCAAGGCAAACCATTCAGTATCACAGTAATCCAAGTCTATGCCCCAACCAGTAACACTGAAGCTGAACTTGAACAGTTCTATGAAGATCTACAAGACCTTTTAGAACTAACTTTCCTTTACTCTGTCTTAATCTCTCCGAGAAGGCTTTCGAGTCTGCTGCTATCAAAACTGGCTGCAAGGTCACCATGATGTCTCCATAGTCAAACCCACGGATGCAGTCTTGGTGACCTGGCTCCCCCTGCCAGCAGCCCTTAACACACTCACTGTTTCTTGGCTCTTGACTTTCAAGACCCCACTCTCCCTGCTTTGCTTACTTCAGTGGCAGCCTGCTCCTCATTCCCTGGATCTTAAACACTGCCAAACCCAAGGGTTGGCCCTTAGACGTCTTCTGCATCTGTGCTCACCTCCTAGGCAAATCCAGCAGGTGCCAGGCTATGTCCTAACATGTCTTACTGATGACTCCTGATACTGTACCTCCACTGGGACTTCTCCCTTAACCCACACACGTCTCATGTCCAGTGGTCTGGATTTCTCCCATGGGGTGTCATAACAGCCAGAGCAGAGTTCCTGATTTCCAGCACTCTGAACCTGCCCCTCCTGCAGCCTTCCCATCTCCAGCTGCTGCGTCAGAAAGGGAAGAGTCGCTGTCAGCTGCTGTCTCAGTATTGCCCGCTTGCTGTACCTTCAGAACAGGTCCTGGATGCCACCGTTTCTCAGTCTCCACGGCCACCTCTTGAACGGATTGTCACCGCTGCCTCCTCACTGGTTTCCTTGCTTTCACCCAGAGCAGCCCCAGGGAACCTTTTAAAACCTTGAGCCGAGTTCCCGAGCGCTCAGAGCTTTCCAGTAGCTTTCTGTCTCGGCGGGGGGAAAAGCCGGTCTTCACGGCGACTGGCATGGCCCTGCCGCCTTTTCTTCCTTGCCATCTCTGTCTCTCCCCTCCCGCCTCCTCCCTCCCCACCTCCCGCTCCCCCTCACTATTCCTCCTGTGCTCCCCCACGTCTCTTCCAGGTGTTCCCAGGGTCACTGTCTTCAGTTCAGACTCACTTTATCAGGGAGCCCTTCTCTGAAAAGTCTGTCAAATACAGTACCGGCCTACATGCATTCCTCCTAAGAGAACACCTACATTAATACACTATTCACTGCCTCCCTCTTTTGAGGACAGGGGCATTGTTCTGCCACCACTGTATCCTCAAGACCCAGAAAAAGCCTGGCACCCCGTGGGAGCTGAAGAAATGAATGAAGGTGGAGATGATTCATGGTATGGGTTTATGAATATAGAGGTCTTGGATTACTTAATAAAATTAAGAATTTAATGCAACTTTTTAAAACCCTACGTAAAAAACATGATAGGTCCATATCCACGTCAACTCTTACCCTTGATCCCTTGTTTCAACCTGTATTTGATGATGAGGCTGTTACCAACATTGAAGTATAAATTACCTAGAGGACAGTGTGCTAAGATTATCCTGCATAGCCCCCACAATTCAGCATATGTTATTATCCCATTTTATGAAAAGGAAATGAGGTTTAAAGAGCCTGAAGCCAGTTGAAGACAGGAAGTGGCAGGGCTGGGATGCATCTGGAGCTGGTGTGCCCAGCTCCAGAACCAGACTTCAGCTGATGCAGCTGCTAAAATAAAAGCCTCCTGGAGATCCTCTTTAAGTTTGGTCATTTGTATGTTTATATGCTTTAATAGCTTTTTAAGAAATGATACTTCATTTTGGGAATCAGGGATTCAATTTTGTAATTGTTCAGTCACTCAGTTGTGTCCGACTCCTTGCGACCCCATGGACTGCAGCACGCCAGGCTTCCTTGTCCATTACCAACTCCCAGAGTTGTAATCGTTAAGCAGTGATAAATAATAATGGAGAAGGAAATGGCAACCCACTCCAGTCTTCTTGCCTGGGAAATCCCATGGACAGAGGAGCCTGGCAGGGTACAGTCCATGGGGTCACAAAGAGTTGGACATGACTTAGTGCCTGAACATCAACAAATAAACTGTAAATGAGATACTTTTTACAAATTTTGAACTAAACTTGAGATCTCATGGCTCTTTGCCTAGTGACCTAGAACAGCTTTGTGACCTNTCTTGCCTGGGAAATCCCATGGACAGAGGAGCCTGGCAGGGTACAGTCCATGGGGTCACAAAGAGTTGGACATGACTTAGTGCCTGAACATCAACAAATAAACTGTAAATGAGATACTTTTTACAAATTTTGAACTAAACTTGAGATCTCATGGCTCTTTGCCTAGTGACCTAGAACAGCTTTGTGACCTGGTTCATACCTGCTGAGCTGTTGCAAAGGTTGTAACGGCTTTGGTGTGTGAGTCCATAGCTACGGATGATGCCGAACTGGGAGTGCTCTGGCTACTTCTCAAGAGGGAAATGAGACATGAATTCACAACTAAAGATTCTTACAGTTAGCTTTGCGGTAGACGATTACTCTTGAGAAAGACAGCCTCGCACTCAGAACAGAAACTCTGCTGGCAGATGAGACAGGGAGGGAACCGCCGAGTACAGTGAAGAGGGTATAGGTGAAACTGTGGCAAGTCCTCTTCGTTTTCTTGTCTTCTAGAAGAGATGAGCCAAGTAGTCAGAGCTGGGGATTCAAACAGCCTCATGCCCTGCTTCTTCCTTCTTTCTCTCTGCCACATTGTCACCCTTCTCGTCCGCTTTCTAAGGCACGAATCCCTGCTGAAGACCTCAGAGGTTGGCAGCAGGCACTTGGTGTTTCTGGTGATACAACCACCAGATCTCACTTAGAGGTTCCAGAGGCCTGCGGAGTGAGCTGTTGTTGGTCACACTTGCTCCCCGTGGAAGGAAACAAAATGCTGCCCTGGTTTTTGTATGAGAAACTTTATAGAATGAAGCAGTTAGTGACGCCCTGGGGTAGCCAGTAACTAATCATCTGAGACTAAATTCTGTAGATAATGTACTGAATATTGTCAGTAAGGACATACATTTTTTTGTTGTTGTTGTTACTACCATGAATCTTAAATGTGACTCCACTTTCGAATCTTAAATGTGACTCCACTTTCAAAACAGTCTATTGAATCTACTCTGAAAAAAGAGCTTTCAGGTAACCTCTTCTCTGAGGTTCTGTTTCTACTGGTGGGGAACAAATGTCAGAAATGTGAGAACTAATTAGAGGCACTATAACAGCATTCCTCAATTCATTCATGACATGGTAGCATGAAACATTTTTGTTGGTCTTACCTAATGTAAGTGACACTACCAAGCTTTTGTATTTGCTAGTACCACAACTTTATGCAATAGGTTTTTATTTCTTGTCAATTTTATGCTTTGTTTTGGGATGGCATGATTCATTCCTCTATTTTCATTGAATTTAGAAAATGCAGACTGTGTATTTCAAGGTATTATACAATGTGTATATAATTTAGAATTTTCTCCCAGGTATATTGAGTTCATTATTTAAAAATCGCTGAGATATAATTTTTCAAAGTTTCAAAAAAAGTAACTTAGCTGTCTTTAAACAAGACTGTTTATGAACAGAGAAATAAGATAGGAAGTGACAAGGGCACACAATTAGCAGCACCTCTTAAGGATTAGCCCGTAAGGTGATAGGAAGTATTCTCATTGTGTTTTTTTATTTTTGTGGGCTTTGTGTCATGACCTTTTCATTTTTTTCCTCCGTTCCAACATCTGCTGGCTTTTAAATGGAATCATTTCTTTGGTATTTTCAGTGTTTGAGGGTTGCTTTGCACATACCCTGCTATTGTTCCCAAGCAACTGACCGGGTCAGATTTAAGACTGGGCTTTCATGCTGTGACCTTAATAACTAAAGCCTTTTTGGCCTTAAAATATGAATTGTAATTTATTTCTTTGTTCACCTCCCCCCCCCCCTTTTTAAAACAGGCTGCAGATACTCTGGCTGTAAGGCAAAAAAGAAGAATTTATGATATCACCAATGTCTTGGAAGGAATTGACTTAATTGAAAAAAAGTCAAAAAACAGTATACAATGGAAGTAAGTTACAAACCACTCTAGTCTACCCTTTTCTTCTCAGTGCTCTGTGAACGCTGACCTTTCTGCTATGTATGTCTCCTGAGTTCTCTGGCCCAGCCATCTACACCGGTCACACGGCTCCTCCCGTGTCCCTGGCACACCTCTGGGCTTGTGTCCCTCCTGTGTGACACGGGATGGCCCCTGGCTCACTCCGCTGTTTAATTTGCACTCTCAAAGTTCAAGTCTTCCTCCAGCTGCTCACTTGGTACACACTGCATCCTGCTCTGTATCATTAATCCTTCTTTACCTGGGTGTTCTATGTACTCACCTAATATAAACTCCTTGAAAACAGGAACTAAGTCTGATATATACAAGAATATGTACTTTGTAAATAATGATTAGTTGAAATGCATGTTGTCATTTGTTAACTGTTGTATGTTTGACTGTGACAAACATGTTCTTTTCCACAAATTTGTCCCCCTTATCCTTCACTTTTCAGTTTATTTTAGCCAAAAATCCCAGCAAAAGACTAAAAGATGGTAATCTGTTTTACCCGCATCTCAGTCCATGTAATTAGACTACCAGTGTGACCATTCGACTCCAGCATCCTTTGGTGCCTCAGTCACCAGTTGACCTTCTAGATGACAAAGAGCACACTAGGACAGATTGAGACTTTTGTAATTTGGGTGTTTAAGTTTTCTAAAGATTTTAATGGTTAATGGTTTTAGAAGAGTGTAAAGATTTTTGTTTTAAATATATTCAGTGAGTTTTAAAATTTTTACTATAAAAATTGTTAACCTAGGTCTAATACTGGGGATATTAATTTTCATATGTCTTTAAGAGGTGTAGGTGCTGGCTGTAATACTAAAGAAGTCATAGATAGATTAAGATATCTCAAAGCTGAAATTGAAGATCTAGAACTGAAGGAAAAAGAACTTGATCAGCAGAAGTTGTGGCTACAGCAAAGCATCAAAAATGTGATGGACGACTCCATTAATAATAGATATCCTTTTAAATAGAAATCCTTTTATATCTTTAAATACATAGATATATGTATTTATATATTCTTTCAGTCTGAACATCAGTTATTCTAGTGTTTTTAGAGACTGCAGTTTTGCAAGGGATTATAACATTTTAATTTTATAACATTCTTCTAATAATTTATATGAATATTTTAAAATTTTTACTTTCTAAGTCATATAGTAAATCTCTTAGCATGAAGATGCGTCTGTTGCAAGTTCTCCTATCTTTGGTCTACCCATCGACAGGATACAGTACACTAGCTAGCGTGTCCTTAACAGGGAGTCTGCAAATTTGGAGGTCATTGTTAAATCATTGTTCTGAAGCTAAATCATTCAGTGTTTCAAAGTGGTTAAAAGTTCAGCAACTCTTCAATGTTTTTTAAAAAATTAACTTTGGTTTGAAAATGAAATAACACAGGCCTGCAATCAGTCCAGGATACATTCTGCCTCATATTAACCCAAAGATAGTACTTTAGTAGCGTGTAGGGTCTCAAGGCTTGGATATCTACCATATTTAGGGAAAAACATTAGTGATATACTCCATGTGTTCCTTATGACCACTGAGTTTCAGATATGTGACTGTTGATTTGTGACTTAACCGTACTCATATGGAACATTTTAACTACATTTATCTTGTACCACCTCTCATGAACTTTTGACTGTGTATATAATTTATTTTTCACGTTGTCTTGTCTTTGGTGAACAAGTCCATGATGTCATTTGTTATTTCCTTTCTAGAATCAGAACTCCTTAACAGTTTGATAATAATGGGGTCCTCAGCTGTGCCTTGTGGAGCCCCGAGATTCCAAAAAGCACTGAACTAGCTGATCACGCACTTTGCTGCACTGCTTGCCAGGATCGCGGGCACTCCCAGTTCCCCAAACCGTGACCCAGGAAGAGTCTCGATGCAGCGACTTCTGTAGTTGACTCTTCACTCCCACCGACAGCATCTTTCCCCCCATCAGTGTACTTTCCCCAGAAGCTCCTGTCTCCATGGATGTGTTTCCTTCCCTCTCCCAAGAGTCCTCAGATGACACAGAAATCCAAAGTGGCTTCTTCTTAGAGCAAAGGATGAATACTTCTCTTACGGATCTTTATTTGGTTGCCTTTTCAGACAAAAGACTTGAGTTCTTTTTGATCTGATCTTGTGTGACAGTCCCTTCATGCATTTGGTCTCTTTGGCCTTCAGATTTATTATCTTAATTTATATATCCAGGCCTTGATATAAATGTTGTTCCTTAACTCTCTGACAGTACATTTTCCTATGTAACTCATGAAGACATCTGTAATTGTTTTAATGGTAAGTACTGTTAGTAAATTTTTTATGTTCTTCCTTTGATCAACGTTATTTAGTGTAATGTGATTTTAAATGCCCCATGCAGTCACCTCAAGTCATTATTTTGGGTTTGTGGACATTTTTTGGTCTCCCTCTATAGTGCTATGTGGTGATAGGCTGCTTTCATTTCTGTTCTCATAACAATAACTGCTTTTCCCAGCTTTCACTTCATTTCCTGCCTTGGTAGGTATATACTCTGTGTGGGAGAGGCAGCTAAGACAGAGAGGGATTAAATAACAGTCTCAGAGTCATAGAATGAGAGTCAATGACTAAACTTGAACTAGAGCATGGTTCTCATTGGTACTGTTTATGAAAATATATGTAGCAGATGTGCTGGTAAAAAATGCACAAAAAATGCTCAAAGAAAGCATGAGGACACAGTAAGGCTTATCCATTTATAATCTGGAAAATTATTCCTCACCTTATTCCATCCCCGGCTTCCATGTTTTCCCCTTAAGATGATATGCTCAGTTGCGTCCAACTCTTTGCAGCCCCGTGGACTGTAGCCCACCAGGCTCCTCTGTCCATGGAAATTTTCAGGCAGGAATACTGGAGTGGGTTGCCACTTCCTACTCCAGGGGATCTTCCTGACCCAGGCATCGAAACTGCATCTCTTGCATCAGCAGGCAAGATCTTTGCCACTATGAATAACTAAAATGGGGGTGGGGGCTGAATTCCCATAATATAGTAAAATATGCCTGGGCTATTAAAAGGACAGTCTGGTATCATGCACACACCAAAAAAAAATCTGCC
Organism: Oreotragus oreotragus; assembly: GCA_006410675.1. Classification (NCBI taxonomy): domain Eukaryota; kingdom Metazoa; phylum Chordata; class Mammalia; order Artiodactyla; family Bovidae; genus Oreotragus; species Oreotragus oreotragus. The sequence continues at coordinate 31,205 of SJYX01000318.1, forward strand.
AAACGCTTTGCCAAGTAGAAGCTGACTCTAAGACCATGCTGGTTTTATATGTGGCCTTATTGCTCTACTTTGTCACCGTATTTCCCAAGCTTTCAAAGAAAGTTTGGGGACATATTCTTAATGTTCAGCCCAGCAGATACTGCTGTAGAATCTGGCTTCAAAAGTTCATGTAAGCTTAAGATTTCACTGTATCATACCTATTTAAGTAGTATAAATACTGAACTAAAGTAAGTAAAGTCACTCAGTCGTGTCCGACTCTTTGTGACCCCATGGACTGCAGCCCACCAGGCTCCTCAGTCCATGGGATTCTCCAAGCAAGAATACTGGAGTGGGTTGCCATTTCCTTCTCCAGGGGATCTTCCCAACCCAGGGATTTGAACTCGGGTCTCCTGCATTGGAGGCAGACGCTTTAACCTCTGAGCCACCAGGTTAGTCCCAAATACTGAACTAAACAGTATTATTTAACTAAGGCTAAAAGGAAGTTTTGAGAGTCTCAGACATGGCATGAGCCTGAGTGAAAGCAAAATTAACTTGAGCAGAATGTGTTAATGAAAATAGAGTGAATACATTGACCCTGTTGTAAGATCTACTGACATGAGTGTGTGTTTAGTCACTCACTCGTGTCTCTTTGTGGCCCTATGGACTGTGGCCCACCAGGCTCCTCTGTGCGTGTAATTCTCCAGGCAGGAACACTGGAGTGGGTTGCCTTTCCCTTCTTAAGGGGTCTTCTTGACCCAGGAGTGAAAACCAGGTCCTCCTGCATTGCAGGCAGATTCTGGGCCATCTAAGCCACCAGGAAAGCCCTTGAGGATTAAACGACGTTATAAATATCTGTATCTCTGTATATAAAACTGACAGATATATTACCTCATTTAATCCTCAAAAACCCTGTGCGGTAAGTTATGTCACCTCCATTGTACAGAATAAGAACCAGAGCCCAAGGTCACCAAGTCCGAGGATTCCGACTCCACAGCCCACTCTCGTGGCCGAGGTATTGCAAGATCAATAGTGTTCCTAAAATGTAAAAATCTTTCTTAATTTTTTTTGACCAGGTGATACACTTTTGGCCATTCAAGCACCTTCTGGTACACAACTGGAGGTACCTATCCCAGAAATGGTACGTATGTAGGATAGCTTTTGTTAAAATGGATCTGCTATGTCACGAGGGACAAACATTTTCTGGAGCTGAACATGAGCTAATTGTAAACACTTTCAAGTTACTGCTTTTAAGTTGTAATAAGTATTCATATCTGAATTTAGATGTCTTCAGTACTTTTGCAAAATTATGAATATGACTGATCATATTAGTTTTTAAAAATTCTTATTTGAGCTAGAAGACATCAAGGAATGAGTGATGATACAGTCAGTAACCTTAAAAAGTCAGTGTGACCAATCTATAGCCAATATAACAATCCTGAGGAAAAAGTTCACTTTAAATATCAACAGTAATATACTGCTTTAAATTAGGTCTTTTAAAAAACATTTTCTGGCTTCTTGAGTCAAAGATATCTGTTGACTCTATGCTAATATAAATTTCATGATTTTCATTTTCAAATTTCCTAAAACAGATTTGAAAACTAACAATTTAAAAAGGTAGAAAAATATTACTGTTATCTATTACCTCCTTTGCTTCTCCCAGCTATACTAGAAGTTTGTATTTAGGCATTTATAGTTTCTGAAGCCTCAGGATACAAATTACCTTTTTGAAATGGAGGGGATTTACATGTATATCTCTGTAGGAAAAATCAGTTGTCTTTGTGCTTTGCTGAATGGAAACAAATTTTGCCTTGTGAAACTTGCCATTTAAGACCACGTGTTGAGATGACCACCGTAAGCATGACTGCCGCTGCCAATGGACAAGACATTCCACAGCTGAGGGGAATGCTCTGAGCACTGCTGAGCACGGAGTGTATCATTACAGCAAAAATAGACGCCTTCCAGCATTCTACAGCTGGGAGTTTTTGATGGCCACTATTTGGGAAAAGCTCACTTCTAGGGTCACGGGCTTTGCAGTCCTCAATGTCCCATTCTACTCCTGGTTGCTACACTGCTTTGCTTAACGACTTTTGTTGTATTTAGCTTTTTTTTTTTTAATGAAAATATGATAACACATTTATAGTAGACTTGGAAAAAACAGAACAAGGTTACATAGAGTTCCATCATGTATGGATGTTCCATTAGTTATTTTAAGTAAATATTTTTAGTTGGAGTTTCAACATGAAACTCTCAAGAATAGAATGCATACACAGAGAAGCAGGATACAGTAGTTGCCTGTCTCATTTTTAGCATTTCATGTTGGTTAGAGATGTTCACCGTTGTTCATTTGTTCATGCCCAATAACTTCAAAGGGTCAGAATGGACAAAAGAAATACCAGATCAATCTAAAGAGTCATTCAGGACCTATCCACGTGCTGCTTATAAATAAAGAGTCCAGCTCCTCTAAGCCTGTGGTTTTCCCAGTGCCCCCACCAGACGACCTCACACAGCCTCCCTCCCAGCCCTCCACCCCAGTGCCTCCACACAATCCCAGCACAGCCGTTCAGAGCCTGCCTGAGCCAACTGTCTCTGAACGAAGCCAGACTCTTCAGCACACAGCGGCCACAGACTTGTCTTCAGGTAAGTTCAGAGCCATTGTTTTCAAAAGCAGAGAAAATATGAAAACTGCATTGGACAAGTTAGAAAGCATTTCTGAATCTCTCAGTTGTGATGTATTAATTTTGTGTCTCCTATGTGCCCAGCACTGGAATGTGTATTATGACGAAAATTTAAAAACAGATCCTGTCTTTAATTACATTTTGTTGTTTAGTTGCTAAGTTGTGTCCGACTCTTTGCTACCACACGGACAGTAGCCGCCAGGCTCTTCTGTCCATGGGATTTTCCAGGCAAGAATACCAGGGTGGGTGGCCAATTCCCTCTGTTTTACTTGTTTCACAGACTGTGTAAATATGTATGTATTTACAGTTTTCCTTAGGATTCCATTTTGGAATTAAACCATATTTGTTCTTTTTGCTGTTAAAATATATAAAAAGAAATGTAAAAAAACTTTATCACATTTCTGTTTCCAGCAGGATCTGTTAGTGGAGATATCATTGATGAGTTAATGTCTTCTGATGGTAAGTAGTTAAAAAAAATAACTAACCTTACATATTAATAATGCTTTTCTAGAATTTATGAGTGGCATTGATTTAAAAGACATGAAGAACCTGTATTTTTTAACTGCTTAATGTACTGTGATGGTTCATTTAATTTACAGTTAAGTTATAGGCATCATGAAGCGTTTCTTTGCCTGCATTTTTATGAAAAATAACTCATAAGGGGATACTTAATCATGTTTACAGAATAAACTTCTATACTGTTGGCATACTAGCCCTTTTCACACCTGAAGAATCTGGCCAAGAAGAGTAAAACAATACATCTGAGTCAACAAGAAATCTGAAAACTCAAGTTTTGTACATTTGCCCATCATGGCTAATTTCCCTGTTAGCCACATCATCGTCTAACCAGAAATAATTCCTAAAAATCAGCTAATTGGGCCTCCCCTTCCTACAAATTCTTGGGATTCCTAACACGTATGTACAACACACACAGCAGCTGTTAAATTAGCAAGCTTTCTAGTAACCACTTAAGAGACTTACCAGACATTTCTGTAAAAGCAGGGAATTTCAGCATATTTATTAATTTATGTTTGATTCCTTTCTGTTTTCAAAGTGGTAGCTTATTTAGCAGATCAGAGAAAATACTCTGACTTATGTTTCTCAATCATTTTAGTGATGAGTTCAACCAACAAAATTTTTAACTTGTTTCCCAAGCTAAACCTATAATCAGTGCATAAAATGTCTTTTAAATAAGACTCTTTGAAGATACACACAAAATACAAATCATTAATTTGATCGTTATATTTCCTGTTGTATTTTTTAAATTTCCTGTATAACATGGGAAGCATAATTTGGCTTGATGTTTTTGATAGTGTTTACCTTAGACATCATTCCCTGTATGCAGAAACCATCTTTAACACTGCATTTGTGTTTTTGCTTGCAGTGTTTCCGCTCTTACGGCTTTCTCCGACCCCAGCAGATGACTACAACTTTAATTTAGATGATAATGAAGGCGTTTGTGATCTGTTTGATGTCCAGATACTAAATTATTAGATTCCATGGCAACTTGGGACTGTTATCTACCTCTCACTGTGTAACATTTTAGACTTCTTAATAACCTAAGTATTTAAAATAATGAATGTAACACCTTTTTAGTTCACTGATTCTGAAATGTTCTTCCCTAATACTTTCTTTTTGCTTCACAAAACTTCAACCATAAAAACAAAGGATTCTGACTGTTTCAGGAGAAAAAATGATTTCACATCCACCAGCCCTCCACCCTCAAGTAATTACTTTCTGAAATTTCAACTTTTCTTGCCATTGTGAACCCTTCTTTTTTTTTCCCTTATATGAGAAGAAAGTTAAAGCAGACTTCAGGTCATGAAAAGCAAAAAAGTTGGCCAAGGGCTCATCACTTGTTTTGTCTTCCACGTTTACTGCCACAAGCCTGTCCGTGTTTCTTTGTGTCCTCCTGGCCAGACATTCACTGCCACTTGTAAAGTGAAGGGTGTAAGCTAGGGCATATTAACTGTCTCAGTGAACAGAGTTTGTGAAGTGCCTTCTGTTTTAGCACTTTAAGTTTATCACATTTTGTTGACTTCTGACATTCCACTTTCCTAGGTTATAGGAAAGATCTGTTTATGTAGTTTGTTTTTAAAATGTGCCAATGCCTGTACATTAACAAGATTTTTTAAATAAAATTGTATAAAAGATTAAATTTATTGGTCTTTTGGGGGAATTTTATGCATCATTGGTGTATTACAATTGAGCCATTAATCTTGTAGCTTCATCAACATTAACTGGTACGTTTTCATGACACGGCTGAGATATCTAGAGAAAAGAAGTTACATTTAAAATTTTAGATAACAACTGCAAACAAAAATGACACAGTCTACTGACATATAATTACTATCCAATATAATTTCTTCCAGTTGTACTTTTGGAAGTAGAACAGTAAATTCCCATATTTAGACTCAATGTTTTAAAATCTGAATGTGCTATACATACTACAGAGCCAAGTACTAAAAATTACAATCAATATGGGCTTTGAAAATTTGGAATTTAATTTATTAGCCAGAACAAAAGCAAGTGATTTCTACTCACCAGTTGTTTCTGCAGAGGTTCAAGGGAAAGGCCTTTTGAGAAGTTTGCCAGTTCCTTCTGTATATCTATAAAAGCTTTATTCACTCTGTTAACTTTTTCATCATTCATAATGTTTATCTTTTAAAAAAAAGAAAAAGCAGTAATTCATGATCTTAAAACCATTACAGATAACATACAGGCAACTTTAACCTTACTAAACCCCCAAATCTATAAACTCATCCATCCTACCAATTTGTGCAGATAATTCACACTAAAAATTTAACAGTCTTTTTTTTTTTTTTTTTTAAATTTAACAGTCTTATTGAGACATTTTAGACAAAAGGTTCTGTTAAAAAAAAAAAAAAAGAATTATGTAGCTATACCTTCTACCTCGACTTTTCTGGTATAAGCAGGCCAAAACACATGCCTATAATCTTTCCAGGCTATGACACTACCATCTCTTATCTGTGAAACGAGGACCCTGGATAGACCCCTTCCAGTCCCAATAGCACCTCTCCGAATCCTCCTTGACAGCAGCGCCCGGCAGTCTCCTGAGAACAGTGGCTCATGGAGCCCTCCGTGCCTGAGTCTACAAGGCGGGGGTGGCATTCTGTTCACTGCTGTGCCCCAACCATTTCTCCTTCAAAATCCCAGCTCCTCTGCACCTTATGCGCAAGGACATTCTGACATCCTTCTCACTACTGTCACCTATCTCAACCATGGTTATTTACTCCTTTGTGAAAGATCTCAAAAGTTGGCTCACTGACCCCCCTCGTGCCTGGCATCACTGCTTAGTGGCTTCAACAAGAACCTATCCAATGGCTGCTTAATCTTTTCAGGTCCTCATCTCCAGGGATCTTTCCCACGACTTACCTTGCCATCACTGCCATGCGGTGCCTTAGGCTGCACCACCTACTGTCCCTCTAGTTCACTTTGTTCATTAGTAATTCTTAAATCTCACTGAGACCTTTTCTAAGTTCACTACTGTTCACATTTTCCACCTCCACTTCTTCCATTAGCCTACACAGATCCCATGACCATTCGTCAGTCACTCCTTACACCCTCTTAACTCTCCGCCTTTCCCTTGATCAGACTTGCATGGCAACTTGGTTAAACTCAACCATCAGCCTTTTCTGAGCCTGAAACAAGCTGTAGCAAGTCACAACTGGCCGCCTGGCTTTGTGTAAGTTCATTTCCACCAACTTCAATTTACCTTTTTTATGTGCTGCCTGCCAATCTTACCCTAGTAAGTTAGGCTACTTCCTAAGAAAATTATCTGATACTTTCTCCAACCAGGCTGCCCACCCACAGGTCTTTCCCAGTAGCATCCACAAAGTTTCTGGGACGTCCTCTCCAAACAAAGTAATCTTTCTCAAATATACCAAGCTCTTCCCCAACTGGAGGCCTTTGCACTCACTATTCTTCCTGCCTAGAGCATGCTGCTGCTCCCAATGCTTCACTGCTCTTGGCGTCAGTAGCTCCTGTCACTCAGGTCTTGGGTTCAGCATCAACCTTAAAGACAGTTCTACCGTTGTCACCCCAAAACTCCAGTCATATAATTCAGCTTTACTTCCCTTTTAGCCTTTCCAAAGACACGAAACTGCTCCACCAAAAAGTTTAATTCATCTAGTTCATGAAGACGGAAAGATAAAATGTTACATTTCTATGGACGATTATGATAATTAGTAAGTCCTTGAGAGCTGACTCCATCTAGTACTTAAGCTTGAAAACATTTCCTTGAATCATCTTAAGGCGTCTACTTGAAGAAATTTCGCATTCCCAAAATATTTTGAAAAGACGATAACGCAACTCTTTTCATTTTGTATTTTAGGAAACAAAATATTTTATCTCCTATTTTCAGGTTTTTATTTGAGTTCTAGGTATCTCCACAGAGAAGTATGAATTAACTGAGGAGAAAAAGAATGGGTGCTGACTGACAGTCCATAGCTTGGCTCTGTTGAAAGCTTCTTGAATGTATGAGTTTAGAGGGAACTTTTCCATAACTTTTTTCTTTTTTTTTATGATTTCCAGGCTCTGAGAATTAAATGTTACTTGGAGCTTCATACATTTGCAGTTAAAATGTTTTCCTTTTGCACATTTGAGTTCAAGAAAGGGAGGTTATTTTTCGTCATCATTTTTCTTTTTAAAAGAAATACTTAACATCATCTTGCTTTTGTAGGAAAAGCTAAGAACCTGTTTTAAATATTAACATTCAGGTTTTCAGTAGCTTTACAATTATGCTTTGCTTGTAAACAGTAAAGTCAGAGTACTTAAGTGATACTCACCTTCTTAAGATTAGTGGTAACTGGTTTTGCTTTATTTTTAACCTTAAAGCTTTTCTGACTGGCTATGTGGAATACATTCCTGGACTTCTGCCGTCTTAGTTTGTTCTTGGCCATTGTCTAGGAAAAAAAGAGCTCAATTAAGTTGCCCACATTTATGAACTGTAAATCAACTAAAATTTAGGAAGTAAAGGTACCGATTAAGAAGATCCACCTTACTCCTGATTATTTTTAAAACTGCTACTTGTATTAAATTCCATGTCTTTTGGTCCTACAGATTCTGTTTGAGTGCAGAGAGTATCTAATTCTTTTTTGCATCTCCAGCACATGGACTGTAAGAGGTTCCACATTAATTTCTGCCAGTTAGATACATTAAGTAATATTACCAACACAACAATTGTTTTTTTTTTCAACTTTCTGTGGCATCTGATAATGCTAACCATCACTACCCATCCTTCTGCTAATTTACATGCTGGTATTCCACTGGAGTTCCTTGCATACTCTTAAGACTCTTCTTTCATTCCTTTTCACTTGCCCCATTTTCACTCCTGTGTGCACNTTTTTTTTTTCAACTTTCTGTGGCATCTGATAATGCTAACCATCACTACCCATCCTTCTGCTAATTTACATGCTGGTATTCCACTGGAGTTCCTTGCATACTCTTAAGACTCTTCTTTCATTCCTTTTCACTTGCCCCATTTTCACTCCTGTGTGCACCTCCTCAAAGTTAGTCGCTCTGTCATGTCTTTGCAACCCCATGGACTGCAGCCCTCCAGACTCCTCTGTCCATGGGATGCTTCAGGCAAGAATACTGGAGTTGGTTGCCATGCCCTCCTCCAGGAGATCTTCCTAAACCAGAAACTGAACTCTGGTCCCCTGCACTGCAGGAAGATTATTTACCTCTGAATTGCCAGGGAAGCCCCAGCCCCTCAAAATCAATACTTAGTCTCGCACATCCAAATCCCAGCCTGACTTCCATGACTTCAGCACTTCTGTGTGAACGGCTCTTGCCTAAAAACTTTAGATGTTATCTTTGTTCTACAGCTAAACACAACTAAGGCTATAAATTCAACTTTTGATGTTGAGAAACCTCTCAAATCTGTCTTTAACAATGCATGTGAGGAACAATTTTAAAAATGTTAAGATTTATTAAGCTTTGACTACATGTACAAGCACTATGCTAACATTTTATGTGCTTTTTAACTAATTATTACAAAAATACTTTATGGGAGGTACAATTTCATCCTCATTTTATGGATTAAAAAACTGATGCAAAGAGAAGTTAATCCACCCATTGTCACACTGTTAGTAGTCAGGGGATGCCACGATTCAAAGCCAGGAAGAGTAGATCCTGAGCTCTCATTATGTGACATGGCCTCACATATACATAAAAATGAAACACAAAACCACGATTTAGTACTGCCTAGTTCAGGAATAGTTTATTGCTTTAGTTCCTAGGACTATTTGGTTAGACTCTGGGTTGGACAAACTTTACCCACAGACCAAATCAGGTCAGGCACCTGCCTCTGTAAATGACTGTTTATTAGAACGCAGCTCTGTCCGTTTAATTATGTATGTATTGTCTGTGGCTGCTTTCCTGCTAAAACTGTGGCTTGCTAAGCCAAAACTCCGTACTATCTGGCCCTTTAAAGAAAGACTGTCAAGCCCTGGCTTAAGCCATATGCATTCAAGTCTATACAAAATGAACAGTCCCAATGTTAAAATCCTTCAATGGCTTCTCCAACCCACAAGAAACAATATTTTCTGTCATGACATGTTGCAGGAAACCTGATTCTAGCATAAATGTGTCAAAGATATCTTCTGCTATATCTCTGTAGCCACCTTAGAATACTAATTAATCTCTGAAGACTCTTTGCACATTCTTCCTTTCTTCCCTTTGCTCACATTGTATCTCTCCTTCAATGTCAAACTTTAGGAAACAACAGAAACGGCAAGGCTTCCTGAACCCTAATAGTACTCCTAATTTAAAAAAAAAGAACACAGTAGAAAATACGTATTATAGAAGCAGAAAATACACAAAGACAGTCACCCCAAATTAATCTAAAATCCTTTCAATAAGGAACCAGAATCCGATCATTCATTAACCAATTACTACGTGCCAAGTGCGGTACAGAACTCATATGCATCATATGAGACATATACAAACACAAGACACAGAGACAGGGGCTGAGACTGGCAGCACAAAGCGGAGTGAGCAAACGGAAAGATCCAACGGGCCTGGGGACTCGGGGAAGACTCGTGCAGAAGGTGACAGCTAGCGGGGGGCAGGGCGGGGCCAGGGGTCGCCCGTGACGACCCCGTGGAAACGAATGACAAAACAACGACTGTACACTGGTCCCTCGCCCCGGGCTGAGGGCCCAGGACTCGGCCTTCCGGCCTGAGCCCGCGGGCAGGCGGCCGAGGACAGCCGCCCAAGGCAGCGAGCGACCCAGCCCACCTCCAGACGGCAGCGGCCCGCAAGGCCCGCCCCAGCCCCGCGAAGCTTCGCGCTAGCGCCCGGGAAGTGTCCTTCACTAACCTCTCACCAGGCCTCCGACACCTTC